>CM031989.1:8001075-8091965 GCA_018804465.1 Populus tomentosa | reverse complement strand
AAAGAAGTCATGGATTAGCTCTTTAAATCATATACGTGCATTTGCATCCATATTTAACATTCATTCATTATAACACACATGCATATGCCAGGTCAAAATATAGGTCCCCAAAGAGCTTACAACACCCGACTTCGAGCAAGGAACATGGAAGATGAAGAGCGTGCTTACCGTGAAGCTCGTTTCCAAGAAGAGTTGGATTCCTTAAAGGATAGTGGCTCGCCTCACCGGCTTACTCGAGCAAGTACTAAGGAACACCTCGGGGGAAGGTACTTCAACTAGGCTGCCCCTCTCCGGCAAGCTTAACTGAAGAAATAATAGGAGGACATGCACAGGAGCCCGACACAATGAACATGCATCGGAGCCCCGACACAATCCAGCATTTGTGCAGCCAACCACACCAATACCAACACCCGCAGTCGTAGATGCATTCGTTCATGAGTCCCATAAAACCAAGCCGTCTGAGGATGTTGATCAAGACAAAATGGCAGCACTAGAGGCCAGGATTAGGGCCATTGAGGGAATAGACTTATATGACCCCGTACGAGCTTGTAGAAATGTGTTCTAGTCCCTAATATGGTGGTACCAAAGAAATTTCGAGTCCTGAATTATCAAATACATCGGCACTCAATGCCCTGTTACCCATCTCAAATCCTATTGCCAACAAAATGAGAAGCTACTAATGCATTTCTTCCAAGACAGCTTGAGTGGAGCAGCGTTGAGTTGGTATATGAGGTTAGATAATACCAGGATCCATACATGGAAGGACCTTGTAGATGCTTTCATCAAGCAATACAAATACAACATGGATATTGCTCCTGATAAAACCAGTCTCTCTAACCTAGAGAAAGGAGATAAAGAAAGCATAAGAGAGTATGCTCAAAGATGGAGAGATTTGGCAGGACAAGTCCACCCCCTCTCCTAGAAAAGGAAATGGTTGCTCTGTTTGCTAACACGCTAAAAGCGCCATACTATGAACACGTGATGGGTAGTTCGGCCCAACAATTCACGGATGCTGTGGCAGTGGCTGAACGCATAGAGCAAGGAGTAAAGAGTGGAAGGATCTCTACACCCGTGGAGAAAAAAGGTTTCGGAGTGAGGAAGAGAGAGATTGATCATGTTGAAAGTAGTTATAGAAGCAAAAAAGGCCCTTTCCAAAGGTATAATACTCAATCCTCTTCATCCCAAATTGCCAACACTAATTTCAACTTCCCAAGCTCAGCAAAAAAACTTGAACCCCAAAACCACCAAGTAAAAAACCAAGCCGAGAGTTTCCCCAAAAGGAACTACCAAAGAACCCAAGAACAATTGCCTCCATTGCCGTTACCCCTAGATGAAATGTACCAAAAACTACTAAGTATCGGGCAAGTAGTCCCTGTGCCTTTGATACCCCTACAACCACCTTACCCCAGCTGGTATAAACCGGATCTCACTTGCGAATACCATGCCGGTATAGCTGGACATAATATTCATACCTGCAACGCCTTCAAGAGAAAACTTCTACAACTGATCAAAGCAGGATGGATAGCATTTGAAGATGCCCCTAATGTGAATGTAAACCCTCTACCTAATCATGCTTCAGGTAGTGGGTCTGTAAACATGTTAGAATTGGAACACTCAAAAATCTTAAGGGTGTCAATGGATAAGATCTACCAAATGATGGTAGATACAAGGTACAAAGAGGGTAGCGAGAAGTGCTGTGAACTTCATAATATAAAGGGCCACGTGATCAGCCATTGCGAGGGCTTTCACAAAAAGTGAGGCAGATGATGAGTCGTGGGTTGCGGCGAATTGAGAAAGCAGCAAGTGAGGAGGTGTTCATGATGGAGGCACCAAATAAAGAGGTGTGTCGAGTACAATTCACTACCGGAAAGCCACCCAAATTGGTCCTATCCAAACCAGTAGTGGAACATAAAGGAAACTATAGTGCTTTACCTCACGACTATGGGTATTCTTTCAAAAGCACTCCGCAACCACCTGTTTTTCAAGCAGAAATTGGGGGGTTGACCCGTAGTGGCAGATGTTTCACTCCAGAAGAGCTAGAAAAACAAAGAAAAGCTAAGGGTAAAGAAAAGGTTGACATAACCGAAGAAATAAACAAACTTGTCACGGAAGAGGAAACCAATGAATTCTTAAAGCTGATGAAACACAGTGAATATAGTATTGTTGAGCAGCTCAAGAAGACTCCATCAAGAATATCGTTATTTTCTCTGATTCTAAGCTCTGAGCCGCATAGGAAGGCTCTATAAAAGGTATTGAACGAAGCCTACGTTCCTCAAGACATCAATCAAGAAACCATGGAGCATTTAGTGGGAAGAATCCAGGCCTCGAATTATATATACTTCACTGAAGATGAATTGTGTCCTGATGGTACTGGGCACAACAAGCCGCTATACATTACGGTGCGTTGCAAAGATATTCTGATCGGAAAGGTACTCGTCAATAATGGTTCTGCACTGAACGTCCTACCAATGCATATGTTGAAAGAAATGCCTGTCGATGAGTCACATATGAAGCCCAGCACTTTGATGGCGAGAGCATATGATGGTTCGCCAAGACCGATAATTGGGACCCTAGAAGTAGAGCTATATGTGGGGCCGCAAATGTTCTTGATAACATTACAAGTAATGGACATTCACCCATCTTACAGCATACTATTAGGAAGGCCGTGGATTCATGCAGCTGGAGCAGTGACTTCTTCATTGCACCAGTGTTTGAAGTATATCATGAACGGAATGTTGATAACTGTCAAAGCTGAAGAGACAATCTCCATGATAAAAAATGTGGCCATACCTTTCATTAAAACTGAAGATTGTAGAGATGGGAATATTCATGCTTTCGAAATTGTAAACGCGGAATGGGTCCCTGAAGGCACGGTGTTGAGAAAGCCTAAAATCCCAGAAATAGCAAAGATGGCTGCCAAATGCTTTTTAAAGAATGGGGTTCCTTTTCAATGTAATCTTGGGATTAAAATGCCTAACCTAATCAAGCCAAACTATGCAAATCAAAGATTTGGGCTTGGATATAAGCCCAAGAAAGACGATTACAAGCGGGTCTTTCAGTTTAAAAGAGAGGCAAGAATGGCGAGGATTGAAGGAAGAGAGCCAGAAGAAGAGGAACTTGTCATCCTACCACTCCAAGTATCTTTCCCAAGGGCTGCAGAAGTGATTAGATCTGGCATAATAGATCTCCACATCAATACCCTGGAGAGCCAAGAAGAAAAACAAATAAAGGAAGCGGACTTGGAAATGAAGGATGAAGTTTTGCCACAACTCTCCATTCACACCATTGATGAACCTCCTGCTAGATTTTTCATGCGAAGATTGGCTGAAGGGGAGGTGTACCAGAATTGGAAGATGGAGCTTGCTCCTATTGTGTTTAAAAAGTAATTGTTCTTGTTTGATAATGCTCGAACTTGTTTTGTCTTGTTTTGACTTGTGCTGAACTTGTTGGTATTTTAGCTCATGGTACCGCAAGATTTTCTATGTTAACCAAGGACTTTTGTTTTAATGAGATCATGCATTTTCTTGTGTCCAATGTGTGCCTGCATCTTTTATCTTTTCATGAATCACACTTACACGAGCACGCCTTGAACTTTCAGGATTCCTGAAAGTTCCATCAATTCACAAAACCGTTGCACTAAGAATAATTGGCCAAACTTCGATAATATGATTGCAATGGATGATGAAGAATGGGGAGAGGAGGATATAAGAGAGTTTACTAAGCTGGTAGAATGCTCAGAAAAGGCTTGGGAACCAGCCTATGAGAAACTAGAAGCCATTAACGTGGGAGACGAAGAAGAAAATAAGGAATTAAAGATTGGCACTCTTTTTACAACTAAAGAAAGAAATAGACTAGTTTCTCTACTACACGAGTATGTAGATGTTTTTGCCTAGACTTATGCAGATATGCCTGGTCTAGATACTGACATAGTAGTACATAAGATTCCTTTAATAGAAGGAAGCAAGCCAATTAAGCAGAAAACCAGGCGAATGCGTCCCGACATGTTGCTCAAGGTAAAATCTGAGATACTGAAACAGTGGGATGCAGGGTTTCTAGATGTAGTCCAATATCCACAATGGGTAGCCAATGTGGTCGTAGTCCCAAAAAAGGAAGGGAATATTCGGATGTGTGTGGACTATAGAGATTTGAACAAGGCGAGCCCAAAAGATGATTTTCCTTTGCCCCGTATAGACGTTCTCGTTGATAATGCTGCAAGAAATGCTACCTATTCTTTTATGGATGGATTCTCTGGTTATAATCAAATTAGAATGGCAGAAGAAGATAAAGAGAAGACCACTTTTGTCACACCTTGGGGGATGTTTTGCTATAAAGTAATGCCATTCGGATTGAAGAATGCTGGAGCCACATATCAAAGAGCAATGGTTACCTTATTCCACGATATGATGCACCAAGAAGTGGAAGTTTATGTGGATGACATACTTGCAAAATCGAAGAAAGAGGAAGATCATGTGCAAGTGTTAAGAAGACTATTTGAAAGGCTGTGGAAATTCTAGCTAAAGTTGAATCCTGCAAAATGCTCATTTGGGGTGAAAACTGGAAAACTATTGGGCTTCATAGTAAGCGGTCGAGGAATAGAAGTCGATCCTGATAAAGCTAAAGCTATTCAGGAGATGCCTGCCCCTAAGACAGAAAAGGAAGTAAGAAGTTTCCTCGGGCGCCTGAATTACATAGCTCGGTTTATATCCCAGTTG
The DNA here is from genome assembly GCA_018804465.1 of Populus tomentosa. Classification (NCBI taxonomy): domain Eukaryota; kingdom Viridiplantae; phylum Streptophyta; class Magnoliopsida; order Malpighiales; family Salicaceae; genus Populus; species Populus tomentosa. Next base: position 8,087,253 of record CM031989.1, on the reverse strand, counting down.
ACGGTGACTTGTGAACCAATCTTTTGTTTGCTCAGGAAGAAAAATCCTGGAGTATGGGACAACGATTGTCAGGAAGCCTTCGATAAAATAAAGAGGTACTTGCAAAACCCACCATTGTTAGTACCTCCAACACCGGGGAGGCCTTTGATTCTATACTTGACAGTAACAAAAACAGCTATGGGCTGCGTGCTGGGACAACATGATGAGTCAGGAAGGAAGGAGCAAGCTATTTACTACTTGAGTAAAAAATTCAATGACTGTGAGTCGAGATATACAACAATTGAGAGGTTGTGTTGTGCCTTGGTTTGGAGTGCGAAAAGACTTCGGCAGTATATGCTATACTACACAACTTGGTTGATTTCGAAATTAGACCCGCTCAAGTATATTTGTGAAAAACCTTACCTGTCAAGTAGAATAGCAAGATGGCAAGTGTTATTGGCAGAATATGACATTGTCTTTATGACAAGAAAAGCTGTAAAAGGAAGCATAATTGCCGATCATCTTGCAGATCATGCCATGGAGAACTACGAGCCGCTAAACTTTGACCTCCCAGATGAAGATGTGATAGTAGTCAAAGATGAAAGTGGAGAAGGCGATCAATGGACCCTTTACTTTGATGGGGCAGTAAACGTAACAGGAAATGGGGCCGGAGCTGTAGTGATTTCCCCAAAAAATAAGCAGTATCCTGTTTCAACAAGGTTACTGTTTGAATGTACCAATAACACTGCCGAGTATGAAGCCTGCATCATTGGCCTGGAAGCTGCTCTAGAACTTAAGGCCAAAAAGCTTGAGGTTTTTGGGGATTCCTTACTAATTATCTGCCAAGTCAAAGGTGAGTGGCAAACTAAGGATGAGAAGCTGAAGTTGTATCAAAGTTATCTCTTGAAGCTAGCCAACGAATTTGAAGAAATCAAATTCACCCATATAAGCAGAGATAAGAATCAATTTGCTGATGCCCTAGCAACCTTAGCTTCAATGACACAAGTTGATTATAAAACCAAGATCCAACCAATAAATATCGAAGTCAGAAGCTTCCAAGCCCATTGTTGCCTAATTGAAGAATCTCCGGATGGGAAACCATGGTACAATGACATCAAGAAGTTTCTCCAGCATCGAGAATATCCTGAAGGGGTTTCCAAGACAGATGAAAAGACTTTAAGAAGAATGACCATGAATTTTTACTTGGATGGGGAAATTTTATATAAAAGGTCATTTGATGGGACTCTGCTCAAGTGTTTGAATGAAAATGAGATTGAGCAAGCATTAAAGGAAGTCCATGAGGGGATCTGTACTACACATGCTAATGGTCATACAATGGCGAAACAAATTCAAAGGTCTGGATACTTCTGGTTGACCATGGAGAGAGATTGTATAGACTATGTCAGAAAATGCCACAAGTGTCAAATATATGGCGACAAGATAAATATGCCTCCGGCGCCTCTGTTCAATATGATCTCGCCTTGGCCTTTTGATATGTGGGGTCTAGATGTCATAGGGCCAATCAACCCTAAGGCGAGCAATGGACATAGATTCATTTTGGTGGCCATTGACTACTTCACCAAATGGGTAGAAGCCAACTCTTACGCCTATGTAACACAAAAAGTAGTCAAGAGATTTATTGAAAAGGATTTGGTTTGTCGTTATGGTTTGCCGGCAAGATTGGTAACTGACAACGCCCAGAATTTCAATGGGAAGTTGATTGACGAATTGTGCACCAAATGGAGGATTAAACACCTCAATTCTTCCCCTTATAGACCAAAGATGAATGGGGCAGTCGAAGCAGCTAACAAGAATCTCAAGAAGATTATCCAGAAAATGGTGGTCACTTACAAGGATTGGCATGAGATGCTCCTATATGCACTTCATGCGTACCGTACCACAGTTAGAACTTCTACAAATGCCACCCCATACTCTTTAGTATATGGAATGGAGGCGGTTGTGCCCTTAGAAGTGGAAATCCCATCACTGCGGATCCTGAAGGATGCAGAACTGGACGAATCAGAATGGGTAAGGTCAAGATTTGAGCAACTAACCTTGATCGACGAGAGAAGACTAGCAGCTATCTGCCATCACCAGTTATACCAAAGCAGGATAGCCAAAGCTTACAACAAGAAGGTCAGACCAAGGGTGTTCAAGGAAGGGGATTTGGTGCTAATGAAGATCCCGCTAGCATCAGGAGAAGATCAAAGCAAGTGGACACCAAACTACGAAGGGCCATATATAGTGAAAAAGGCTTTTTCTGGAGGGGCTTTAATTCTGACTACTATGGATGGAAGGGATCTACCAAGACCTGTAAACTCAGATGTTGTAAAGAAGTACTATGCCTGATGTATTTACCTTCATCAGTCAATGAAATTGAAGTTTGGCCAAGATTTCTTTAATGTGTTTCCCTTAAAATTATGCATGATCTCATGTTTTCACAAGGATTTTTTGGGAATTCAAAGCTTAGTACAAAAACAGAAATCATTCTGTTTGATTTTCCGAAACAAACAAGTTCTGGAAATTAAGGTGATTCCTTAGAGAGGTGACCATACACCTAAAAAACCCAAAAAAAAACACACAACATGAAGTGACTCTAAAGCTGGGTTTTACTTGCATGAATAATGAGAAATCACTCTGCATACTCGCATGAAAGCAAGGCTTACCGATCCTGAATGCATGCATTTGAGATGAAGAAAGGCCATCTTTGATAAACCTTTCACAAGGCTGAAATATATCATTTGCAGTCCCCTTTTGAGCCTAATAAATTTTTCTTGAAAAATAACCTTGGCTAGGATCACACCCTACACTGGGGGGCAAGTGCTAAAAATTCCATAATGATTGAAAGTGCCCAAATAACTCTTGGGGGCATGAAAAAGTCTTCAACGATGAAAGTGCCCAAACAATGCTGGGGGGGCATAAAAGAAAATTCTCAATCATCAAATGTGCCCAATCAAAGCTAGGGGGCATAAAAAAAAATCCGAATGATCCAAAATTCTGAGCATAAAAAAAAAAAAAAAGAAGCTAATGCAATGATGCTCAAAATCAAATGAAGAAAACAAAAACAAAGAGCAAGAGCCCAAGCCCAACACTGGGGGGCACCATGGACCATTTCAAGGTCCAGAAATGTATGAACAAAAGAGTTTGGGATATAAGCACTAGTGATCCTTAGTCTTAAAGTCCCTCAAACACCTTTTGAGCCTACAAATATCCTTTTTTTCATAGCCAATAGCCCAAGCCTACATTACGTGCCTAATCAAGCCCTTTCTGATCGAAGGCAAGCAATCTGGATCGGTAGGCAGTGCTTTCTCATGTGAAATAAAATCATTATTCATGCAAATAAAATGAATGCTTCACCAACGGTTCTCAATAACCCTCAAATTGAAATGTAAACCTTTTGTGACCAACCAGATGTCGCTTCGTGTTCTTCATATTTTCACCAAAATCAAAACAAAAAGTTTTCATCACTTCTGAAAACCTCTCCATAGGAATCACTTGAATTCCTTCAGAATGAGTTTGCTTTGAATCAATGTCAAAATGATTTTTGTGTTTCTGGAATAGCTTTGAAATTCCAAAAATTCTGAATGAAAACAACTCCTTATCAAAAACCAAACCTACCTTCACATAGCCTCATCCTCAAACCTGATCCGAATACTTGGGAGCATGATCAAACTAGAGGGCAATTCACCAAAACACATAGGGGTGGCTCCATGATTCCCCTTCTAAGAAAATGGAAAATGTTGGGTTGAGCTGGAAATCTCTTCAGATAAAGGCTTGAGGGATAAGATGTGTGTTGATATCATATCCTGCCCGAGGGTCAAGATCACAAGATGTGACTCGAGTAAGCAAGAGTGAAAAGAGCCATTAAAGCTTACTATCAGACACTCCAAATTTTGAAGAAAAGAAAGACACCATGAAGAAGAGGGGACCTATACTTCTCAGGTAAGTATACATGCATATTGATCATGATGCATTACTTTCATCCTTGACATATCAGTGTCTTAGCATTACTTTTTTGAGTGGGCATTGAGCCCCCATCATTCAGATAGTATGCTTTCTAGCCCTATCGTCTTTCTCTTTGAGTGCGCCTAAGAGTCCTCGACCCTCTCGGATAGTGTGTTTTCTAACCCTAACTCCTTTTCAGTGTACTTTTCAGCCCTCGTTCCCCTTCGGGTCCTATCATGCCCATTACGATAAAACCATTTTGAGAAATTCTCGCATTTCTCACCGCCTCTAAAATTTTCACCAGAGAAGGTCACCCAACACAACAAGACCACCTTGAAAATTCTCGTGTTTTTGAAAACATCTTTGTATTTTTCAAAACCTTTCCTGGGCAGGTCACCCAACGCAACAAGACCACTCGTGTTTTTGAAAACATCTTTGTATTTTTCAAAACCTTTCCTGGGCAGGTCACCCAACGCAACAAGACCACTTTGAAAATTCTCGTGTTTTTGAAAACATCTTTGTATTTTTCAAAACCTTTCCTGGGCAGGTCACCCAACGCAACAAGACCATTTTGAAAATTCTCGTGTTTTTGAAATCATCTTTGTATTTTTCAAAACCTTTCCTGGGCAGGTCACCCAACACAACAAGATCACTTTGAAAAATTTTTGTATTTTTGAGAAAATCTTTGTATTTTCTTCAAAATCTTTCACGTGGGTAGGTCGCCCAACACAACAAGACCTCTTTGAAAAGTCTTAGTATTTTTCATATATATATAAAAAAAATCTTCCAGTTTTTACTCTAAGTGTGCTTTCTAGCCCTCATAAGGATTCATCATTCCATCACCTCTCATTCTTCGTTTTCTTCTTTACAATGCCTACTATCGAAAGTCTCTTGAGAGACTTTCTATCGCAAGCCTTGTAAAGAGGGGGGCAACTGTCATAATCCAATTCTGGGTTATTCCCCCAAAATAAAAGAAAATAAAAAAAATAATAAAGACAAAAAAATAATAAAGGCTGGCAACGTGGAGAAAGTATGCCGGGAAATCAAATTGCAATTTTTGGAGGAGATTCAAGACCTATTGGCGCCCCATTGTGCCCAAAATTGGAGGAGAAAATGCAAATTCAAGGTTAAATTAAATGATTATTGGACGAATTTGCATAAAAATTAAGTCCAAGAACATAATTAAATTTTAATAGGCTAATTTGATTTAATCATGGGCCAAATTGAATTTTTAATTATGTTTAAGAATTAATTTGGGTCCAATTGAAGGATTTAATTAAGTGCAAGGACTTAATTATACTTTAAATGGGTCAAATTAATTTTATTTGGGGCTTAATTAGTGAAAAATTAAGTCCAAGGACATAATTAAATTTTTAATAGGCCAATTTGATTTAATCATGGGCCAAATTGAATTTTAATTATGTGTAAGAATTAATTTGGGTCCAATTGAAGGATTTAATTAAGTGCAAGGACTTAATTATACTTTAAATGGGTCAAATTAATTTTATTTGGGGCTTCATTGGTGAAAAATTAAGTTTGAGAGTTTAATTTGGGCTTAATTGAGAAGATTTGAATTTTAAGAGACCAAATTTAATTTTTACCAAGTTAATTGATTGAAATCAGGGGCCAAATTGAAAGAAAATTGAAGTTTTGGGGTCAATTTGGGGTTAAATTAAAAAAATCCAAAGACAAGGACCAATCTGCAAAAGGCGTCAAACTATAGGGGTCTAATTGACAAAATCCGGGGGTCAAATTGAACGAAATTGAAAGCTGGAGGGCTAAATTGAAAATCAGCAAAAATTCCTAATTTTTTATCCCAAACGGCGCCGTTTTGGTGTTAAAAAAAAAAAAAGGGAACGGACCAGGCGACGCGTCGCCTGGTTACTGTTCATCTTCTTCCTCACAAAGCTGCCCGAATGGCTGCTTTCCAAGCGCTGTTTCTTACTCGTGTGGCCCCCAATTCCGACAAGGCGTGCACCAACATGTTCCCCTTAAACATCTTTATCCCGTGGAGTGGTCCGGTCGGGTCGACAATCTTGGAAACAGCTCCGTTTATTGGCCCAAAGTGGCACCCTCGGGCAGTCTGCAGCCTTGGATTGCCAAATTTGGCAGTTCGAGGTGCACACTTTGAACCAACGGCTTGGATTCCTCGAGTCGAATCAAGGGCTGAGACTTTTTCCCCGTTGAAGACTAGATTACCCTCTTTCGATCCCTATAAATAGGAGCCAATTTCATGCTCAGGAGGAGGAGAAAACTGAACGCAAAGTTGGCCGAAAACCAGCCTTCCCTGCCCAGTTTCTGCAACCAGCCCTGTCTCTTCTTTCTCTCTCCACCGTAGCTTCAGCCACTACCACCATCATCGCCTCATCTTTTCTGTCATCTCCACCTTGAGCAGACCACCCCTTTATTCTCCTCCCAGCTGGTCGTTTCCATCAGTTGCAGCATCCCCCACAAACAACCACAGCCCCGGCCTCATCTCCCTTTCTTTTCTCCATCGTCATTCTTCCTTCAGTTTTCCCTCAACCTCTCCGCCGTTGGTAACAGAGAAGCAACACCAGAAGCAGACCGATCCTCCCCAGCAATACCTTCCCTCCTCAGCCACACCAACAGCTCCAGCCGTGAGCTTTTCCTTCTCCTCTGTAGGACCCGTTTTCTCCTTCTTGCAGCGGCGGCCAGAACCTGCAACCGGCCTCTTCTTCCAGCGGCGACCAGTACACGCCGCCGGTCTCGCCGCCTCCAGTCACACCACCCACCACCAGCCAGGCTGTCGACTCTCTCCACTCCAGGTAACTCTCTACTCCCTGCTCCACATTTTCTTCTTCATTCTTTGTAGCCGCTGCATGCAGAATTCATTTCTGCATGCAGTGGCAAATTAATTTGCCTTGGGCCGGGCCAGTTCTGGCCCCAAAAACAAAAAACAAAAAATAAAAAAATAAAAAAAATTAATTAAATCATTTCAAAAAATTTAAAAAATATGTTTCTACTAAGTTTTGCTTAATATTGGGTTGTATACTTACACCGTAAGATACAAGTTTGGTATTAAAATACCCGGTTTTCTCCGAAATATTTCAAAAAAAAAATCAAAGCATTTTCAAAAGAAAAAAAATATTTCATTGCATACGGCCAGATCCTGAAATTTTCCAAGCATATTTTTCAAAACAAAAAGAAACATAAAAAAAACAAAAATTGCATCTTTTTCATGTTTTTTTTGGATATCGTAACCAGCTTATGATTTATCCATTAGGATTTGGCCACCATGTCAAAAATATTTTTCCAATCCTTTTTAGGATCCAAATGTAGACTTTAATATTTGTGGGGTGTAAAATTACACGATAATGTACATCCTCGGGTATTAAAGATACAAGGTGTAAATAAAAGCAATTTTAAAATTCAGACTTTAGAATGGTTAGGATTTAACCGAATAAGGTAGAGACTCCCTCACGAGGGGAGATCTGCCTTGAACCTTAGAAAAGACCAGTGAATAGAAACTCGACCTAGAAAAGCAATCAAGCAATAATGCAGCTTACCTTAGGTAGGGTGCACTGGGGGTGATGCCTCTTCCCCTTGCACAACCAGTCCCTTACTCAGACTCTCGCAGACCTTAGGTTCCTAGTGACCATAATACTAGGTGGCGACTCCAACGAACCAAACAATAAAAAAAAAAAATTGCCAGCCGATGCCGCGCGGGATTTTCCGACGTGCGACACATCCTAATGCATTTTTGTGCATTTTCAGAGTCTATAATAACTTACTTTCTTGATGTGCATTAAGTTTGAAAGAGATTATTACCAGAAAGGTTTCATTTTCTCCTAAAAAAGAGTATTTCAGATTGAATGGTAACGACTTCAAATCAGGTTTTGGTGGTTGAACACTTGAAGGTATGGACTTAATTGATCGTTGTGGCAATTCTTCAATTTGTGGTCTCCAATTACATGCCTTTGCTTCTTCTTGAAATAGACCATTTGTAGCTCGTCAGGTTCATCAATCTCAGTTTCACTAGAAGTGGTTTGAAATTGATCATGAACTAATTTTTCAATAAAGTCCACTTCCTGTAAATCATTATCATATCCAGGTTGCTTGCAAATGTTGAAAATATTCATCTCCAATGTCATGTTTCCAAATGATAGCTTCATCAGTCCATTCCTACAATTAATCAATGCATTAGAAGTGGCAAGAAATGGACCTCCTAAAATGACAGGAATTGAATTACATGCTTCAACAGGTTGTGTATCCAAGACAACAAAATCTATAGGGTAAATGAATTTATCAACTTGTACTAACACATCCTCAACTATTCCTCTAGGCACTTTTACAGATCTATCAGCAAGTAAAAGAGTTACAGAAGTTGGTTTCAACTCACCTAGATTAAGACTTTGAAAAACCGAATACGGAAATAAATTCACACTAGCTCCAAGATCAAGTAAAGCTCTTTCAATTTTATGTTCTCCAATAAAGCAAGAAATTATAGGACAACCAGGGTCTTTATATTTCAAAGCATTATTGTTCTGAAGAATAGCTGTTGCGATGTCGCGGTCGCACAAATTAATTACCCTAGCTTCAAACACAAGATAGTATAAAGCAAGCAAAGGGTCGATTCCACGAGGAAGATTCAAGTTAGATTTTTATGCTAGATGATATGCAATGGGGGGGTTTGGATGTTATCTAGGCTAAAACAAAAGAAAACAAAAAACAATCAAATGAAATTTAATAAAATCAAAAAATTATCAAGAGAACAAACCTTGGTCGCAAGCGCACATCCACCTATAGAAATCAGAACTGATCATAGAAACAAAACATCAATTTATATTCTGAATATTTATCTCTTCTTAACATTGGTTAGTTAACGGATCCGCCGTATAACAAACCCTAACCATCAAACAACCACAGTGTCCGCACTAGTAATTTAATTCAATGGCAACCTTAAGAACTAGACAAGTTGATTAATCAAGAAAACATAACTGTCCTCAGTCTATGTTTGATTTGATTGAATATTCTTCCTAAGATTACTAACGTAGATCCGCTATAATTATTAAACTCAGTTACTTCACAAGTTCATATACCACAACTTCGGTTTTGATATCAAACTTAGCAATAAATTGTCTACAATAATAACTTAGAGTCCGCTCTAGCAATTAAAATAAACAATCATACAAAAAATAAGCATAGGAGAACAAACATATTCATCATATAAACTGAAAAGAAAAGGTAAAATAAATCTCACAGTTCTTGAAATTCAAAGGTTTTCGTGTCCTTGCAACCAAGAAAACAAGTTTAGCCTTGCATGTTTGTTGAATAACTAATCAAAAAGATGGAAGAATGCATGATTTCGGGTTTATTAGAGTAGGGGGGTGTTTTTCTCCTCTTGGGTCGCTGCCCCCCTTCTCTTCTCTCATTCTTTTTATATGCTAGGAAACCCTAATCTCTATTTTACAAAATAGTCCTTCCTTAAGTAGATCGTTTACATTTAAGTAGTTCAATAACTATTTTCCTAAAAAAAGAGAAATACCTTTGCATGAAATTTTCAAGCTTTGACTTAGAGGAGCTAAATTGCTGAAATAAAAACTTGGATGTCGGTTTAGATGCCTCGGAACGTAATTTGGACTCGTTTCTTCACGAAACCTGTTTGTTGGCAGAATTAAGTTGTCATTTTTGAAAAATCATATCTCTCTCATATGACATTGTTTATGGCTGAATTTGGAGCGTTTATAGGTATTTGAGTCAGGAATCCAAAAAAATTGAGTTTGCATCAATTGGACATCTGTAGTTCCAGATATTCAAGTTGAAATGACCAAAGGTCAACACTGGCAGATTGCGAGATTTGACTTTGAAAGCTGCGATTTCCATGCTCTTCCTTAGTTTATTGTCTTGCCTTAGATGTCCAAAAAGGTATGGATGTTAGCTTTTTAATGCCACTGGAATCACTTCATTTCAACCTTTAGAGCTCACGCTCTGCACAAAACATCAACTGAAGGTCAAATATGCCAATTACCTCCAATTTACTCCTTTTTGCATCTTTCATCCAAAGTACCTTCAAAACATAAAACAAAGAATATCAAGGCATTTTATATATAAAACATATGCAAAACACTAGTTAAATGTGGGTGAAACTATCGAATAATATGGCTGCATCAAATACCCCCACACTTAGCTCTTGCTCGTCCTCAAGAAAGGATAGGTAAAATCAAATCGAAGTTAAATTAAATCAAATCACAATGACCAATCTCCTAATCTCCCATCAATATCCAAGAATATATGCATTATAAACAAGAACACAATTAAGAAGGATAAAGAGTATAAATTTTCATGAATTTATTTACATGCAAATTTCAAAACTCAATTAATCGTAGGGATTTATAAAATCTATGCCATGCCAAAGTGATAGATCCTCTCATTGATATACACTCCAACACTCATGTGTTTAAGGCTTATGTGTTTAAATCTCTCAAATTCAATCAATGAATATGTTCTACCATAAGCTTGCTCTTTAATCTCATCTTCATTACTAACATATTACAAACAATGCATGAATCAAAAGGTCTTATTTTTTTGTTGTAATAGGGCTAAGGTTAAGGTGAGGTAAAAGAGAGTAAAAGAAAAGGTTCAAACCAAAGAAAGTAGAGCATTTTGAAAAATAATATTTCAAATAAGATAATTCCATCAAAGCACATAAATGTTTCATCTTTAATCACCAATGCTTAACTTCTTTTGATTTCAAGCTTTTTCAACATAAAATCTTAAGAACATAAATGAACATTTTTTTATTCTTTTTTATTCTTTTTTTTCTTTTTCGCAACTTTGCCCATCTTTTCATCAAGCATCACTTCTTCTTTCTTTTCACATAATTTCCAACCATAACTCCATGAAATATCACAAGTGTATGCTCTACTAATCCTTGGCCAAGGGAAAAGGAAAACATTTATAAAGTTAAGGCTTATACATGGATAAAGCAAAGAAAAGATAAACAAGCTCAAAAGGGGCTCACTCAGGATAATATGCTTTAGGTTGGCTTTTTGACTCAAGTGGTTAAAATTCTTAATGCCTTTATCATCTTCATATATATGTGTAATGCGAATGTAATCTCAATAAGATATGAAGCAAGTTCTAAATATACATATCATTGAAAGAATGCACAATCAAATAATATAATGTTGAAGGCTCAAAAGCTTGCATTGGTATAACACTATAAAGTCAACATGGCATATTCTCAAAGTCAATCCCTACACCAATTAAACCTTACAACTTACATGCACACTCCTTCATTCGATTCATATCTCCATCTATCTCAATTAATTCTTATATGTAATACTCACATTCTTATAAACTAATAGGAGTTCAAAAGATCAAACATAGAAATTTGTTTTTTATTTGAACAACAAAGAAAATCAAAATAAGAAAACCAACATTCTCCCAGTACCCCCACACTTAAAATACAACATTGTCTTCAATGTTGAAATAAAAGAAAAGGACTATAGGAGAATGACAAAAGTAAAATGCGAAAAATAAAAGATAAGGGAAAAAGAAAGCAAATCTGTTTTTTTTTTTTTTTTTTGCTGGGTTGCCTCCCAGTAAGTGCTTTTGTTTTATGTCATTGGCTCGACATGTTGCATGCTCATTCTTCATAGATTGGTTTAGCTAACTCTACAAAAGCGGTGAGTTCTACCGTCCAACCTTCATAGAAAGGTTTCAAGTGATGCCCATTGACCTTAAGTGCTTTGTTGGTTTCTAAACTTGTAATTTCAACTGCATAATAAGGAAAAACGTTAGAAACAATAGAGGGTCCAATCCAACAAAAGCGCAACTTTCCAGGAAAAAGTTTCAATTGCGAATGATAAAGAAGTACTTTGTCTCCAAAATTAAACTCTTTTCTTGTAATCATTCGGTCATGAAGACTCTTAGTCTTTTCTTTGTAAATCCTTGCATTCTCATAAGCATCATTTCGAATCTCTTCTAACTCTTGCAATTGCAACTTTCTTGCAATCCCGACAGCATCATAATCCATGTTACATTTTTTAATGGCCCAAAAAGCTTTGTGTTCAAGCTCCACCGGTAGATGACATGCTTTTACATAAATCATCCTTTAAGGTGACATTCCTATAGGTGATTTGTATGCAGTCCAATAAGCCCAAAATGCATCACCAAGTCATAGACTCCAATCTCGCCGGTTAGGTTGCACTGTCTTCTCCAAAATGGACTTGATTTCTCGATTTGAAATTTCAGCTTGGCCATTTGTTTGAGGATGGTATGCTGTGGAAGTTCGATGAGTCATATGATATTTGCGTAACAATGCTTCCATCGAACGATTGCAAAAATGAGTGTCACGATCACTAATGATAGCTTTAGGGATTCCAAACCTATCAAATATGTGAGTCCTGATAAAATCTAAAACAACCTTAGCATTGTTAGTTCGTGTGGATTTTGCCTCAATCCATTTGGACACACAATCAACAGCAAGAAGGATATAAAGATTGCCAAAAGAAGAAGGAAATGGATCCATAAAATCAATACCCCGAACATCAAAAATTTCACTTACAAGAATATTAATTAAAGGCATTTGATTCTTATGAGTGATATTACTTGTTTTTTGGCATTTTTCACATGATTTGCAAAAATGATATGCATCCTTAAAAATAGAAGGCCAATAAAAACCACTTTCAAGTACCTTATGGGCCGTTCTTTTTGCTCCAAAATGCCCACCACAAGAATGAGAATGACAAAAGGTAAGAATGGAATGAAATTCATCTTGTAGTACACATCTCCTAACTACTTGATCCACACAAAATTTCCACAGATAAGGAGTATCCCAAAAATAATATTTAGCATCAGCTCATAACTTGTCTTTTCGGGATGTAGACAAACCTAGAGGGAATTCTTTGGTGACTAAATAGTTCACCAAATCAGCATACCATGGTCTTGTAGAGGAATGTAACACATACAACTACTCATCAGGGAATGTCTCTCGTATTGTTTCGGTTTGTATATCATCAGTCCTCAACTGGCTCAAGTGAGTAGCCACATGGTTTTCGACACCTTTTTTGTCTTTAATCTCAAGATCAAATTCTTGTAAAAGCAAGATCCATCTAATCAATCTTGGTTTTGAATCCTTTTTCTTCAAAAGATACCTTAAAGCTGCATAGTCAGTAAAAACAATGACTTTTGTACCAAGTAGATATGACCTAAATTTTTCAAGAGCAAACACTACTGCAAAAAGTTCCTTTTCAGCTGTATGGTAATTGCATTGTGCTCTGTCCAAACGTGTGGGAAGCATAAGTGATAACATGCAAATTCTTCCCAATTCTTTGCCCAAGGATAGCCCCTATCGCATAGTCACTCACATCACACATTATCTCAAAAGGCTCATCCCAATTTGGTGGTTGGATGATAGGGGCAGATGTGACACGCTTTTTAAGCTCATCATGGGCATCCTTACATGCTTGATCAAACACAAAATCCACTTCTTTGGCTAATAGTTTGCATAAGGGTGCTATAATCTTCAAGACATCTTTGATAAAACATCGATAGAAACCTGCATGGCCAAGAAAAGAACGAATTTCCCTCACGCAGGAGGGGTAAGGCAATGATGAAATAACGTCTATTTTAGCTTTATCAACCTCTAATCCACGTGAAGACACAACATGCCCAAGAACTATTCCTTGTTCTAACATAAAATAACACTTTTCATAGTTTAAGACAAGGCTGGTTTCAATGCACCTTTTCAAGATCAAAGACAAATTTGCTAGACATTTATCAAAAGAATCACCATACACTGTGAAATCATCCATGAAAACCTCAATTATTCTTTCAACATAATCAGAAAAAATACTCATCATGCATCTTTGAAAAGTTACAGGTGCATTATAGAGACCAAAGGGCATTCTCCTATATGCATATGTACCAAATGGACATGTAAATGTAGTCTTTTCTTGATCCTTAGGATTAATAACAATCTGATTGTATCCACTATATCCATCAAGAAAGCAATAAAAAGACTTACCTGCTAGGCGTTCAAGCATTTGATCCATGAATGGTAATGGAAAATGATCTTTGCGTGTAGCAAGATTTAGCTTTCTATAATCAACACACATTCTCCATCCACTCGAGATGCGAGCAGGAATGAGCTCATCATTTTTGTATTTCACGAACGTGATTCTGGTCTTTTTGGGCACCACATGGATTGGTGCCACCCATTTACTATCCGTGATGGGATAAATGACTCCTGCATCTAACAGTTTCAAAATTTCAGCTTTCACTAGCTCCATCATAGGCGGGTTCAACCTCTTTTGCATTTCCCTTGTTGGTTTCGCATTGTCCTCCAATAGTATGTGATGCATACACATTGATGTCAGCTAAAGTCCATCCAGTGGTCGTCTTGTGATCACACAACAACTTCACAAGTTTTTCCTCTTGCATATTTGTCAAACCTATTGCTATAATAATGGGAAGTGTATTGTTTTCGCCAATGAATACATACTTCAAATTATCGGGCAAAGGTTTCAATTCTAACTTGGGGGCTTGTAAAATAGATGGCAAAAGCTTTTTATATGAAAGTATTAAATCAACAAAGACATTACCATAGGGAACAGTCTATAAATATTGCGAAGCCAATGTTGATTCATGCAAATTTTGGGGAACACATATGTGCCTCTCTATCTCTTCTATCTCGGTAAAATCATAGTCATAGCTCAAAGTTACGCTTAATCCATCCTCACAATCAAAATCAAAAACTTGCTGCACATACTTATCAACTTGGTCATAGCATGTGATAGAATAAACATTGCTATAAGGATATTTCATTGCATCATGAAAATTAAATTCAATCTTTTCATCTCCTACTTCCATAGACAAAGTACCCTTACCACAATCAATCTTTGTATTGGTAGTTTTCAAGAATGGTCTCCCAAGCAATATAGGAGTGATGTTTGATGAATCACAAGAATCATGTTCCATATCAAGAATATAAAAGTCGCATGGAATGACCAAGCTATCAATCTTGACTAGGACATCTTCTATCACACCAAGTGGGTAAACAAAACTACAATCCACAAGTTGTATTACAATGCTAGTTTTTTTCAAAGGCTCAAGACTAAGAGAATCATAAACATGTTTGGGCATAACACTAATGGATGCACCTAAATCACACAAGGCCCTTTTGAAACTAGCATCACCAATAACACATGGGATAATAAACACACCTGGGTCTTTTTGCTTCAAAGGCATATTCTTTTGAACAACAGCAGATACAACCTCACCCATACTTACCGTTTCATGACCTTTCAGTTTGAAAGCTCTCTTGGTAGTACACAACTCCTTCAAAAAAATTTCATACTTAGGAATTTGCTTGATAGCATCAAGCAAAGAAATGTTGAGTTCTACTTTCTTGAAAACCTCTAAAATCTCTTTTTCTTTGTCATCTTTCTTTGACCTAGAAGAACTCATAGGAAAGGGTGGAATTGTTTTAAAACTGGAATTCATTGAGTGAGGAGTTACCTTTGGAGTGTTGGTCGATGTTTCAGTTTGTGGAGGAGGAGGATGTTCCTTCGTTGTACTCAATTCAGTTTCTATCTCTTCTTCTTCCTCCATCTCAATTTGTTCCGACCTTTTCTCTTCAAGTTCTTTCCCATTTCGCAGCATGATCGCACTAACATTCTCTTTTGGATTCAATGCTTGGGAGGGCAATTTTCCATTCATTTGTGCTTCCAATTTCCCCACACTTGAAGCTACTTGCCCCATTTGCTTCTCTAAGTTATGAATACTTGACCTTGTTTCCTGTTGAAAAGACATGATATTTTGTTGCAAAGTCATAGTGTTAGAAGTCAAAGTTTTCATCATCTCATGAAGATCATCACTGGATGACAACCCCATAACATTGGAGTTTGTAAATGGAGGGGGTTGTCTTGCTTGATAATTTTGTTGGGGCTGAAATCCATGGGGATGGAATTGTCGGCCTTGATTGCCTTGTTGAGGTTGGTTCCCATACTGTAGGTTGAGATGATCTCTCCATCCAGGATTGTATGTATGTGAAAAAGGATCATACTTATGCTGAGGCTGTCCATTAAATGCTCCATCAACTGTATTAGCTTGTTCAATGTAATCTTCTTGCACTGTTGGGCACATATCTGAAGCATGTCCTTGTAAAGAGCATATGCTACAAGCTTTCACTTGTTGTACATTGCCACAAGCTAAAGAACACACAAGACAGTAAGATCATTAACTTTATTCTCAATGTTATAAATACTTACCTCATTTACTCATTTGTTTGCGAAGTCTCCACTGGTGCCAAACTGTTTCGAGTTGGCTGCCATGTTTGAGATTAATTGGCGTGCAGCCTCGAGTGTCTTATCTACCAATGCCCCTCCACTTGCAGCATCAATGATACTACGGTTAGTAGGCATCAATCCTTCATAGAAATATTGAATGAGCAGCTGATGGGGTATTTGATGATGAGGGCATTGAATACATAGTTGCTCAAATCTTTCCCAATACTCAGAAAGTCTCTCCATGAGATTGTCAAATCCCACATATTTCTTTCCTTATGTTGGCAACTCAAGATGCTGGGAAATACTTCTCAAGGAAAATCTTCTTCATGCCATTCAAAGTTCCAATTGAACCTAGGAGAATGGAGAAAAGCCATGCCTTTGCTGCCCCTTTTAAAGAGAAAGGGAAAGCTTTCAACTTAACCTATTCTTCGTCAACTCCATTCGGTTTCATGCCAACACAAACCATATGGAACTCCTTGAAATGTGTATGAGGATCTTCTCCTGCAAGACCATTAAATGTTGGTAGCAAATGTATAAAACCAGATTTGAGCTCAAAGTTTACATTATTGTTGATGTTTATGCACAATGGCTGATTTTCCACATTAGGAGCAGCAAGCTCCTTAGTGTTTGTTGTTGTGCAGCAGCCATAGTGTTGAGGTGAGCTTCCTTTCGTAACCTACGTAAAGTTTTTTCTATTTCAAGATCTAACTGCACTTGACTTTGATTAGTAGAACGGGTTACTGGCATAAATCATCAAGAAAACTCAAAAGAAACCAACCACACAAGAGATCGAAAACAATGCAAATTGTACGAAAATCCTACACTAGAAAACTAAAACTGTCTCAAACCCTAGAAAACAATGGAATTTGACCTCGATAGAGTGGGGCTAGTGGTATACCACTAGTCCTATTTAGAACGTCGTTTCCCTTTAGGAAACAAAAGGCCGATACCTAATTCCACCAAAAAATCTGTTTTGAACAGTACCGCAACAAGCAAAAATTTCTTTTTTTTTTTTTAGAAAAAGAAATAAAAATCATAGCAAATAAAAATAATAGCACAAGAATCAACTAAAATTACTTCCCCGGCAATGGCGCCAAAATTTGTTGCGATGTTCGCAGTCACACAAATTAATTACCCTAGCTTCAAACACAACACACAAGATAGTATAGAGCAAGCAAGGGGTTGATCCCATGAGGAAGATTCAAGTCAGATTTTTATGCTAGATGATATGTGATTAGTACTTAAAAGTGCATATTTATCAAGGTTTTATATCATTATTTTGCACTTAAAGTATCAACAACTCCTTAACTAAAGCATGTTTTATAATAACAAGTCTAATATTATAAAATGCCTTAATATATGGTAAATGTTCATCTTAAATGCAGGCCTATCACATAAATCAAAGGATTGATTGATGAGTTCAAGTATGGAAATTGAAAGGACAAAGAGAGGGCCAACCTTAGAAAAAAGATGTTGGTGCAGTCCAAACTAAACACTGTTAGGTAATTGGGTCATATCTCGAGTTCTAGATATCAAAATGATCTCAAATTTTTACACAAATTCAGTAAGACATAGAGCTACAACTTTCATGTGGACACCAAGATCTAAGAAGGCCGTTTGCAAGTCCAACTTTCATGAGTTCAACTTACTTGTTCGGCTACAAATGCTTTCTTTTTCACATTCAATTTTCTCTTCACAATGCATAGATCTTTTAAAAATTTAGCATAGAAAAGTACCTGTTTAATAGCATCCAACAAAGGTATATTGATCCTTACCTGTTTGAAAGTTTCAAGGATTTCAGAATTGTGATTGACTTTTCTTTGTTTGGTCATGGCATGAGGAAATGGAAGTGCTGGCGGAGAATCAGTCTTTTCTTTACAATGTTCAGATTCAACCCCTTTCTTACCCTCAGAGATTGACTCATCATCTTTCTCACAAGGTTCAAGAGTGGGTTTTTCAATAACCTTACCACTGCGAAGAGTGATGACTGATTTGACTTGATCCATATGTTGACTTCCAGAACTACTTGCATTTGCATTGTATTGCCCCTTTGGATTTTGCTCTGGTTGAGATGGAAACTTACCTTTCTCTTGAAAACTGAGAGCAGATGTGAATTTTGCAAGAGCATCTTTAAAATTTATCATGCTTTGAGCAAGTTGAGTGTTGATTGTCTCTTGCTTTTCAATGAATGCATGCAATGTTTTCTTAAGATTTCTTCTAGGAGGTGGAGCATAAGGAGGTGCATATCCATGAGAATTTTGGAAATTATGGTGTGCTTGAAATGGTGGATGTGAAGTTTGTGCATTGTTGTTATCACTTTTCCAACTGAAATTCAGGTGATTTCTCCAACCAGGGTTGTATGTTTGCGAGTATGGGTTATGATTGGGCCTTTGGAAACTGTTTAAAGCATGGGCTTGTTCATGGAGGCATTCCTTGAAAGAAGAAAAAGTTGGATAGTCATTGGTTGCATGTTCATTTGTTTCACAGATTTGACACACAATGTCTTGAATATATTTTAATTCACCACTCTTTTTCAATTCTAGTACCTCGACTTTTCTAGCTAAAGATGCAAACTTGGCTTGGAGGTCATGATCTTCCCTAAGGTTATACATACCTCCACTAGATGTATAAGGTTGGGTTTTAATTGGTGCCTCATAAGTGTCTGTAGTGTCCTAATTTTATGCATTTTCAGCTAGGAAGTCTAGGTACTCCATTGCTTCATTAGGTTCTTTATCTTCAAAAGTTCCATTGCACATCAATTCAACCATTTGCCTATCTTTAGGTGTTAATCCTTCATAAAATTATGAAACCAATCTCCATGTTTCAAAACCATGATGAGGGCAAGTATTAAGCAAGTCGTGATGATACCTATCCCAACATTGGTAAAATGTTTCACCTGGTTTTTGAGTGAAAGTGGTGATTTGTATTTTGAAAGAGTTGGTTCTATGAGATGGAAAAAACTTCTTTAAAAATTGTTGTTGCATTTCATCCCAAGCACGAATGGATCCTCACCTAAGATTTTGTAGCCATGTTTTAGCTTTATCTTATAATGAAAAAGGAAAAAGCTTTAATCTAATGGTATTCATGCTATAGTTTAAGTCATTATAGGTGTTACAAACTTCTTCAAATTCTCTCAAATGCAAGTATAAATTTTCTAGATCTAAGCCATGAAAAGAAGGTAAAAGTTGAATAATGTCTGGCTTAAAATTAAAATGGTGTGCATCAAGAGGGAAAACTATGCATGAGGGTGCACCTGTTCTTGTGGGATTCATATGGTCTCTAAGTATCCTAACACGGTTATTCTCATTATTCTCATTATGAAGTGACTGGTTGTCTTCTTCGGCCATATTTTCTGAAAATGATGAGGATACCCTACAAAGTCTATCACTTAATGCACGTGACCAAACACTCATGCACGTGTAGAAAGAGAATAAAATGAAGAAGAAAACAAAATAAAAAAAAACAAAATAAAAGAAACAAAGTTAGATACAAGAAAAGTGAAAAGAGAAAATAAAATAAATACTATAATTTGTACAAGAATTTACCTCCCCGACAACGGCACCAAAAACTTGACATGACCAAAAGATTAATGTCTTCTCCCAAGTGCAGGAGTGTTGAAGTAATAAATAACCCGACAAGAACGGGGTCGAACCACAGAGAGGTTAATTGTATAAATTATAAATAACAATACAACAACAACAACAATAATAACAACAACAATAATAACAATAGTAGTAGTAATAATGATAATAATACTCAGTACGTGGCGTTGTTATACCTAAGAATGATCTAAAAGATCAGGTCACAGGTTTCCAACCTATATACTGAGTTTATGAAAAGATCAAAGAGATATATTATATAATATAAACAGATTTCTAATGCGAATGAACAAGGCAAGACCAATAATGTCAAGATCCTTGATCAAACACAAAGCATACTTAACATACATAAAATATAACAAGAATGTAAATAATAGTAGTTGTAGTAGAAGTAGTAGTAGTAATAAAAAAGAAGAGGAAGAAATTAATGAGAACTTTGAGATGGAAGATTACTGTAAGGATTAAACAATGATAAAAACAAATGTCAAGGTTAGAGGATCCACTAATGGTATTTCAAACAAGTATAGTATAAACTCTTATTACTCAACTAGAAACCACACACGAAGGAGGTTCCAATCGGATGATTTATCATTAATAACTCATTATAAATTGTTAACATGATCATATTAATTATCTTATTTAAGTAACACCAAACTTTTAAATATTGTCAGGAATTCATAATGCTAACTTATGTTAACAACAAATCAAGTTCCTTTCATAGCACAGGTGTAGGTAATACCATACGATTGGGCTATGAGAGTGCCAAGCATTTATTGTACTAAGTGTTATACAACACAAATCTATATTAACTATTTAACAAGCAAGGTATTAAGAATTAGTAAGATAAAAAGATAAGACATGTTAATATTAAACATTAAGGTCCATGTTGAGTTTACACCATACTTATTCTTACACCATTAGTGTAACCTTTTCACCTTGACATAATAAACTTAGCTAAACATAATGAAGAAGAGAAACATAAATAAACAAAACAAGAACATAAATAAGATACAAGTTAACTAAGTAAGGGAAAGGAAATGAAAAGCATAAACAAGATATTAATGAAAGCAAAACTTAAGAATTAAAAAAAATATAAAGAGAGAGAGGAAGAGCAAGCTCTTGATCTGAACAACCAAGCCCCTAAATGCAAGGCAAATGCCTCCTTTTATAGGCCAAAATTCAGAATTATTGATTTGAAGACTAATTGTTGAGTGGGTGGCCAACTCTTGACTTAGTGAAAATCCTTATCTTCTTGTCTGAATAAAACAAAATTGCTAGCATCAGAACTGGGACCACTTGAAAACATGAAAGTCGTAGGAACTTGTCTCAGCTTTCCAGAAAAAAAAAATGAAGGTCATTTGGAATTCTAGAACTCCAGATATGAGCCAAACACTGAATAGTATTTGGGTTGTAGGACAGATTCAGACTTCTCCGTTGTTGCTATAATTTGGACTTGCAAACGGCCTTCTTAGATCTTGGTGTCCACATGAAAGTTGTAGCCCTATGTCGTACTGAATTTGTGTAAAAATAGAGGTCATTTTGACATCTAGAACTCGAGATATGACCCAATTACCGAACAGTGTTCTAGTTTGGACTGCACCTACATCTCTTTTCTAAGTTTGGCCCTCTCTTTGTCCTTTCAATTTCCATACTTGAACTCATCAATCAATCATTTGATTTATGTGATAGGCCTGCATTTACGATAAACATTTACCATATATTAAGGCATTTATAGTATTAGACTTGTTATTATAAAACATGCTTTAGTTAAGGAGTTATTGATACTTCAAGTGCAAAATGATGATATAAAACCTTGATAAAATGCACTTTTAAGTATTAATCAATTAGGTAGGAATTGTAGAGAGAAAGAGAGTAATTAGAGGATAAATTGAAGAAAAGAGGAGAGGAAGAAGAAGACTTGGAGAAAACCTAAACTAGTTAGTGTTCGAAACATAAATTATGACTCGATAGGATGTTTAGAATATGTTTACGTTAATTGGAATGAGAATTTCTAGATTTTCGTTGGAATTTTTGCAAAATTAAATTAGGTTTCTAAGTGAAAATTTAGGGGAAAGGTAAATTACCTTGAAATTAGATCTTTAAGATCCCTATAGGTTATGATGATGAAATTGGAGGATTAATGAAGCCTTAAGTGGTCTGCCATGTGTAGATGGATGAATAGTAAATTTTCTTACTTGCTTGTATAAATTGTGTTGTAATTATATTATGAATTATGTGAATGATGATTATTGAGTGTTTTGTTTTATTTTATATAATGCTGATGAGTTTAATAAATTGAGAATTTAGTGTAATTGAAGGAATGTTTAAGTAAAAGAAAAAAAAAGAATAATATAAAAAAAGGGATGAGAGTTGATTTGAATAGTAACGGAAATCGCCATAAATTGTTAGATGACAAAATAAGAAAAATGATTCTTGGGTAAGAAGAAAATTATAAAAATTAGTAAGTCTATGTTTTTCATTCGTTAGGGGCATCCAAAATGAAGAGAGGGTCAAAGTAGTCATGTTTAAGTTATTGTGGAGATTATATCAAAATAGATATATGGTGTAAGTAAGGTATAAATGAACAAGGAAAGATAGAGATGAAAGTATGATGAAATGGTTATGTGTGTCTTTGTGACCTTTATGAAGAATAATTAATACGAAATTTAAATGATGAAGTTATATGACAAATACAACTAATTTCATTAGAGATCGAAATGGAACATTAAGAATGGAAAATTAAATATAATAGTGATTTTCTTTATTATTGAGTTTCTTAAGGGTAATGTTGATTAATAAGTAAATTGATTCGCAGGGGATATCTTGACAGTTATGCCACTAACCCAAACCGGAGGAGGAGTTTCTAACATAGCAGATAAGTGCTCAACACTTATAATATTGTTATGTTATGTTAATATTGTAAATGATGAAATTTAATCATTGTTATGATATTATCATGGAAGCAAATGAATAAATAATTGATGGAAGAAAAGGAAGTATATGAATGAAAAACTTGATTAGCTACTCCTAAAGGAAGCTAATGATGTCAAGGGATTCTTAACATCGACAATAAGATAGGACACAATTAAGGCATTTAAAAGAACTTGATTAGCTATTACAAGTATTTGAAGAGCTAATGATATCAATGGGTTGCATTGATATCGATATTTCCATTTAAAACTTTATTAGCTACTCCTAAAAGGAAGTTAATGATGTTAAGAGGTTTCTTGACATCAGCAATTTTAAATAATGGATTTAAAATACCCAGAAAGGGGTTGATTAGTTATTTTGGGTCAAGATCACTAATGATATCAATAGGTTAGGTCATATTGATATCGACATTAATTGCTAGTTCTGATTAGTCGATCCTGAATAATGAAAACAAATAATGCTAGTAATATTACTAGTATCGGTGAAATTTTAAGAATTGAGAAAATAAAATGATACAATAACTAAATTAAGGAATAGTAATAGTAATAGTATAAACATAATAATATTATGAGGTCGTAGATTTCAAAAAGAAATAAAGTGGACTAAATATCAAGGAAAGTGTAACAATATGATTGAATTTGAATTAAAAACAATTATAAGAAATAACAAGTATGTGTAGCCATAACTCAAAATATTAATGTTATGGTTGTTGTACTTTCTTGATAACTATGTCTATCTTGCAAGGTCATATTATTTATGTTAGGAGTTTCATGTATGCATACTAGTAATCTTTTATAAAAGTAAAATTAGAACTAAATCTGACATGAAATAAATTCAAATCCACAAACAATATTAGAAAATACAAATCATTTAAACACATTAAAATGATAAATATAATAAAAAGTCAACGACATCATCCAATCAGTAACAAAACAAAAAGAAAAAAAAAACCTAGTATGCATATTAGTACTCTTTGTCAAAAGTAAAGTTAGAATTGAATATGACATAAAATAAAAAAAAATATGCATAAAAGTAATTCAACAAAATAATAAAATTGAAAGGGAAATTAATTAAAAGAAAACCCCCAAGCTTAATGTCAATTTCTTTATTAATATGGATATTAGTATCTCATTTAATCAATCCAAAAAACAAATAATAAAAATAATAAAATTAAAACAAGCTAATCAATTAATTTAATCAAAAGAAACCCTATATAAATCTCTCCAAAAGACCCAATGTTGATCTTTCGACCCAACCTAAACATAACCAACACATGACACCATTTAAAGAAGTCGAAACCCTAATTTAAAAATCAAGAAAACACAGTGACACTATAGTTATACTAAAAAAAATCAAGAATGGAGTCATACAGGTAAATGGAGATGAATCTACAAAAAAAAGAATTTTTTAGCTATCCTATTACTTACAAGCTAGAAGTCGTTGGGATTGCCACAACTCGAAAGGATAAATTGTTGGGCTAAAAAGGATATGTTTTGGAGCTGCTGGTTTTGCTAGTGGCTAGAGAAGAGAGAAAGAAGAAGGAAAGTTTGATGGCTAGAAAGAGAAACTCTGATTTTTCTTTATAAATGTAGAGAGAGTTTGGTATAAATTTATTTTTTCAAGCTTTAAGATTATTGATGTATTTTGGTATATATGTAGAGAGATTATTATACATTAGAATACCAGCTCTTTTCTTTTATATTTTAGGTGTATGCATACTATATTGTATTCTATTTATACTTTACATCACTTCTCTTAGAAAATAAAAGGCATAAAATTCTATTTATAAGAAAACTTAAAAATCTTATAAATAATAAAATATCAATTTGCTTCTTAAATAATATCACATATTTTATTTTAGGCTAATTTTAAAATTTTATTCAATCAAGTCCTTACTTGATTGTTTTTAAGTCAACAATTTTAATCCCCTATATTAATTACAATCTAGTCATCAATTTTTAAAATTTATTTACAATCAAGTAAAATTTGATTAATTATCTCATTTTAATTTCTGATAACTAGTTCTTATATGTGTGACCCATTAAGTTCTCTAATAAGTTGGTTTAAATATAAATCACAATTCTAAATAAAATAGGATTAAATAAATTAAACAAATTAATTTATTATCAATTCAATATTTGATTGATTTATATTTACATATCAAGTACAATGTCTAACAACCTGTCATGATCATCTAAATATTAGAAAATAGTCATAAGTGGTTTGACTTAATATTTTAGTGACCAGTTTCTTAGTGTAATTATTATCCATTGATCAACAATATTTTGATTTAGACATTATATCATGGAGTGTGTCTACTTTGTCAAATCATGTTTGTTCTCAACACTATATTCATTGATTCTTTTAATAAGATGTGAAATTATTTTCAAATATCATTCCACCTTGTACAATGATTTACAATCAATACTATTTAAGAACAGATGAAATATTTTTTTTATTTCACCAAGTGTGATGGATCATCTCTTGATTACTTAAATACCTTCATATAATTCATGTTATGTCCAATAATATCTACTCATTTGTTACCTTTAAGTAGAACAACATGTAGCATGATCAAAATATAGCACTCTCTATATGAGATAACTTAGTGATCTCAAATCTAAGGATTATTTACACAACCGTCACGTAAGCTTTTTCATAGACAAAAATGATTTCTCCGTATAGAATTCTCATGCGAGTTAGTTCAATATATATATTATCTAACAAGCATTTACATTTTAGATCTAGGTATCCTTCATACATTAGTTTATAAGAACAATTGTTTTATTTCATAAAGGAAAGATGTATATGTCTCAACAACTCTAATTAATGTTTAATCTTAATAAAGTATTGACTAGGAACATTTAGGAACAATGCTTTGATGCAATATGAACCACATAATTATAATAATTTTATAATTTTCTTTACAAAGTACTTTTGTCCCAAACACTTCATTTTTATTCTAAATTCATTAATCAAATATTTGATGAATATTAAAGATAAATAAGTCTTTATTAATAAATTAAATATATATACATGAACAACATCAATGTCACGTGTAACCAACTAATTGGCTATAGAACATATACACTAACAATCTTTCACTTGCACTAAAGCCAATCACTTATGTGTCAAATATCATATTGTTTTACTTGACGAGAATGCTTTTATTGGGATAGTGGCTTAGTAAGAGGATTTACAAGATTCTCTTTAGTAGGTACTCACTATTTCTTTACATATTTTCTTTCTATGACTTTCTAATCAATTAAAATTGCTTAAGTATATCTTTGCATCATTGATGAAACCTTTTTTCCTTTTCTTGTATAATGACTCCATTGTTATCACAATGTAGGGCTATTGGATCAATAATGTTAAGAATTAAACTTAGTTCAATGATGAACTTCTTGATCCAAACAACCTCTTTTGTCTCATCACACACAAAGGTGTACTCAATTTTAGTTGCAGAATCTACTTTGGACTCTTATTTATAACTCTTTCAATTTACAATACCATTACTTAGAGTAAAATATAATAAGACTGGATTTTTTTATTTTTAATATCTTATTGAAAATTATCATCTAATTAACCATGAACTTCCAGTTCATCTTCTCTATGGACTGAAAAAACGTTCTTAATTTTTTTGAAGTATTTAAGAACATTTTTAACTATCCTTTAGTGACTCTCACTTAGATTAGATAGGTATCTTTTTACTACATGGTATATGGATTTACATCCTATCTCTCTCCAGAATAATGAATATATGGCAGATCTCTCCAGAATAACGAATATATGGCATACTCTAGTCTATAACAGCCCAATGTACCAATTAACAACAAGCTTCGCCTTGTAAAGACAAAGCTAAAAACCTTCATCGTCATCACACTAGCTATATCTCCAGGAAAGAAGCTCAAGCTAAAGCTGACTGGAATGCAGTTCAATTCCTTCTTGATCAAAACCCCACAGTCGCACCAATGAAAGAGCTCTAGCAAAGCATTACATGTACCTTTTTGCTCTTGTAATGGAAGGCCCGGGGGGGAATTCTTCACAAGGCTGCTCAAGACCCCAGATTCCACTTCCACTAGAGATGTAAGAAATATGTCATCACTCATCTTTGTTTTGCAGATGATCTCGTGATGTTCTGCCAAGCAAACCAGGAGTTAATTAGTTGATATCCTAAAGGACTCTCTTGACATCTTTGCTCAACTCTCTGGCCTCAACATCCACCACTCCAAGAGCTTCTTATACCTCTCTGGAATAAATGTGGAGATGCAGAATTCTATAGTAGCTTCTGTGGGGATCCAATATAAAGCTCTCCCAATCAAGTATCTTGGAGTCCTCCTTATCACAATAAGACTCACTCATGTGGACTGTCTGCCATTGGTAGAAAGAATCATATCCAGAATCAAACCCTAGACCTTAAGCTCTCTCACCTATGCAGGCCGACTCCAGCTCATCAAATTTGTCCACTTTTCCATTTAGCTATACTAGTCGACTATCTTTATTCTTCCTTGTTCCATTGTCTAAGAAAATTAAAAGCACTTTTGCTGCTTTGCTATTAAAATGAACCTCCCTCATCCCTACTGGAGCCAAAGTAACTTGGTCCTCAATCTGATACCCCCTGAAAGAAGGAGGCCTCGGTCTTAAAAGTCTCAAAATATGGAATAGAGCTGCTACCATGAAACACATATGGTGTATTCTAACAGACAAGCATTCAATATGGGCAACATGGGTTCACCCCACTTTACTTCGAGGGTGATCCTTCTGGCAACTTAACATCCCCTTCAACCCTTCTTTGTCTTGGAGGAAGATTTTTCAAAGTAGGGACTAGTGCATAAGGAAATTTACGACATGCATTGGCAATGGGAATACAACCTCTCTTTGGTTTGATCACTGGCTTCCAGATGGGAAAAGGATAAATGACATGCTCCCCCTCAAAAATCTCACTTCTACAGGGTTACAATATTAGAATACAAAGGTCTCGGGGATCATCAACAAGGATGGTTGGAATTTCCCAAGCAGTATCCAAGCCCTTCAAGCAATCTGGAACTGTTGGGATTTGCCATTAATGGGCAATAATGGTGCAACCTACCCTAAGAAGTAGAGTTACCATTTTCAATGGTAGTTGCACCCACCATTGACAAATGTATCAACCCATGTGCAGCTGCTGTTGTTGAAGAAGAGGAGCTGCCATTGAAGCCTATAAATAGGCACTAAGAGAGAGAGAGCAAAATGAGAGAGTGAGAGAATGAAGCGAAGAGAAAAAGAGAGAAAGAAAAAGAAGGGCTGCCACCAGCAGCCCTGCTGCCCTATGCAGCTGCTGCCCTAAGTAGCAATGAGAGATGGGAGTTGAGTGGATGTGATCCTCCTTCGTGTATTGTATTCTTTCTCTATCTCTAATAATATCAATCTCTCCCATGGATGTAGGTGATTTGTCGAACCACGTTAAATATTGTGTCAGTTCTTACTCTTCTATGAGCAATTATCAGTACATCACCTATCCGGAATCCCCAACAATTGGTATTAGAGCTTATGGTTTAAAGTGGTGTTCGATTTTTACTCAAAAATGAAAGTTGTCATAATTGTGTTTTGACCATACCACCGTGTAGAGGAGGAAGAGACGAAGCCACTAGTGAAAACCGGGTCAAAATTGGACGTCGGACATGGCCACACGCGCTGGCGAGGTGGCTGGCCACGCACACAGACGCGTGCCACACGTCACATGTCTTCTTCGCCCGGATGGGTTGACCCGACTCGAATATCAGACGACCCGACCCACGTGCCTGACCTGGATAATGATGACATCATCATGACATCAGTATGGCGTCAACATGCAGAGTTGGCATGCCATGTCAGCGCCCAGTCAACGGACACGTCAGCATAGTGGGACCCATCTGCCACGTCATCAGTTGCAAGCCAAGCTGGATTGAGCCGAGCCAAGCCGCGAGCCGAGGGATAGGATTTTGTGCAGCAGAGTCTATGTGCAACCGGATCTGAGATTGAATCTGAGCCGTTGATTAGGCCAAAATTGTTTTGATCAAATCTTAGCCATCTGAAATGCGTTTTGGACAATTTCAGACTTATTTCCAGCTAATTTGATCGTTCTAGATGCAATGATATGGTCCGATCATTGAGATTCAAGACCAAAAATGGCGGTGGTGAATTATGAAAGAGAGATTGCCCGATCAGGAGGCATCTGAAGGTCTTGATGGAGGTCGATGGAAATGAAGAAGAAGAAGGTACACATATTTGCCCAATTACATGTGTTGAACTGTTAAGTGGGGAAATTTTAATTGCCTTGAGGGAAGGCAAAATTGGAACACTCTGGATACCCGATCATGTAGAAGATTTGAGGTGGAGAGTTAAAACTGATGAAGACCAATCTTGACAAATCTAAGCACTAGTAGTCTCGCTAGATGTTGAGAAATCATGTATAAAACAAAATATTCCAGATCACTTGTAAAAGAAAGCCACAACAAAGCTAGAAAATGGTTGTATATACGGAAAGGCAGTACGATGGATAGATATGGCCTAAGAAGTTCTGGCTAGAAGATTGGGTTTTAAGCGGGACCGTTGTGACCCTTCCAATCTTTCCTGGGAACTTGCTTAGTTGAAGGATTATCCATACAGTACTATTTTTGTATATGTAACAGTTTGTAATGAAACTGGTGAAGACTAGCAGGATGACGGCATAAGGGGAACAATTAGGTTCTTTATGATCAAGGATATGATGGAGTGGTGATTTCTCCAAAGAAGTTAGATTCGATGACTGTGATTTCTTGAGGGGAGAATTGATGAAGACCCTGATAATGGAAGAGAAATACAGCAAAGGGATAAAGATTGGTACCCTATTCTGACTTGGATAGGTGTTGTGACATGATGAGCTGCTGTCAAACATAAGCAAGGAATAGGGAGAAATCTGGAGAACAGAAATTGCACGAGGGCACACGGAGATTGTGCAGGAGTACCTGTAGGATTCAATGAGGTACTGTAATGAGACAACAAGTGCAAGGAGAAGAAAAGTTCTTAGATGAAGCTCAGAGCAGAGATTGTATACAACAGGAAGTCTCTTGTACTCTTAATAAAGACAACATGCGAGGACCTTTCCAATGCATGCAAAGATGGAAAGATGAGCTGTTGTGGAGGCACCTAATTGAGAGGGTGCAAACACCTGTGATAAAAGGCGACCGCCTATGATGAAAGGCAAAGACACTAAAGAGAATTGGTGTAGGTGGAGCTATCAAGCAGAAAGACGTAAAAGCTCCAAACATAGAAATCGAGGTGGAGGATTGTGAGGAGTATACCGCAACTTTCTCTTTCTATGTAGTCAAAAAGGCGTAAAGGCTTGTGATCATATTGAGATACTCAAATAATGACTGTCGCACTTGGAAATAGAAATTTCCGTTTGAGGGGGTGTTGTAAGCCTTGGTGTGAGGCTTGATAAATCATTCCGGACCGAGCATGTTGATATGCTCGAAGGGGAATGTTATGTCCTAGAGACAAGCGTTAACACTCTTCAGATGTGATGTGGGAGACCATATGGTTGAAGTGATCCTTTGGTGTAAGCAAGGGTGTGCTTTTGGGTGACTCTGGCAATTGAAAGGTTTGGTGAGTACTTGTAAACTTGGCCACAAATGCTCTTGGAATGGTAAGCTTGGAAGAGCTGCAGGATGCAAGCTTGTGCTGAAGAAACAAGAGGACAATTGCCCATATAAATGTCAAAGGGGGTGATTGTTGGGATTTGCCATTAATGGGCAATAATGGTGCAACCTACACTAAGAAGTAGGGTTACCATTTTCAATGGTAGTTGCACCCACCATTGACGAATGTATCAACCCATGTGCAGCTGCTGTTGTTGAAGAAGAGGAGCTGCCATTGAAGCCTATAAATAGGCACTAAGAGAGAGAGCAAAATGAGAGAGTGAGAGAATGAAGCAAAGAAAAAAAGAGAGAGAGAAAAAGAAGGGTTGCCACCAGCAACCCTGCTGCCCTATGCAGCTGCTGCCCTAAGTAGCAATGAAAGATGGGAGTTGAGTGGATGTGATCCTCCTCCATATGATGTATTTTTTCTCTATCTCTAATAATATCGATCTCTCTTGTGGATATAGGTGATTTGCCAAACCACGTTAAATATTGTGTTAGTGTGCTTACCCTCCTATGAGCAATTATCAGTACATTACCAATCGGATCTCCCCAACAAGAACTTCATTCATTTCCAGCCAAGACCCCACATGGAAGATCACAACGTCTGGAAAGGGAATCCCTCAAGACAATACACTATAGATTCAGCTCAGGAGTTGCTTCGAGAGACTAGACCTGTAAATACCATTCACTATTTGCTATGGTTCAAAGGTCATATCCCTCATCAATCCTACATCATTGGGCTTGTTTCTCAGGGGTGCCTTCACGCTATGGATATGTTATACACTACGAGGAGCATAACAAACATAACATGCATCTTATATGGAATTAACATTGAAAACCATGACCACCTATTCTTCAAATGTTCTTATTCCAGCACAGTTTGAAGAGCCGTGACCAGCAAGTCTCAAGTGTAATGGCCTAACATCCCTTGGCATCAGCTTCTCTAGTGGGACTACTCCAAATTCCAAACTCATCATGAAATCCCCCATCTACTAGCTTGCCTTATCTTGTCCACCTTGGTGTTTTTCATATGGTACGAACAAAACAACTATACTTCTGCCAACATTTCCAGCCACCCCAGTCCCTAAGTGAGGACATCATCCAACTAATTCGAACTGACCTAATAACCTATGATCATAAGTGTACCATCCTAGCTTCTATCCGAGATTCATGGGCCTGCAAGAGACATAGCTTCCTACCACTTCATCCCCTTGTAATTTAATCTAAAGAGTTGGCTTTTGGTTTCCAGTCAACTAGCCTCTTGGTGTAGCTCCTTTTTTCTTTTTTTTTTCTTTTTAGTTTCCTTTGTTGCATTCGTTTTCCCTTTTTTCTTGTATACCGGGGGGTTTACACCTTTTTTTTTGTCCTCTTCTTGTTTTAATACATTTAATCTTTTCTAAAAAAATATTTTATTGACAAATTTTTTATATTTATAACTTTCAAGTTATGTCACGTACATACCTTCTTGAATATTCCCAGGGTTATAACTTTGACATCCATTTATCAAATTTTATAATCATAATATGTAGCTATAACAAGCAAAATCTTTATGGATTTTAATACAGTTACAGACAAAAAGATTTCATCAAAGTAAACTTATTTGTCTTTGTTTATAACCTTTTTCAACTAGTCTAACTTTATATGTTTGTACATTATCTTCCATGTTAGTCTTTTTTTAAAAGACCCACTAACATTTAATGGGTTTTATCCTTTCAAGTGGATCAACTAAGGTATATACTTGGTTGGTGTACATGGAATCCATTTTAGATTTCATGGCCTAAAGTCATTTCTTAGATTAAAAATCAAATATTGGTTCCATATAATTGGCAGGCTCATCAAGTATAAGCAACTCGTTATTTCCAGCTTTTATGAGAAGTCCATATCTCATTAGTGTGCATCACATATCCTACCAGATCCACGAAGCTCTAATGTTTATTAAGCTTTAGGCTGAACAACTAATATTATAGCCTCAGGTTTAGATTTCATTTGGATGTCAGTTTGTGGTTCTTAAACTTTTCAAGTTCTATTTTCCTCTCACTGCTTCTTTAAAGAACAAATATTTTTTCTTTAGAAAAGTAGCGTGTTTTGAGACAAACAATTTTGCTCAATTAGATGATATAAAAATCAAATAGTTTGTTTTGGATATCTTACAAACTTATATTTGTTTGACTTAGCTTTTAGTTTTTCGGATATAATATGCTTCATATAAGTTTTCATCTCAAATCTTTTAAGTATGATAAGATTGATCTCTTACCATTCCATATCTCATATAGAGTCTTACGAAAAAATTATGACGAAACCCTTTTTAAAAGGTAAGTAATAGCTTGTAGGGCATTGCCTCCAAAAGGAAGGTGGAAGGTATAGCTTATCATGGACCACACCATATCCAATAGGGTGTGATTTCTTCTTTTAGAAAGTGTTATTATGAGAGAATCTCATTCTCTTTTAGATAATCTTGAAAATCCTAGCTAAAGTATTCACCACCTTTATCCAATCAAAGTATCTTAATATTCTTTTCAATTTGCATTTCAATTACATTTTAGAATTCTTTGAACCTTTCAAATGATTCAGACTTTCATCAAATACACATGATCATATCTAATATGGTTGTTGCTACCCAATTTTTGACCTATGTTTTTTATATATTTTCAGAAAAATTCAAAAACAAAGAAAAACAAAGAAAATCCAAAAAATATGTTTTTTAATATATTTTCGTCATTTTAGCATTTTCAACATCGTCTAAAAACGAATTAAAATTTTTAAGGGTCTTTCGAACGCGTTCGACTTTTCACGCGTCATTTTTAAAAATAATTGATTTTCCTTATCGAGTCGATGTTAATATTGCTCGTTCAAAAAAATACAAAAAAATCAAATTTATATATATAAAAAAAAGAAGTTGAGGAACCAAGTTGAAAAACCTAGCAACATTTTACCTATAAATACTAGTCTTCTCAACACATTTAAGGAAGGGGGCAATTTTGAAATATCAGAAAAAATATAAAAATTCCTAACCCTAAACCCATCTCTTTCAAAGGAGCGGCGCCCCCTCCCTTTCCTCTGATCTGCTGAAGTCGTCGCTGCCTCCCTTGAAAGCAAAAGTCTCCCCTTAGTGGTTTTCTTTTTCTTCACCCAAACCAGCTGGACTTAAGCCGGCAGCCCCCAGCTTGAATTTCTCTTGAACCACCGGCCCCCCCCACTGGTCTGATTTTTGTTCTTCCTTTCTCCCAGCCAATCAGCCCCCACACATCCAACTCTTTCCCTGCGAACTAGCCTTCCATTTACTTCCCCATCATCTCTCCATCAACGTCGGTTTCCACTAGCAGACTCGCCGGCCACACAACACAGACCCAGTGCCCACAACAGCTCCCAAATCTGTCCCTTTCTCTCCTGTTCAACGGCAGCCATCGTCTCCCAGCTTCTCCCCGAAGCTTTCCCTCTTCTTCTCCTTCGGTCTCAGCAGCGACGGCCTCCACAGAAGCAAGCCACCGCCTCTCAGCTTCTTCTCCCGACCACGAGCAACCCACACAATGACTCTTTTCTTCCTCGGCCGAATACAAGCAGCAACGGAGAAGCAGCAGACCCGATCTCCTCAGCACCGCCGACGATCTCCCCACAACTGAAGAACCCAGCGATGGTCGAACAACAACCTTCAACGGTGCCCACGGACGACAGCGCCACCGCTCGATCTGCCACCTGAAGCAGAGGAGAAGAAGAAGAAACACATACAGATCTGTAAAAGAAGCAGATCTGCCAAAAAGAAGAAAAAAATCAAAGCAGATTTTAAAACAAAGAGAACAAAATCAAAATCAACTGCTTTGTTTGCGTTTTTGTGTGTTTACAGGTGATTTTGTTTCCCACCACCGGCAGAAAATTGAAGAGGGGAGGAAGCCGCTCCCGGCGCCTCTGTTTTTTAGGTTTTCCAGCGGGGGCGCGTGGGAAGACGCGCCGCCACTGTTTATGCTGTTCCAGAAGTCCTTCCCTGCAATTTCTAGAGTTTTAGGGACTATTTTGTAAATTTTAAATTGTTTGATGTAATTTTTTTAATTTAGTTTTGAATTTTTTATTTGTATATTGTAAATGTAGATGTAACAAGGAAAAGAAAAGAAAGAAAAATAAATAATAAAAAGAAAGTTGTGTGTGTGTTTGTTTTTTTTATTTATGTTATTGAATTATAAAAATAAAAAAGGGCAAAAAGAATTATTTGTTTAATTTGAATATGGTTAAATATCTAAGGACAAATAAAATTATGTTATATTTTCCATGAAAGTGTAAGAACATGTTTCTACACATATTCGGGGATTTAATAACTGATTTATTAAAGCCTTAGAATTTAATTAATATTTTAAATTTTCAAATCACATCAAATTCGCGAAGCAGCTTACCTCAGGTAGGGTGCGTTAGGGGTGCTAATACCTTCCCTAACCACAACCAGTCTCTTACCCGGGAATCTCTGATAAGACCAATACATTCGGTTTCCTAGTAGCCTTCAATAAATTACTAGGTGGCGACTCCAACGAACCGATTCAAGCAATGCAACAACGAGAAAAATCACCAGCCGATGCCACGCGCGAATTTTTTCTGACGTGTGACAATGGTCATCCATGATGAAACATGTATATTCATCCATGATATAAATCATTATTGGTCCATATATATTTTTATATATTAAACCTAACAATTCATTAGATCTTTCACTCTTTTAGTAAATGGTGTTTTGGTCATCTTATCCAATAAACAAGTTCTACAAATTTTATATGATTCATAATCAAAAGAATCAAATATCCTTCTTTATATAACTTGGTGATCCTTGTTTTATTGATATGACCTAGTTTATAATGCCATAAATAATATGGATATTGATTATCTAATGTGTTCTTCTTGTAATTTATATTGAACCCAGGCATTTCAAAATCGGATATATACAAATCATTTGTATAAGTACTAGATCCATGATAAGCATCATTATTACAAAATAAACAATATTTTCTTTTAATAACAATTTTAAATCTATTAAAAAATTGATACGATGTTTCTAGAAAGTACTAGAACAAAATAACAATTATCAAGTTCTAGTATCAGCCTACTTTGCAAAGTTAATACAACAACTCTTGCTTCATTGCTAATTTGTAAGTCCATTTTACCTTTATTTAATCATAAACACACATGAAGCAGAAACTTTGATAAGCTTTTTAGCCTTCACGGTTGCAAGATAGTCTTTATAGTTTCTCTTATAGTGGCCTTCCTTACTACAAAGATGACAAGTTCTCTTTGTCATTCTTGATGCCCCATTTAGGCTTCTACGCTTGGAATGCAAGACTAAATCAACGCTTAACTCATGATTCATGGAAAAATCCTATTGTTCTAATTTCTTAAAATAGCTAATGATTTTTAACACATAGGTGTTCGCTGAGAAAGTCTCGGTCATCTTACTACGGAACAATTTCTTAGAGGTCTTATACTCTCAATCTTACTAGCCACATCAAACAACTATTTGAAATACATAATTATTATATGGGCATCCATATTCTCATGCTATGTTTGAAGTTCAACTAACGTGCTAGCTAACATCACACATGTAGCTTACTCATCATCATCAATATGATATTGATATTTAATCCTAACTTTATTATCAATATCCTTATTAAGAACATGAGGGATTGAATTTTCAAGAACATATAACTTTTTTTTCTTGTTTGAGAACAATTCTCATATTTTGGTATCAATCCAAAAAGTTTGGTTCAGTCAATTTATTAGCATCAAGTATGCTATGTAGAGATATATTTATTTTACTCATGGTAATCTATTAAACTATTAATATAAAGATAAAGAGTATTGGTTTCATGTATAAATATTTATAACCAAATTTAGATAAGATCTTTAATCATAATTTGATCTCCCACTATTTTCCTACAATTTAATAGCCTTATTAATTTAGGAAATCTTGCTTAGATCTCCTAGTGGACTATGATCCCATTTAATTTATATGATCATAAATAACTAAACAAATTAAAATAAATTAAATTAGATAATAACATAATTTATCAATCACATCTTTATGTGACTCCTAGATTAGTTATGTGACAACTCTTTGTCTAAACATATTATATATGTTTTGCCTAACTACTGCTTTTAATCTTATATGATCACAAGTAACTCATCTAAGTCTAATTTTATAGCATTAAATATATTTAAATATAGTCCTAACAACCAAGAGAATAATGATGGAAAGTAAAAAAAAAAAAAAATTCACTAAGGTTAAAGGTTTTTTTGCACATTTATTGTCATATTGTGCTAGACAAACTTGATTTGTTCATCAAATGAATCATGATTTCCTACCCTAACCAATCACACATGATTAACTTATATAGCGTTGCTATATCCTCTACAAATGTGAAACATAGAAAATAGTTTGCTCTTGCACTGTGTGAAATGAATTTGAAGAAAGCAACCAAACATTGACCAAAAATTCAATAACAAACATAGGAGAAAACAAGGCAACCTGTCAAAAAAAGGCCGCCAAACAACCAACAAAGCAAAGCCCCCTCAGAGATGATAAGAAAGACCCTTGATAGAGCCCCGACTAATAGATAAAAAAAAAGAGCAAAGCAATAACACAACACAAAACAAATAAAACAACAAATAGTCAAACAAAGCCAACAACATGATGCAGAAGCCAATCACCATAATAATTGCCTATAGGAAGCCAATAACGTAGTAAAAAAAACCAATGACAAAAAGAAAAGCCATAAATGCAAATAAGAGGAAAGCCAAAGAAAAAAATCCATATACTCTCTAAACAAAAGATGCCCATCGTTTCCCAATATAGCATAAAATATTATTTGGAAAAGACACAACCCAATAACTCAAACCACAAACGTCTCAATCACTGCATGTAAATAAATGACGGGAAAAACCAAGGAACCAGGAATTGGAAAGCCAACCAAACAAAAAACAAAAATAACCTTTACTTGGTGACATCCCAACGAGACCAGAATTTGGGCAAGAGAGAAGAGGAAATAGAGAGCCAAACCAACTCATCCCAGAACAACCACATGTCTAATCCCATGAAACCAAAGCCTGATCACCTAGCAAGTAGATCCCTCCCAACCACACCATAAGTGGGATGTGCATTTAAATGTACAATGATGACCTGCCTGCTAACCAAATAAGGATGAGACCCATTAGATCCTCCCAATTTGCATATTTTCCCAAACAAGCTGGCTAATCTCAACCCAACCCCACCAAAAAGCACTCGACCACACAACCACATCTACTCGTAGCCATAGGCTTTGGACACCCAGGCACCCTAAAGACTTGATGCGAACCTCATGATCATATGGTCACGCAAAGACACCAATTCCCAGAAAGCCAAGTAAATCAGGTTTGATAGAAGTGTGACACAAAGATAACTTGTACCTAGGCACCAACACTATTGGAAATGGAGACCCCCACCCAACGAATATTGATTCGCAAACGAGAAGTATAACGATGACGCCACGAAGACAGTTGTTCTTTGATAAGTCATTTTCAGTCCTTTAGAAAACCAAGGAAGTGAGATTATCCCACCAACACACAACAAGTGCGGCAAAGAAGTTTATTGATCTGAAAATTATGTAACCTTACATGTTTGGTTATGCCTTTATTTATACTAACTCTAGACTTAAAAACCCAATGGACCCCCCTTAAGTGGACTTATATGAAGCTCACTTACAATTGACCCAAATAAGTAATAATAACCCAAAAAATAAGAAGAAAATAATAAAAATCTGAAAATTATCACCCTAAATATGCTAGAATCAGATTTGTCACCCTTAAGAAGTCCTAAACAAACTAGGAAAAATCTGATTTGAAAACTTTGTGTTGCTGCCCCCCTTTGATGTCCTCGATTAGCTTGGATTTCCTTGTTTGACTTAGACAAATAAGAAAACAAATTTTCTCATTTGTTGCTGATTTAATTACTTTGCTTCTTAAGTTAGGAAAAGCATTAAATAATCCTCCCTTATTTAGGAATAAGATATGGCCAACTTCTTTACTTAATTAGGAGAATAAATTGTTGACTTTTTATCCTTGTAGCATTAGGAAAAAAAAAAGCCTAACACGGTTGGTATTGGGCCGGACACATCAACCCCTTGTTTCACACGAATTGGGCTCTTTTTGGACCTGAACTAGATGAATTAAAGGTTGTCCTTCATGCTCCTTAAATGTCCCAAGCCCTTATAGGTCCATTTTGCTCAATATGTTCTAAA
The DNA here is from genome assembly GCA_018804465.1 of Populus tomentosa. Classification (NCBI taxonomy): domain Eukaryota; kingdom Viridiplantae; phylum Streptophyta; class Magnoliopsida; order Malpighiales; family Salicaceae; genus Populus; species Populus tomentosa. The sequence goes on along the minus strand of CM031989.1, from coordinate 8,048,659 downwards.
CAAGCTCATTAAATGCTTCTTTAAGCTTCTTTGCCCCAACTCTTATGATTGGTCCAATTGGCACCTCCAATGGGTCATTGACATGATTACGCTTGGTGTTAGGCTAATCCGCATCATCCCTTCTCCCTTCAAAAGGATTCAACCTCGAATCATCACCTGCATCAAATAGAGTAAGATCAAAAACATTAAAGGTAGCACTAACACCATACTCACCTGGAAAATCAACTTTATAAGCATTATCATTGATCCTCTCAAGGATTTGAAATGGTTCATCTCCTCGTGGTTGTAGCTTTGATTTCCTATGGGCCGGAAATCTCTCCTTGCGCATATGTACCTAAACCCAATCGCCGAGTTAAAAGACAATATGTTTGCGCCCCTTATTGGTTTTGGTCGTATACACACGATTCCTCTTTTCAATTTGTTGTCGCATACTCTCATGGGGGTGTATTCACCACCTGTGCTTTACGATTACCATCCAAACTAACCCTTTCATCAACAGGCAAAGGAATCAAATCTATTGGAGTTAAAGGGTTAAATCCATGTATAATTTTAAATGGTGAAAATTCAGTAGTAGAGTGCACACTATGATTATATGCAAACTTTATAAATGGCAAACAATCTTCCTAATTTTTTAAGTTCTTTTGAATGACAACACGTAGAAGTTGTGTTAAGGTCCTATTAATTATTTCGGTTTGTCCATCTATTTGGGGGTGACAAGTAGTTGAAAACAACAGTTTAGTACCCAATTTTTCCCATAACATCTTCCAAAAATAGCCAAGGAACTTAACATCTCTATCAGAAACAATGCTCTTAGGGACCCTGTGAAGTCGTACTATCCCCCTAAAGAACAAATCAGTAATGTTAGTGGCATCATCGATTTTATGACATGGAATAAAGTGTGCCATCTTTGAAAACCTATCAACAACTACAAAAATTGAATCCCTACCCTGTTTTGACCTAGGTAAACCTAAGACGAAATCCATTGAAATGTCTACCAATGGTTCCTTAGGTACAAGCAAAAGGATATACAAGCCATGAGGTTGAGTCCTAAACTTAGCTTTTTTACAAGTTATGCATTTATCACATATGTGTTGCACATATTTTTTCATTTTAGGCCAATAAAAATGCTCATGCAACACATCCAAAGTCTTAGCAACACCAAAATGCCCCATCAACCAGCCTCCATGTGCTTCATATACAAATAATTCATGCATAGAACTTAATAGAACACACAAACGACTCTCTTTAAACAAATATCCATCAAGTTTATAGAACTTTCCAAAAGCTAGTATAGAGCAAGTGGTCGCACAAATTAATTACCCTAGCTTAAAACACAACACACAAGATACTATAGAGCAAGCAAGGGGTTGATCCCACGAGGAAGATTTAGTTCAGATTTTTATGCTATACGTTATGCAATTAGGGGGTTTTGATTTGTGATGATCTAAACTATGAAAGAAATTAAACTAGCAAACAAAATCAATTGAAACCAAAATATATCAAGAAAACAAACCTTGGTCGGAAGCACACATCCACCAACGAAAATTAGAACCGATCCTTGAAACGAAACTTCAATTTATATTCTGACTTTTTATCTTTTCTTAACGTTGGTTAATTAATGGATCCGCCTTATAATTAACCCTAACCAACAAACAATCACAATGTCCGCATTAATGATTTAGTTTAATGGCAGCTCTAAGAACTAGATAAATTGATTGATCTCTTGACAACCAAGCTGTCTGCAGCTTGTGTTTCTTTGTTTGAGTGTTCTCTCTAAGTTTAATAACGTGGTTCCACCACAATTATCAAGCTTAGTTGCTTCACAAGTTCATATATCACAACTCCGGTTTTGATATCAAACTTAGCAATAAATTGTTTACAATAATAACTTAGAGTCCGCTCTAGCAATTATCAACAACAATCATATAAAATATGCATAGGAAAACAATCATACTCATTCATAATATAAACTGAAAATAAAAGGAAGAATAAATCTCACGATTCTTGAAATTCAAAGGTTTGTTGTCTCTTTATAACCAAGAAAATAAGCTTAGCCTTGTATATCTATGTAAGAACTACCCCTAAAAATGGAAGAAAGCATTATTTTTGGTTTGTAGAGAGGAGAGTTTATGTTTCTTCACTTCTGGCTGCTGCCCCCTTTCTGCCCTCCTTCTCATCTCTCTTTCCTTTTATAGGCTAAGAAACCCTAGTCCCGATTTTACAAAATAGCCCTCCCTTAAGTTGACAATTTACATTTAAGTACTTCAACAACTATTTTCCTAAAAAAGAGAAATAGCTTTGCATTAAATCTTCAAGATTTGATTTAGAGGAGCTAAATTGCTAAAATAAAAACTTTGATATTGGTTTAGATGCTTCCAAATGTAATTTGGACTCGTTTCTTCACGAAACCTGTTTGATGGCAGAATTCAGTTGTCATCTTTAGAAAATCATATCTCCCTCATATGACATCGTTTTTGGTTGAAATTTTGAGCATTTATGGAAATTTGAGTAAGGAATCCAAAACAATTGAGTTTGCATCAATTTGACTTCTAAAACTCCAGATATTGAATTTTGAATGGGAAAAGGTCAACATTGACAGATTGCGAGATTTGACTTTGAAGGATGTGAAGTCCATGATCTTTCTCTTTTTATTTTTCTTGCATTGAATTTCCAAAAAGGTATGGATGTTAGCTTTTTATTGCCACTAGAATCACTTCATTTCGACCTCTAGAACTCATGCTCTGCACAAAACATCGACTGAACATCAAATCTACCAATTACCTTCAATTTACTCCTTTTTGCATCTTTCATCCAAAAATACCTTCAAAACATAAAACAAAGAATATCAAGGCATTTTATATATATAACATGGGCAAAACACTAGTTAAATGTGGGTGAAACTATCGAATAATATGGTTACATCAGGGCTTTATATAAGTTCACCTAAGAGGGGTTCATTAGGGTTTCTTGAAGTCTAGAGTCAGTATAAATAAAAGCATAACCAAACATATAAGGTTATGCAATTTTCAGATTAATAAACTTCTTTGCCGCACTTGTTGTGTGTTTGTGGGATAATCTCCCTACCTTGGTTCTCTAAAGGACTGAAAACGACTTATCGAAGAACAACTATCTTCATGGCGTCATCATTAATACTTCTCATTTGCGAATCAATATTCGTTGGGTGGGGGTCTCCATTTCCAATAGTGTTGGTGCCTAGGTACAAGTTATCTTTGTGTCATACTCCTACCAAACCTAATTTACTTGGCTTTCCGGGAATTAGTATCTTTGTGTGTGGGTTGTGTGACATGTGATCATGAGGTTTACATCAAGTCTCTAGGGTGCCTGGGTGTCCAAAACCTATGTCTACAAGCAGATGTGGCTATGTGGTCGGGTGCTTTTTAGTGGGGCTGGGTTGAGATTAGCCAGCTTGTTTGGGAAAATTTGCAAATTAGGAGGATCTAATAGGTCTCATCCTTATTTGGTCAGTGGGCGGGCCATCATTGTACATTTAAATGCACATCTCACTTGTGGTGTGGTTGGGAGGGTTCTACTTGCTAGGTGATCAGGCTTTGGTTTCATGGGATTATACATGTGGTTGTTCTGGGATAAGTTGGTTTGGCTCTCTGTTTCCTCTTCTCTCATGCCCAAATTCTGGTCTCGTTGGGATGTCGCCAAGTAAGAGAAATGCTTTATTTTTTCTTGTACAAATCTTTTATGTGTTCATATATGCTCGTAGACATAGGGTCTGGACACCTAGGCACCCTAAGGACTACAATAAACATAATTGATTAAAGCCTCTCGCCAAGCACAACGTCGAGAAGCAAGCCACAACAACACCAGTTAATGTTATGAATGGCAATAATGAAGGAAGAACAACGAAAAGCACTGCTTGAATCTATAGTAGATTAAATCACATGTCATAGTGTTTTTCTAATACCATTTAGTTTTTATTTTAAATTTAATTTAATTTTAATACAATATTGCCTGCCCATATAACCAAATTACTTCTTTCACCTTGTGATTGAGTAGCAAATCTTCCACTTATTTTGTGTTATTTACCACATCAATTGCTTTTTTGATATTGTTGTTCTTATTCTTTTTTATTTTTATTTTTCAAGAATGAACAAAAAATTTATTGTCCGAAGCTTCAAGCTTCCTATAAATTGGTATAAAAATATCAATTATCAATTGAAAATTAAAACTACTACATGTTGTATATCTTTACTTTGTTTTTTTTAATTACAAAATCCCTTGTTTCTATAATCCTAATAGTTTTCTTACTAACTCGATGTTTGGTAATTATAACTTTAATGTGTTTTTATTTAAAAATATATTAAAATCATATTTTTTAAATTTTAAATTTTATTTTAATGTTAACACATCATATAAAGATTTTTAAAAAATAATTTAAAATAAAACATTATGTTTTAAAAAAAACACTGACGTAAACAAATAGAGGTTAAATAATTAATGATTTATAGCATAATGTCTGCTTGTCCTGTTATGGTTTGGAGGAAAAAATATAAAGTTCTGGTATGAGTGGAGATAAACTACTAGGGCCATGTTTGTTTTCTGGAAAGTAGTTTTCGGGAAACCATTTTCCCAACTTTTCTGTGTTTGTTTGTCATTAGGAAAGTTGGTAAACGAAAAACACTTTCCGGTCAACGGAAAACACTTTCCAGTCAATTTCAATCAAAGAAAAATTTAGTTTGGTTTTTAGGAAAGTGTTTTCCCTTTAGGCCCCGTTTGCTTGCTGGAAAGTAGTTTCCTTTTGAAAAGTGAATTCCAGAAAAGTGAATTTCGAGAAAGTATTTTTCGATGTTTGGTAGTGTAATGAGAAATAAGTTGGAAAACACTTTCCAGTATTTGGTTATGTCATGGAAAATGAGCTGGAAAATAACTTATTAATATTTTATTTTTCTCAAGTTTATTAAAATAATGAGGAACAAATCTTACAAATTAAAAAGTTTAATGAGAATAAAATTGAAAAAAAAATATAATTTCATAAATTATCTCAAATAAAATAAATAATAGAGATCAAATCTAAAAAATAAAAAAACAAATGAAAGATGAAGAAATTAAAACAATAATAATCAACATTTCATAAATTATTTCAAATAAAATAAGAAACAATCAAAAGAATGAGGATCAAATTTGATAGATAAAAAATTTCAATAAAAAAATAATAAGAAAAAAGCAAATAGCAATTATAAAAATAAGGACCAAAGTTAATATAAAAATAAAATTTTAAGAGATGAAATTGAAAAATAAATATTTAAAACAAAATATATATATAGCAATTAAAAGTTTGAGGATCAAATTTGATATAATCAGCAAATAATGACATTTCTAAATCTTTCACAACTTCCGGAAAGTATTTTCCCCTTAAATTTTTCAGGAAAACACTTTCCTGAAAACCAAGCCAAATTTTTCTTTTACTAGAAAGTGTTTTCTATTGATCAACTTTTTTAATGTCAAACAAACACAAGAAAATTTAGAAAGTAATTTCCTGAAAACCATTTTCTGGAAAACAAATATAGCTAAATGCCTTTTTAAAATTTTAATAACAATTTTTTTAAAAAAAAATGGCAGAGGAAGAGACGAATGAGAATGTTGAACTGTTTTTTAAAAATTAAATCAAATAAAAAAAAAAGCATTAATCCAATGGATGATTATTACCATAACTGATATACATCCTAGTATGTAAAAATTGTAAAAGTATCCATGTTTTCTCTTCTTCTTCTTCTTTTTTTTTTTTTTTATTGTTATCAATATTAGTAATATGACGGTAAAAATCTTAGAGTTAGCTTGATGATTAAAATACAGGTTTCCATTTTTTATTGGCTGGACGAAAATATTTTTATAATTTATTATAACATCTAAAAAAATCTTAATAATTAGCTTTATTGTTAAAGGGTGTAATCCATTCTTAAATATAATATAAGAATCTAAGCTATAAATTCGACATGGAAAATAATTTTTTTATATAAATTTAAAAATATAGCTCAATTTTTATTGGATGGAAATTTTTATTTAATTTTAATATATTAAAACTAACTACATGCCATAATATTATTAATGAAAAAGTTGAGATACATATAAAATTGAAATATATTGTTTTTCAAGTAAATCAAATTATGTCTTAATCTACTTTAATTCTTTGCAAAAAAATAACAATAGGCAATTTAAGCAAAAGTAAAGATAGATCCATCTTTAGATTTTATGAATTAAAAAGTAAGGAAGTGTTTGAAAATGTAGTTGCGGTTGTTTTTTAAAGTATTTTTAACTCAAAATACATTAAAATAGTATTTTTTTGTATTTTTTTAAAATTATTTTTGACAACAATGCATAAAAATAATTTAAAAATATCAAAAAATATTAATTCGAAACAAAATCAAAATAAAAAAATTTTAAATTTTTTTAAAAATATGTTTATAAACAAAAAAAAAAATCAGGGCCTAAGTAGAGGGGGAAAAGTTTTTGTGAGGCCACTAATTTAATTTTTTTATTAATTATTTTTTTGTTATTTTTTAATTTTTTGAATTCAAATATTAGTACATTATACTAATATGGCTGGATGTGATAAAAATTGATTAAGAATGAATTTAATTAAAAATAATAAGATTTATGGATTATACTTATCAAATAAAAGTGGAAACAAAAAATGATTTATGACTTGTAACTGGTAAGTTCAGATAAAAAACAAAAATAGAAGAAAAAAGCCAAAAAGAAAAAAAAAAAAAAAAGGAAAGTAAAGAGAAAAAGAGAAACAAAAGATATACGTGTCCACCACTTGGCAAACAAAGACAGCAAGTACACGAATTTCCCATACAGTCGAGAGTAGCAAAACCACTATCAACATAACGAACAAAACAACTCGGTTTCAAGGCGAGTTAGCTCTTGTCTGTCCCTTTGTTAGAAAACTAAAAACCGTTTCTTCTCTCTCACACCCGCTTTGCTCTCCCACGAAGAAAAATCGATTCCTGCTCCTCGCCCTTCTGTCTTTATTTCTATCTCTATAATATCATATAATATAAATATTTTGATATCTTGGAACGTGAATCTGTTATTCTCAACAGGTATGCAATTCTGGGTTCTCTTTGATTTTACGTTTTCTTTCATGGGTTCTTTTTCTTTTCTCGTAATATTTTGTTTAGTTGTATATCATTTACATTTTTTTTTGTTTTGTGTTTTCAATTTTTTATATATTTATTTTGTGATGGTGGATTGGTACATCTATATTTAGTGTTTTTGTTGCCTTGTTTATTAGTTTTATCTTTACTTCCTTGTGATTTTGTGATTCTATATATATATTTTTTTTAATATTTAATTTTAATTGGATATGGCATTTGTGTTTTTTAATGTCTTGTCCTTTATTTTGCATGTTATTTAATTAAGAGGGTTCTGATTTAATTTTTGGTGTTATTAATGAATGGAGGATCATTTTGGTCCTTCTTTTGTTGTTTGCTCCTATGTACTGAGCCTTATTTGAAGTAAGTATTTCTGGGGTTTCCTTTTCCAGGGATAGAGAAGTGGGGTCTTTGCGATTCAGGCAAGTTAAGATCATCTCCGAGGATAATTTAGTAGTGGGTTCTTGTTGCTATTTGTATATATTAGGGTCAGAATTTGAGTATTTGTTTCTGTTGTTGCTTTTTGGACTCTGGTTCCAAATACTTTTGAGGCTTTTTTTTTTTGTGGCATTTCGTGTAATTATTTTTGAACTCTTTGTGAGATGCCGATGGACGTAATTATGTCGGTAAGGTCGTCGATAATTGTTGCATTTTACGTAATTATTTTCGAACTCTCTGTGAGATGCCGACGGACGTGAGTCCGTCGGTATTGGTGTCGGTGAATCCGTCGGTATTGTCGTCGGTGATTGGGGTAGTGATTGGGGCATTTCACGTAATTATTTTCGAACTCTCTATGAGATGCCGACGGACATTATTCTGTCGGTATGGACGTTGGTAATTGTTGCATTTTACAGGAAATGTTGTATTTGTATTGCCTATTTACCTTCCTGCAAAAACTTAAATGATAAACTGTCCATCTCATAAAACAATAACAACAGTGCTTAAACAATAAATATTTCGTGTTACAAAATATATCATCCTATAATCTAAATTACATGAAAAAAAGGGTTTTACATAGGGCTTCATTTTGATAGTTAGTCGGAATTTTCTTCTTCGTCGTCATCAATTGAATTGTCATCACCTTCATCGCAATCTTCAATATGGATATCATCTTCTTCATCAACATTTGCTTGTCCGCTAGAGCTCAAAACAACATTCAACTCCTCTGCGTCAATATCAACAAGACTACCATCGAAAACACGAAAATTTGAATTTTCTTCCAATTCAATCAAAGGAGCAACTCGATATGGTTTAACCAACTCACTAACTTGAAAGACTTCATCACGCACACTTGTGTCTTCGTTCTCATCCTGAACAACCTCGACACGACCCATGGTTTTGTTTTTAAAACAGACAACCAATCAACTCTTGATTGATCCTTTGTAATAGCATAGTGCGGATCATAGTGCGACCAGACCATAGTGCGGATCAACTCTGATTCCTTTGTTCATCATGTCATACCAATAGCATTTGAATAAAAACACTTTATTCTACTCGCTATGATATTGCAGTTCGACAACCTTTTCTAATCTACCATAGTAGTCAACTTCTAACTCACTACTAATGGATCCCTTAACACAAACACCGTAATTGTATGTCTTTCTTCCTTACCTGTATTTTTCAGTATGGAAAACATATCCATTGACAAAATACCCGTTGTAGCACTTAACTTTTCTTTCAGACCCAGGGCTTAGTGAAGACAATGACTTAGGCGCACTCCTTCCCATTTGATAAACCTTGTATATATGTAATGTACATCAATAAACAGTAAATGAATGAGAATCTCGTAATGACATGCATATGTATAGTAATTTTGCAAGTTAGAATGAGTTTGTGATAGTGCTTACATGTGTTCTGAACCATGTGGCAAATTGTTCATCTTGTAATTGAAGGATCAAGGATTCGGTCAGCTGTGAGTCATTGGAGAGCAAATATTGTTGATGTTGCCTGCAAGTGATAATGATTGTATGATATTACAATATATAATTAATAGTATATTACTGACAAAGTTTAATTAGTATTACACATATATAAACTTACTGAATAAAAGGTCTCAACTCATCATAGTTAAATAGAACATAGTTGTGTGCTTGTTTGAACTCTATTTTCGACAAATATCTTCCTCTTATGGCATTTTTAGGTGTGGGTCGTCCAGTGTTGATGAAAACTGAGTCCCTGCCGATCCAGAAATCATCACCAGAATCTAGTTCCACGACTGATGCTGAAATCTTCAGCGCCGATAGACTATGTCAGAATAAGAAGTCATTGATGAAAACTGAGTCCCTCAAGGCCCAGAAATAATAACCAGAACCGAGTTCCATGGCTGACGCTGAAATCATCAGGTCCCATAGTCTATGTCAGAATAAGAAATAATTGACGAAAACTAGGTCTCTAGCGACCCTTAAATCATCACCGGAACCCAGTTCAACGACTAACACTGAAATCTTCAGCGCCAATAGACTACGTCAGAATCAGAAATCATTGACGAAAACTGAGTCCCTGTCGATTCAGAAATCATCACCTGAATCGAGTTCCACGGCTGACGCTGAAATCTTCAGCGCCAATAGACTATGTCATTGACGAAAACTGAGTCCCTCACGACCCAGAATTCATCACCAGAACCAAGTTCCACGGCTGACGCTGAAATCGTCAGCTCCCATAGTCTACGTCAGAATCAGAAATCATTGACAAAAACTGAGTCCCTCGCGACCTAGAAATCATCACCGGAACCCAGTTCAATGGCTGACTCTGAAAACTCCAGCGCCAATAAACTACGTTAGAATAAGAAATCATTGACGAAACCTGAGTCCCTAGCGACCCAGATATCATCCTCAGAACCAAGTTCCACGGCAGACGCTGAAATCTTCAGCGCCGATACACTACGTCAGAATCAGAAGTCATTAATGAAAACTGAGTCCCTCACGACCCAGAAATCATCAACAGAACCTAGTTACACGGGTGACACTGAAATTGTTAGCGCCCATAGACTATGTCAGAATAAAAAATCATTGACGAAAACCGAGTCCCTCGCAACCCAGAAATCATCACCGGAACCCAATTACACAGCTGACGCTGAAATCGTCTGCGCCCATAGACTACGTTAGAATAAGAAATCATTGATGAAAACTGAGTCCCTAGCGACCCAGATATCATCCCCGGAACAAGTTCCACGGCAGACGCTGAAATCTAGAGCGCCCATAGACTACGTGAGAATCAGAAATCATTGATGAAAACTGAGTCCCTAGCGACCCAGAAATCATCACCAGAACCCCATTCCACGGCTGATGCTGAAATACATAGCGCCCATAGACTACTTCAGAATGAGAAATCATTGATGAAAACTGAGTCCCTGTAGATCCAGAAATCATCACCGGAATCGAGTTCCACGGCTGACGCTGAAATCTTCAGCGCCGATAGACTGTTAGAACCAGAAATCATTGACGAAAACTGAGTCCCTGCCGATCCCACAATCATCACCGGAACCCAGTTGCGCGGCTGAAGCTGAAATATACAGCGCCAATATACTACGTGAGAATAAAAAAATCATTGATGAAAACCGAGTCCCTAGCGACCCAGAAATCATCACCGGAACCCAGTTCCACGGCTGACGCTGAAATCTACAGCGCCGATAGACTACGTTAGAATCAGAAATCATTGATGAAAACTGAGTCCATGCCGATCCAGCAATCATCACCGGAACCCAGTTCCACGGCTGACGCTGAAATATACAGCGCCAATAGACTACGTCAAATTCAGAAATCATTGATGAAAACTGAGTCCCTAGCGATCTAGCAACCATCATCAGAACCCAGTTCCATGGCTGACGCAGCAATCTACAACGCCTATAGACGACGTCAGAATGAGAAATCATTGACGAAAACTAAGTCCCTGCCGATCCAGAAATCATCACCGGAATCGAGTTCCACAGCTGACGCTGAAATCTTCAGCGCCGATAGATTATGTCAGAATCTGAAATCATTGATGAAAACTGAGTCCCTAGTGACCCAGGAATCATCACCGGAACCCAGTTCCACGGCTGCCGCTGAAATCTTCAGCGCCGCTAGACTACGTCAGAATCAGAAATCATTGATGAAAACTGAGTCCTTGCCGATCCAGCAATCATCACCGGAACCCAGTTCCACGGCTAACGCTGAAATCTACAGCGCCCATAGACTACGTGAGAATCAGAATCATTGACGAAAACGGAGTCCCTAGCGACCAAGAAATCATCCCTGGAACATAGTTCCACGGCTAACGTTGAAATCTACAGCTCCCATAGACTACGTCAAAATCAGAAATCATTGACGAAAACAGAGTCCCTAGCGACCCATAAATCATCACCGGAACCCAGTTCCAGGGCTGACGCTAAAATCTTCTGCGCCCATAGACTACGTTAGAATCAGAAATCGTTGACGAAAACCGAGTCCCTAGCGACCCTTAAATCATCACCTAAACCCATTTCCACGGTTGACGCTAAAATCTACAGCGCCCATAGACTACGTCAGAATCAGAAATCATTGTCGAAAACCAAGTCCCTAGCGCCCAAGAAATCATCCCCGGAACCCAGTTCCACTGCTGACGCTGAAATATACAGCGCTAATAGACTACGTGAGAATAAAAAATCATTGACGAAAACTGAGTCCCTAGCGACCCATAAATCATCAACGGAACCCAGTTCCACGGCTGACGCTGAAATCTTCAGCGCCCATAGACTAAGTCAGAATCAGAAATCATTGACCAAAACCGAGTCCCTTGCATCCCATAAATCATCACCAGAACCAAGTTCCACGGCTGACGCTGAAATCTACAGCGCCCATAGACAACGTCAGAATCAGAAATCATTGACAAAAACCGAGTCCCTAGCAACCTATAAAACATCTCTGGAACCTAGTTCCACGGCTGACGCTGAAATCTATAGTGCCAATAGACTACGTCAGAATGAGAAATCATTGACAAAAATCGAGTCCCTAACGACCCATAAATCATCAACGGAACCCAGTTCCACGCCTGACGCTGAAATCTACAGCGCCAATAGACTACGTCAGAATGAGAAATCAATGATAAAAAACCGAGTTCAAGTGACCCATAAATCATCAACGGAAGCCAGTTCCACGGCTGACGCTGAAATCTACAGCGTACATAGACTAAGTCAGAATCAGAAATCATTGACCAAAACCGAGTCCCTTGCATCCCATAAATCATCACTAGAACCAAGTTCCACGGCTGACGCTGAAATCTACAGCGCCCATAGACAACGTCAGAATCAGAAATCATTGACAAAAATCGAGTCCCTAACGACCCATAAATCATCAACGGAACCCAGTTACATGGCTGACGCTGAAATCTTCAACGCCAATAGACTACGTGAGAATCAGAAATCATTGACGAAAACGGAATCCCTAGTGACCAAGAAATCATCACTAGAACCAAGTTCCACGGCTGACACTGAAATCTACAGCGCCCATAGACTACATCAGAATCAGAAATCATTGTCGAAAACCGAGTCCCTAACGCCCAAGAAATCATCCCCGGAACCCAGTTCCACAGCTGACGCTGAAATCTTCTGCTCCTGTAGGCTACATGAGAATCAGAAATCATTGACAAAAACCGAGTCCCTAGCGACCCATAAATCATCAACGGAACCCAGTTCCATTGCTGACGCTGAAATCTTGAGCGCCCATAGACTACGTCGGAATCAGAAATCATTGACGAAAACGAAGTCCTTAGCGATCCAGCAATCATCACCGGAACCCAGTTCCACGGCTAACGCTGAAATCTACAGCGCCCATAGACTACGTGAGAATCAGAATCATTGACGAAAACGGAGTCCCTAGCGACCAAGAAATCATCCCTGGAACATAGTTCCACAGCTAACGGTGAAATCTAGAGCTCCCATAGACTACGTCGGAATTAGAAATCATTGACGAAAATGGAGTCCCTAGCGACCTATAAATCATCACCGAAACCCACTTCCAGGGCTGACGCTGAAATCTTCAGCGCCCATAGACTACGTCAGAATCAGAAATCGTTGACCAAAACCGGAGTCCCAAGCGAGCAAGAAATCATCACTTGAACCTAGTTCCACGTCTGACGCTGAAATCTATAGCTCCCGTAGACTACGTCAGAATCAGAAATCATTGACCAAAACCGAGTCCCTAGCAACCCATAAATCATCACCAGAACCCAGTTCCACGGCTGACTCTGAAATCTACAGCGCCTGTAGTCCACGTAAGAATCAGAAAACATTGACGAAAACGAAGTCCCTAGCGACCAAGAAATCTTCACCGCAACCAAGTTCCACGACTGACGCTGAAATCTACAGCGCCCATACACTCGTCAGAATCAGAAATCATTGTCGAAAACAAAGTCCCTAGCGCCCAAGAAATCATTGTCGAAAACAAAGTCCCTAGCGCCCAAGAAATCATCCCGGGAACCTAGTTCCACGGCTGACGCTGAAATCTACTGCTCCTCTAAACTACGTCAGAATCAGAAATCATTAAAAAAAACCGCGTCCCTAGGGACCCATAAATCATCACCGGAACATAGTCCCACGGCTGACGCTGAAATTTATAACTCCCGTAGACTACGTCAGAATCAGAAATCTTTGACAAAAACGGAGTCCCTAGCGACCCATAAATCATCACCGGAACCTAGTTCCACGGCAGACGCTGAAATCTACAGTGCCCATAGACTACATCAGAATCAGAAATCATTGACGAAAACGGAGTCCCTAGCGACCCATAAATCATCACTGGAACCCAGTTCCACGGCTGACGCTAAAATCTACAACGCCCATAGATTACGTCAGAATCAGAAATCGTTAACCAAAACGGAGTCCCTCGCAACCCATAAATCATCACCGGAACGCAGTTCCACGACAGACGCTGAAATCTATAGCGCCTGTAGACTACGTGAGAATCAGAAATCATTGACGAAACCGGAGTCCCTAGCGACCAAGAAATCATCATTTGAACCTAGTTCCACGGCTGACGCTGAAATCTATAGCTCCCGTAGACTACGTCCGAATCAAAAATCATTAACGAAAACCGAGTCCCTAGCGACCCATAAATCATCACCGGAACCGAGTTCCATGGCTGACGCTGAAATCTACAGCGCCCATAGACTACGTCAGAATCAGAAATCGTTGACCAAAACCCTGTCCCTAGCAACCCATAAATCGTCACCGGAGCCTAGTTCCACGACAGACGCTGAAATCTATAGCGCCCATAGACTACGTGAGAATCAGAAATCATTGAAGAAACCGGAGTCCCTAGCGACCAAGAAATCATCACTTGAACCTAGTTCCACGGCTGACGCTGAAATCTATAGCTCCCGTCGACTACGTCAGAATCAGAAATTGTTGACCAAAACCGAGTCCCTAGCAACCCATAAATCATCTCGGGAACCCAGTTCCACGGCAGACGCTGAAATCTACACCGCCCATATACTACGTCAGAATCAGAAATAATTGACGAAAACCGTGTCCCTACCTACCCATAAATCATCACCGGAACCTAGTTCCATGGCTGACGCTGAAATCTTTTGCAGCCATAGACTACGTCATCATCAAAAATCATTGACGAAAACCGAGTCCCTAGTGACCCTTAAATCATCACCTAAACCCACTTCCACACCTGACGCTGAAATCTTCAGCGCCCATAGACTATGTCAGAATCAGAAATCATTGACGAAAATCGAGTCCCTAGCGACTCATAAATCATCACCGGAACCCAGTTGCATGGCTGACACTGAAATCTACAGCGCCCATAGACTACGTCAGAATCAGAATCGTTGACCAAAACCCTGTCCCTAGCAACCCATAAATCATCAACGGAACCCAGTTCCAGGGCTGACGCTGAAATCTACAGCGCCCATAGACTACGCCAGAATCAGAAATAGTTGACCAAAACAGAGTCCCTAGCTCCCCATAAATCATCAACGGAACCCTGTTCCGTCGCTGCCGATGAAATCTACAGTGCCCATAGACTACATCAGAATGAGAAATCATTGACCAAAACCAAGTCCCCAGCAACCCATAAATCATCACCGGAACCCTGATCC
The DNA here is from genome assembly GCA_018804465.1 of Populus tomentosa. Taxonomy (NCBI): domain Eukaryota; kingdom Viridiplantae; phylum Streptophyta; class Magnoliopsida; order Malpighiales; family Salicaceae; genus Populus; species Populus tomentosa. The sequence continues at coordinate 8,033,468 of CM031989.1, read as the reverse complement.
ACGACTGACGCTGAAATCTACGGCGCCCATATACTACGTGAGAATTAGAAATCATTGACGAAAACGGAGTCCCTAACGACCAAGAAATCATCACCGGAACCCAGTTCCACGATTGACGCTGAAATCTACCGCGCCCATAGACTACGTGAGAATCACAAATCATTGACGAAAATCGAGTCCCTAGCGACCCATAAATCATCAACGGAACACAGTTCCACGCCTGACGCTGAAATCTACAGCGCCCATAGACTACGTCAGAATGAGAAATCAATGATAAAAAACCGAGTTCAAGTGACCCATAAATCATCAACGGAAGCCAGTTCCACGGCTGACGCTGAAATCTACAGCGCCCATAGACTACGCTAGAATCAGAAACCATTGACGAAAACGGATTCCCGAGCAACCCAAAAATCATCACCGGAACCCAGTTCCAGGGCTGACGCTGAAATCTACAGCGCCCTTAGACTACGTTAGAATCAGAAATCATTGACGAAAACGGAGTCCCTAGCGACTAAGAAATCATCTCTGGATCCTAGTTCCGCGGCTGACGCTGAAATCTATAGCTCCCGTAAACTATGTCAGAATCAGAAATCATTGACGAAAACGGAGTCCCTAGTGACCGATAAATCATCGCCAGAACCCAGTTCCACGGCTGACGCTGAAATCTACGGCGCCCATAGACTACATGAGAATCAGAAATCATTGACGAAAATCGAGTCCCTAGCGACCCATAAATCATCAACGGAACCCAGTTCCATGACTGACACTGAAATCTACAGCGCCCATATACTACGTCAGAATCAGAATCGTTGACCAAAACCAAGTCCCTAACAACCCATAAATCATCAACGGAACCAAGTTCCACGCCTGACGCTGAAATCGACAGCGCCCATAGACTACGTCAGAATCAGAAATCGATGACCAAAACCGAGTCCCCAGCTACCCATAAATCATCAATGGAACCCAGTTCCATGGCTGACGCTGAAATCTATAGCTCCCGTAGACTATGTCAGAATCAGAAATCATTGACCAAAACGGAGTCCCTAGCGACCGATAAATCATCGCCAGAACCCAGCTCCACGGCTGACGCTGAAATCTACAGCTCCCATAGACTACGTCAGAATTAGAAATCATTGACGAAAACGGAGTCCCTAGCGACCCAAAAATCATCACCGGAACCCAGTTCCAAGGCTGACGCTGAAATCTACCGCTCCCGTAGACTACGTCAGAATCAGAAATCATTGACCAAAACCGAGTCCCTAGCTACCCATAAATCATCAACGGAACCCAGTTCCAAGGCTGACGCTGAAATCTATAGCTCCCGTAGACTATGTCAGAATCAGAAATCATTGACCAAAACGGAGTCCCTAGCGACCGATAAATCATCGCCAGAACCTAGTTCCACGGCTGACGCTGAAATCTACAGTGCCCTTAGACTACATCAGAATCAGAAATCATAGCCCAAAACCGAGTCCCTAGCAAACCATAAATCAATACCGGAACCAAGTTCGAAGACTGACGCTGAAATCTACAACGCCCATAGACTATGTGAGAATCAGAAATCGTTCACGAAAACAGAGTCCCTAGCGACAAAGAAATCATCACTGGAACCTAGTTCCGCGGCTGACGCTGAAATATATAGCTCCCGTAGACTACGTCAGAATCAGAAATCATTGACGAAAACAGAGTCCCTAGCGACAAAGAAATCATCACTGGAACCTAGTTCCGCGGCTGACGCTGAAATCTATAGCTCCCGTAGACTACGTCAGAATCAGAAATCATTGACGAAAACAGAGTCCCTAGCGACCCAAAAATCATCACCGGAACCCAGTTCCAAGGCTGACGCTGAAATCTACAGGTCCCGTAGACTACGTCAGAATCAGAAATCATTGACGAAATCGGAGTCCCTAGCGACCCAAAAATCATCACCGGAACCCAGTTCCAAGGCTGACACTGAAATCTACAGCTCCAATAGACTACGTCAGAATGAGAAATCATTGACCAAAACCGAGTCCCCAGCAACCCATAAATCATCACCGGAACCCAGATCCACTACTGACGCTGAAATCTACAGCGCCCATAGACTACATGAGAATCAGAAATCATTGACGAAAATCGAGTCCCTAGCGACCCATAAATCATCAACGGAACCCAGTTCCAAGGCTGACGCTGAAATATACAGCTCACGTAGACTACGTCAGAATCAGAAATCAGTGACAAAAACGGAGTCCCTAGTGACCCAAAAATCATCACCGGAACCCAGTTCCAAGGCTGACGCTGAAATCTAGAGCTCCCGAAGACTATGTCAGAATCAGAAATCATTGACGAAAACGAAGTCCCTAGCGACCCAAAAATCATCACCGGAACCCAGTTCCAAGGCTGACGCTGAAATCTACAGCTCCCGTAGACTACGTCAGAATTAGAAATCATTGACGAAAACGGAGTCCCTAGCGACCCAAAAATCATCACCGGAACCCAGTTCCAAGGCTGACGCTGAAATCTACCGCTCCCGTAGACTACATCAGAATCAGAAATCATTGACCAAAACCGAGTCCCTAGCTACCCATAAATCATCAACGGAACCCAGTTCCATGGCTGACGCTGAAATCTATAGCTCCCGTAGACTATGTCAGAATCAGAAATCATTGACCAAAACGGAGTCCCTAGCGACCGATAAATCATCGCTAGAACCCAGTTCCACGGCTGACGCTGAAATCTACAGTGCCCTTAGACTACATCAGAATAAGAAATCATAGCCCAAAACCGAGTCCCTAGCAAACCATAAATCAATACCGGAACCAAGTTCGAAGACTGACGCTGAAATCTACAACGCCCATAGACTACGTGAGAATCAGAAATCGTTCACGAAAACAGAGTCCCTAGCGACAAAGAAATCATCACTGGAACCTAGTTCCGCGGCTGACGCTGAAATCTATAGCTCCCGTAGACTACGTCAGAATCAGAAATCATTGACGAAAACAGAGTCCCTAGCGACCCAAAAATCATCACCGGAACCCAGTTCCAAGGCTGACGCTGAAATCTACAGGTCCCGTAGACTACGTCAGAATCAGAAATCATTGACGAAAGCGGAGTCCCTAGCGACCCAAAAATCATCACCGGAACCCAGTTCCAAGGCTGACACTGAAATCTACAGCTCCAATAGACTACGTCAGAATGAGAAATCATTGACCAAAACCGAGTCCCCAGCAACCCATAAATCATCACCGGAACCCAGATCCACTACTGACGCTGAAATCTACAGCGCCCATAGACTACATGAGAATCAGAAATCATTGACGAAAATCGAGTCCCTAGCGACCCATAAATCATCAACGGAACCCAGTTCCAAGGCTGACGCTGAAATATACAGCTCACGTAGACTACGTCAGAATCAGAAATCAGTGACAAAAACGGAGTCCCTAGTGACCCAAAAATCATCACCGGAACCCAGTTCCAAGGCTGACGCTGAAATCTAGAGCTCCCGAAGACTATGTCAGAATCAGAAATCATTGACGAAAACGAAGTCCCTAGCGACCCAAAAATCATCACCGGAACCCAGTTCCAAGGCTGACGCTGAAATCTACAGCTCCCGTAGACTACGTCAGAATTAGAAATCATTGACGAAAACGGAGTCCCTAGCGACCCAAAAATCATCACCGGAACCCAGTTCCAAGGCTGACGCTGAAATCTACCGCTCCCGTAGACTACATCAGAATCAGAAATCATTGACCAAAACGGAGTCCCTAGCTACCCATAAATCATCAACGGAACCCAGTTCCATGGCTGACGCTGAAATCTATAGCTCCCGTAGACTATGTCAGAATCAGAAATCATTGACCAAAACGGAGTCCCTAGCGACCGATAAATCATCGCTAGAACCCAGTTCCACGGCTGACGCTGAAATCTACAGTGCCCTTAGACTACATCAGAATAAGAAATCATAGCCCAAAACCGAGTCCCTAGCAAACCATAAATCAATACCGGAACCAAGTTCGAAGACTGACGCTGAAATCTACAACGCCCATAGACTACGTGAGAATCAGAAATCGTTCACGAAAACAGAGTCCCTAGCGACAAAGAAATCATCACTGGAACCTAGTTCCGCGGCTGACGCTGAAATCTATAGCTCCCGTAGACTACGTCAGAATCAGAAATCATTGACGAAAACAGAGTCCCTAGCGACCCAAAAATCATCACCGGAACCCAGTTCCAAGGCTGACGCTGAAATCTACAGGTCCCGTAGACTACGTCAGAATCAGAAATCATTGACGAAAGCGGAGTCCCTAGCGACCCAAAAATCATCACCGGAACCCAGTTCCAAGGCTGACACTGAAATCTACAGCTCCAATAGACTACGTCAGAATGAGAAATCATTGACCAAAACCGAGTCCCCAGCAACCCATAAATCATCACCGGAACCCAGATCCACTACTGACGCTGAAATCTACAGCGCCCATAGACTACATGAGAATCAGAAATCATTGACGAAAATCGAGTCCCTAGCGACCCATAAATCATCAACGGAACCCAGTTCCAAGGCTGATGCTGAAATATACAGCTCACGTAGACTACGTCAGAATCAGAAATCAGTGACAAAAACGGAGTCCCTAGTGACCCAAAAATCATCACCGGAACCCAGTTCCAAGGCTGACGCTGAAATCTAGAGCTCCCGTAGACTATGTCAGAATCAGAAATCATTGACGAAAACGAAGTCCCTAGCGACCCAAAAATCATCACCGGAACCCAGTTCCAAGGCTGACGCTGAAATCTACAGCTCCCGTAGACTACGTCAGAATTAGAAATCATTGACGAAAACGGAGTCCCTAGCGACCCAAAAATCATCACCGGAACCCAGTTCCAAGGCTGGCGCTGAAATCTACCGCTCCCGTAGACTACATCAGAATCAGAAATCATTGACCAAAACCGAGTCCCTAGCTACCCATAAATCATCAACGGAACCCAGTTCCATGGCTGACGCTGAAATCTATAGCTCCCGTAGACTATGTCAGAATCAGAAATCATTGACCAAAACGGAGTCCCTAGCGACCGATAAATCATCGCTAGAACACAGTTCCACGGCTGACGCTGAAATCTACAGTGCCCTTAGACTACATCAGAATCAGAAATCATAGCCCAAAACCGAGTCCCTAGCAAACCATAAATCAATACCGGAACCAAGTTCGAAGACTGACGCTGAAATCTACAACGCCAATAGACTACGTGAGAATCAGAAATCGTTCACAAAAACAGAGTCCCTAGCGACAAAGAAATCATCACTGGAACCTAGTTCCGCGGCTGACGCTGAAATCTATAGCTCCCGTAGACTACGTCAGAATCAGAAATCATTGACGAAAACGGAGTCCCTAGCGACCAAGAAATCATCACTGGATCCTAGTTCCATGGTTGCCGCTGAAATCTACAGCGCCCATAGACTACGCAGGATCAGAAATCGTTGACCAAAACTGAGTCCCTAGCGACCAAGAAATCATCACCGGAACCCAGTTCCACGACTGACGCTGAAATCTGCAGCGCCCATAGACTACATGAGAATCAGAAATCATTGATGAAAACGGAGTCCCTTACGACCAAGAAATCATCAACGGTACCAGTTCCACGGCTGACGCTGAAATCTACAGTGCCCATAGTCTACATCAGAATGAGAAATCATTGACCAAAACCGAGTCCCCAGCAACCCATAAATCATCACCGGACCCAATTCCATGGCTGACGCTGAAATCTAAGGTGCCCATAGACTACGTGAGAATCAGAAATCATTGACGAAAAGGAGTCCCTAGCGACCAAGAAATCATCACCGGTACCTAGTTCCACGATTGACGCTGAAATGTACAGCGCCCATAAACTACGTGAGAATCAGAAATCATTGATGAAAATCGAGTCCCTAGCGACCCATAAATCATCACCGGAACCCAGATCCACGACTGACGCTGAAATCTACGGCGCCCATAGACTACGTGAGAATCAGAAATCATTGACGAAAACAGAGTCCCTAGCGACCAAGAAATCATCACTGGATCCTAGTTCCGCGGCTGACGCTGAAATCTATAGCTCCCGTAGACTACGTCAGAATCAGAAATCATTGACGAAAACGGAGTCCCTAGCGACCAAGAAATCATCACCGGAACCCAGTTCCACGACTGACGCTGAAATCTGCAGCGCCCATAGACTACATGAGAATCAGAAATCATTGATGAAAACGGAGTCCCTTTGATTAGTACTTAAAAGTGCATGTTTATCGAGGTTTTATATCATCATTTTGCACTTGAAGTATCAATAACTCCTTAACTAAAGCATGTTTTATAATAACAAGTTTGATATTATAAGATACCTTAATTTATGGTAAATGCTTATTTTAAATGCAGGACTATCACATAAATAAAAGGATTGATTGATGAGTTTAAGCATTGAAAGTTAAAGGACAAAGAGATGGCCAAACTTAGAAAAGAGATGTCGATGCAGTCCAAACCAGAACATTGCTCGGTAATTGGATCATATCTGAAGCTCTAGATCTCGGATTTAGATCCATTTTATATGGATGGAAAGGTAAAACATAGGCCTACAACTTTCATTCGGACACCAAGATCTAAGAACGCCGTTTTCAAGTCCAAATTATAGGAACAACGAAGAAGTCCGAAGCTGTCCTGCAGCCCAGACACTATTTAGTGTTCAGCCCATATCTTGAGTTCTAAAAGTCCAAATGACCTCATCTTTTTTTTGTTGGAAAGCTGAGACAATTTCCTAGAACATTCCTGAGGATTCTGGGCAAATTATGATGTTAGCAATGACGTCTTGTTCAGAAAAGAAGATAAGGATTGTCACCAAGTCAAGATGTGGCCACCCACTCATCAATTAGTCAACAAATCAATAGTTCCAAATTTTAGCCTATAAAAGGAGGCACTTACCATGTATTGGGGCATCTTGGTATTCAGATCAAGATCATGCTCTTGCTTTCTCTCTTTGTATTGTTCATGTTTTGCTTTCATTAATATCAAGTTTATGCACTTCATTTCCTTTCCTTTACTTAATTAACTTCTTTCTCATTTATGTTCTTATCTTGTTCATTTATGTTTCTTTCTTTCATTATGTTCAGCTAAGTTAATTATGTCAAGGTGAAAAGGGTACACTAATGGTGTAAGAATAAGTATAATATAAACTTAACATGGACCTTAACGTTGGATACTAACATGTTTTATATTTGTTATCTTGTTCACTTTTAATACTTTGCTTGTTAAATGGTTAATCTAGATTTATGTTGTATAACACTTGGTACAACAAATACTTGGCACTTTCATAGCCCATACTGTATGGTATAACCGACACCTGAGCTATGAAAGGAACTTGATTTGTTGTTAACATAAGTTATAATCATGAATGCCTGCCAACATTTACAAGTATTAGCTTTATTCGAATAAGATAACTAATGTAATCATGTTAACAATTTATAATTTGATTGGAACCTCCTTTGTGTGTGGTTTCCAATTGAGTAATAAGAGTTTATACTATACTTGTTTGAAGTACCATTAGTGGATCCTCTAACCTTGACATGTGTTTTTATCATTGTTTAATCCTTACGTTAATCTTTCATGTCAAAGTTCTCATTAATTTCTTCATCTTTTGCTTTTATTATTGTTATTATTATTATTTACATTCTGTTTATATTATATAATATATCTTTGATCTTTTCATAAACTCAGTATATAGGCTGGAAACCTGTGACCCGATCTTTTAAGATCATTCTCAGGTATAACAACGCCACGTATTGAGTATTATAACTATTATTATTACTATTACTATTATTATTATTGTTATTATTGTTATTATCGTTATTGTTGTTGTCTTGTTATTTATAATTTATACAATTAACCTCTGTGGTTCGACCCCGGTCTTGCCGGGTTATTTATTACTTTGACACTCCTGCACTTGGGAGAAGACATCAAGCTTTTGGTCGTGTCAAGTTTTTGGCGCCGTTGCCGGGGAGGTAAATTCTTGTATAAATTATAATATTTATTTTATTTTCCCTTTTCACTTTTTATTTTTTTCTAACTCTTGTGTCTTCTGTTTTGTTTTGTTTTGTTTCTTTTTCTTCTCTTTTCTTTTCTTCCTTTAATTCTCTTCTTACACATGCATGAGAGTTTGGTCACGTACATTAAGTGGTCGACTTTGTAGGGTATCCTCATCATTTTCAGAAAATATGGCCGAAGAAGATAATCAATCGCTTCATAATGAGAATAATGAGAATAACCGTATGAGAACACTTAGAGATCACATGAATCCCACAAGAACAAATGCACCCTCATGCATAGTTTTTCCTCCTGATGCATCTCATTTTAATTTTAAGACAGGCATTATTCAACTTTTACCATCTTTTCATGGCTTAGACTTAGAAAATCCATACTTGCATTTAAGGGAATTTGAGGAGGTCTGTAATACCTATAATGACTCAAATTGTAGCATGAACACCATTCGATTAAAGCTTTTTCCTTTTTCATTAAAAGATAAAGCTAAAACATGGCTACAAAATTTGAGACCAGGATCTATTCGTGCTTGGGATGAAATGCAACAACAATTCTTAAAGAAGTTTTTTCCGTCTCACAGAACAAACTCTTTCAAAAGACAAATCATCACTTTCACTCAAAAGCCAGGAGAAACATTTTACCAATGTTGGGATAGGTATCGAGATTTGCTTAATACTTGCCCTCATCATGGTTTTGAAACATGGAGATTGGTTTCACATTTTTATGAAGGGTTAACACCTAGAGATAGGCAAATGGTTGAATTGATGTGCAATGGAACTTTTGAAGATAAAGACCCTAATGAAGCAATGGAGTACCTAGACTTGCTAGCCGAAAATGCTCAAAATTAGGACACCACAGGTACTTATGAGGCACCAAGTAAAACTCAACCTCATACATCTAGTGGAGGTATGCACAACCTTAGGGAAGATCATGACCTCCAAGCCAAGTTTGCATCTTTAGCTAGAAAAGTTGAAGCACTTGAATTGAAAAAGAGTGGTCAATTAAAATCTGTTCAAGACATTGTGTGTCAAATCTGTGAAACCAAGGAACACTCAACAAATGATTGTCCAACTTTGCCTTCTTTTAGGAAATGCCTCCATGAACAAGCCCATGCTTTAAACAATTTCCAAAGACCCAACCATAACCCATACTCACAAACATATAACCCTGGTTGGAGAAATCACCCAAATTTCAGTTGGAAGAGTGATAGCAACAATGCACAAACTTCACAACCACCGTTTCAAGCACACCATAATTTCCAAAATTCTCATGGATATGCACCTCCTTATGCTCCACCTCCTAGAAGAAATTTTGAGGAAACATTGCATGCATTCATTGAAAAGCAGGAGACAATCAACACTCAACTTGCTCAAAGTATGACGGATTTTAAAGATGCTCTTGCAAAATTAACATCTGCTCTCAGTTTCCAAGAGAAAGGTAAGTTTCCTTCTCAACCACAACAAAATCCAAAGGGGCAATACAATGCAAATGCAAGTAGTTCTGGAAGCCAACACATGGATCAAGTCAAATCAGTCATCACTCTTCGTAGTGGTAAGGTTATTGAAAAACCTATTCTTGAACCTTGTGAGAAAGATGAAGAGTCTATCTCTGAGGGTAAGGAAGGGGTTGAACCTGAACATTGCAAAGAAAAGGCTGATTCCCCACCAGCACTTCCATTTCCTCATGCCATGACCAAACAAAGGAAAGTCAATCACAACTCTGAAATCTTTGAAACTTTCAAACAGGTAAGGATCAATATACCTTTGTTGGATGCTATTAAACAGGTTCCTTCCTATGCTAAATTTTTGAAAGATCTATGCACTGTGAAGAGAAAACTGAATGTGAAAAAGAAAGCCTTTTTAGCCGAACAAGTAAGTGCCATTCTTCAAAACAATAATGCTTTGAAATATAAAGACCCTGGTTGTCCTACAATTTCTTGCTTTATTGGAGAACATAAAATTGAAAGAGCCTTACTTGATCTTGGAGCTAGTGTGAATTTACTTCCATATTCAGTCTTTCAAAGTCTCAATCTAGGTGAGTTAAAACCAACCTCTATAACTCTTTTACTTGCCGATAGATCTATAAAAGTGCCTAGAGGAATAGTTGAGGATGTGTTAGTACAAGTTGATAAATTCATTTACCCTGTAGATTTTGTTGTCTTGGATACACAACCTGTTGAAGCATGTAATTCAATTCCTGTCATTTTAGGACGTCCATTTCTTGCCACTTCTAATGCATTGATTAATTGTAGGAATGGACTGATGAAGCTATCATTTGGAAACATGACATTGGAGATGAATATTTTCAACATTTACAAGCAACCTGGAGATGATAATGATTTACAGGAAGTGGATTTTATTGAAAAATTAGTTCATGATCAATTTCAAACCACTTCCAGTGAAACTGAGATTAATGAATCTGATGATTTGCAAATGGTCTACTTTCAGGAATCAAAGGCATGCAATTGGAGACCACAAATTGAAGAATTGCCACCACGATCAATTGAGCCCATACCTTCAAGTGTTCAACCACCAAAACCTGAATTGAAGCCGTTACCATTTAATCTCAAATATTCATTTTTGGGAGAAAATGAAACTTTTCCGGTAATAATCTCTTCCAAACTTAATGCACATCAAGAAGGTAAGTTATTACAGACTCTGAAAATGCACAAAAATGCATTAGGATGGACCATAGCTGACATAAAAGGAATTAGCCCTTTGATTTGCACACACAGGATTTATTTGGAGGAAAATGCTAAACCCTCTAGAGAAATGCAACGAAGGCTTAATCCTAATATGAAAGAAGTAGTGAAAAATGAAGTCATTAAGCTTCTAGATAATGGAATCATTTATCCTATTTCTGATAGCAAATGGGTAAGTCCTACACAAGTTGTACCCAAAAAGTCTGAAGTCACTGTGATAACAAATGAGAAAAATGAGCTAATTCCAACTAGGACCGTTACTGGTTGGCGCATGTGCATTGATTATAGGAAACTTAATTCAATGACTAGAAAAGATCATTTCCCTTTACCTTTCATGGATCAAATCCTAGAAAGAGTTGCAGGTCATGAATTTTATTGTTTCCTAGATGGTTATTCAGGTTACAATCAAATTGAAATTGCATTGGAAGATCAAGAGAAGACCACTTTCACATGTCCATTTGGTACTTTTGCATATCGAAGGATGCCTTTTGGATTATGTAATGCACCAGCCACATTTCAAAGATGCATGCTTAGCATATTCAGTGATATGGTTGAACATTTTCTTGAGATTTTTATGGATGATTTTTCTGTTTTTGGTGATTCATTTGATGATTGTTTGACTAACTTAGAAAAGGTTTTGACCAGGTGTGAAGAGAAGAATCTTGTACTGAATTGGAAAAAATGTCACTTTATGGTAACAAACGGCATTGTACTTGGTCACATTGTTTCATCAAAAGGAATTGAGGTTGACAAATCTAAAATCGAGTTAATTGCCAACTTACCAACACCAAAATCTGTTAAGGATGTTAGATCATTCTTAGGACATGCTGGTTTTTACAGAAGGTTCATCAAAGATTTTAGTGTAATATCTAAGCCCATGAGTAACCTTCTAACAAAGGATAATATTTTTGAATGGACTGAACATTGTGAAGAAGCCTTTGTTAAACTTAAAAACTTGCTTACTTCTGCTCCTGTCATTCAACCTCCTGATTGGTCATTACCTTTTGAAATAATGTGTGATGCTAGTGATTATGCCGTGGGTGCTGTCTTGGGACAAAGAAAAGATAAGAAACCTTATGTGATTTACTATGCAAGTAAAACTTTAAATAGTGCTCAAATGAATTACACCACCACTGAAAAAGAATTACTTGCAGCAGTATTTGCATGTGATAAATTCAGGTCTTATCTTGTTGGCTCACCTGTTGTTGTTTTTAGTGATCATGCAGCATTGAAATATCTTCTTTCTAAGAAAGATTCTAAGGCTAGATTGGTGCGGTGGATTTTGTTACTTCAAGAATTTGATATCACAATCAAAGACAAGAAAGGCACCGAAAATGTTGTTGCAGATCATTTGTCAAGATTGACAACAGATTCGAAATCTGACATCACACCAATCGATGACTATTTTCCCGATGAATCTTTACTTTCTGTTTCTACGATGCCTTGGTTTGCTAATATTGTTAATTTTCTTGTTTCAGGACAATTGCCAGCTCATTGGAGTACCCAAGATAAAAGAAAGTTCTTGAACGAAGTGAAGAACTTTTATTGGGATGACCCGTATTTGTTCAAATATTGTCCTGATCAAATATTTCGAAGATGCATTCCTAACAATGAGGTAAGTAGTGTTATTAAATTTTGTCATTCTGAGGCATGTGGGGGTCATTTTTCGTCTAAAAAGACAACTGCAAAAATCTTACAAAGTGGATTTTACTGGCCCACCATGTTCAAGGACTCACATGCATTCTGCAAGACTTGTGAAAATTGTCAAAAATTGGGATCTATTTCAAAACGTCATATGATGCCTTTAAATCCTATTCTTGTCATTGAGATCTTTGACTGTTGGGGTATAGATTTCATGGGTCCATTTCCTCCATCATTTGGTTTCGTGTACATATTAGTCGCAGTCGATTATGTTTCAAAATGGATAGAGGCAATTCCAAGTCGAAACAATGATCACAAAACAGTGATAAAGTTTTTGAAAGATAATATTTTGAGTCGATTTGGAGTCCCTCGAGCCATGATAAGTGATGGTGGAACACATTTCTGCAACAAGCCATTTGATTTTTTAATGAAAAAATATGGAATCACACATAAAGTTGCCACCCTTTATCACCCTCAGACAAGTGGACAAGTAGAGCTTGCTAATAGGGAGATCAAACAAATCTTGGAGAAAACAGTTAACCCTAATAGGAAAGACTGGTCTTTAAGACTTAATGATGCACTTTGGGCTTATCGAACTGCTTATAAAACATCATTAGGTATGTCACCTTATAGACTAGTTTATGGAAAACCTTGTCACTTGCCTGTGGAAATCGAACATAAAGCTTATTGGGCTATTAAAGCTTTCAATTCAAACCTTGATGATGCTAGTCAGCTGCGAAAATTGCAAATAAATGAGCTTGAGGAAATAAGAAATGATGCATATGACAATTCAAGAATTCATAAAGCAAGAATCAAAGACTTTCATGACAAGAAAATATTGAGAAAAACATTCAATGTTGGTGAAAAAGTCTTGCTTTATAATTCTCGACTCCATTTATTTCCTGGAAAATTAAGATCAAGATGGAGCGGTCCTTTCATTGTGAAACATGTGTATCCATATGGGGCCTGTGATATTGAGGATCCAAAGACTGGCAATGTTTTCAAGGTAAATGGGCATCGTTTGAAAGTTTATTTTGATAATTTTTCAGTTGAAAATGACTCTATTGAATTGAGTGATCCTGTATATAAAGATTGATTTTTTTTCTAACATTGTTTTGTGTTTTGTTTTGGTGTATCTATTGTTTTGCTAGTCTCTCTTTCACCCCGGTCAAATGGCGGATAACGGTACTCCGTGACATAAGTCGGTTCTTTCAGTTTCCCAAATAACTGATATTTGTATATATGTGTACAATTCTTAGCTTTTTCTCCCTTCTTTGAATCTTTTCCCTAATTCTCTTTTGAAAATGGACACTACTCTTGAAAAGTTGAAAATATATTTTCCCGCTCTGCCTCCAAATGCGATTACAAAAATTTACCGTGCTAGGTGTGCAAGATTGAGGTTGTTAATGAATCAAGAAATTCCTGAAGATATTCGCTGGCTAATTGAAGCAAAGGTCCGATTATCAGGTGAGTCCTCCAATTCTTTCATTTCACACATGCCTGGAACAGGTACAAGCACTTTTGCAAAGAAACGTCGTGCAAAACGACTGAAAGTCTGTCACAGATGTGCCAGATGGACTTGCAATGCAACATGTCATTCTTTAGGAATGGTATCTGTAAACCGTGAAGATAAGATACAATTCATTAAGGATGGCCTAAGTAAGGGGTCTTTAGATAATCTTTTGTTGACCCTTGAGACGCATCCTAGTGGAGATGTACATCGTGTAATTCATGATTTATGGCCACAATTCCATAAAGAACATGATCGACTTAGTATTGGGAATCTGACTAAAAAAGACCCTGTTTGCCAGTTTTTAAGAAAACTGGATGGGAAGCCTATCCCCGACCCATAGAGGGCGTTTAAGCCGTTCTTGGACGTAAAACCAAGGGAAGATGTGAGCCACAATCACAACTACCTGTACATACATGATTTGTCAAAATAAATAAATAAAGAGAGAGAGAGTGTGAGACAACAGCTGGCCTACATATAGGTGATATGATTGCATTTTCAATTTTTCATCTATAAATTCTTCTCTTCCTTCCCTTCATTTCTACTCATCCCATACATTCATCAAATATAGAAGTGTGTAGAAATGGCAGGTTCCTCAAGTCATCACATAAAAAATATTTGTGTTTTCGGTGGATCCAGTCCTGGGAAAGATAAAGAGTTTTTAGAATCAGCAAATCATCTTGGTCGGGTACTAGCTGAGAGAAAGATTCATTTAGTGTATGGGGGAGGTAGCCTTGGGTTAATGGGAGGTGTGTCAATGGCTGCTTTTTTGGGAGGCAGTCAAGTTTTGGGGGTTGTCCCCAAAGCTTTAACAAATGGAGACATCATTGGAAAAACAATTGGAGAGGAACTACAGGTCTCCACAATGTCTGACCGACTGAACACCATGTTTAGCCATGTTGATGCCTTCATTGCCTTACCAGGTGGTCTGGGCACATTGTAAGAGATCTTTCATATTTCATCTTGGGCCCAACTGCACATTCACCATAAACCTATAGGTTTGTTAAATGTTAATGTTTTTTATGATAAGTTGCTGTCTTTCCTTGATCAAGCTGTGGAACAGGAATTTCTAACATCTTCAGCACGACAAATCATAATCACTGCTGCTACTGCTGAACAATTGATTGACCAACTACAATCTTTCATCCCTATCATTGATCCCTGCATGAGTCGCCTAGATTGGTCAACTAAGAAAAGCCGTAAAAAGCTTAGATTAGATTTGAGCCTTCATCTGTGAAACCTTGTGTCTTTTGGTTTTATTAATAGCATATTATTTTGTTTTGTTACTTCTTATGTTTGTTTAAGTGTGTTTCAGGTTTGTCATTGTTCGTTGTTTCAGGTGATGTCTTCTATACTCTATCTTTCTACCTTCGAACATTGAGGACAATGTCTCGTTTTGGTTGGGGGGAGAGGGTAGTAGTTTAAAAAAAAAAAATAACCAACTAACTGTTTTTGTTTTTTTTAAAAAAAAAAACCATTTGGCAAAACTGTTATTACTAGGATGGCAGAGTAAAGAGAAATTATTCTTGAGACGCATCTTAGTAAAAATTTTCTAATGGTTATTTGCAATATTCATAACAAGGCCTATTAGAATACTTCTTGAAATATTCAGGTTTACAAACTCTCGCATTGTTATCACTTGATTCTGCTCCTATACTCATTTAACAAGTATTATTAAACCTTCATCTTCACACACACACTTTAACATATGATTGTGGGTTGCACATTGGATTATTACATTATTTATGTTCTTTTGTTGAAGGTAACAACTAAGGGAAAGGGATAGTATATAATTTGCAAAAAAAAAAAAAAAATTGATAATATTGATGATAATAAAAACGTAGATAAGTTTGGTTTCGTAGCCTCCTCAACCTAAGCAATTAAGCCCGAAGGGGTGTTTTAACACCTAATACCCTAAAGTCAACTGACTTGGGAGCTATTGGCCCAAAGCTTGTTACATGGGTTAAGGAGAAAAGCTTAAGGGAATCAAACATTGCACTATCTACGTATTAGTATCTGCAACCCGAGTTGTTAAGCTCGTAGGGGTGTCTCAACACCTAATGCCCTAAGACCAACTGGTCTGGGAGTCATTAGCCTAAAACTCGTTACATGGGTTAAAGATACATTGTGTTTTAAGTTGTATGTGTATATATATATATATATAAAAAAAAAAGAAAAAAAGAGAGAAATAATAATCCCAACCCAAGGAAGTTAACCTTAAACATTCGAACATAATATTGTTTTCTTCCAACAAAAGCCCCATCATCTATGTTTTCATATATTGAGCACATAAAAAGAAGGTTTATTATTATCTTGTTTAAGAAGTATGAAGCAGGAATATAAATTTAATGAGAGTTTGTTTATCTGGATAGATTAATGGAAGTTGAATGATGAATGTCTTGCTTTGTGAAACTTGCAAATTGTTTCTCTGTTTTAACGCTTTAGATTACTAGGGACTAGTAATAAGCTGGTTGGGGGGTATGATTAGTACTTAAAAGTGCATGTTTATCGAGGTTTTATATCATCATTTTGCACTTGAAGTATCAATAACTCCTTAACTAAAGCATGTTTTATAATAACAAGTTTGATATTATAAGATACCTTAATTTATGGTAAATGCTTATTTTAAATGCAGGACTATCACATAAATAAAAGGATTGATTGATGAGTTTAAGCATTGAAAGTTAAAGGACAAAGAGATGGCCAAACTTAGAAAAGAGATGTCGATGCAGTCCAAACCAGAACATTGCTCGGTAATTGGATCATATCTGGAGCTCTAGATCTCGGATTTAGGTCCATTTTATATGGATGGAAAGGTAAAACATAGGCCTACAACTTTCATTCGGACACCAAGATCTAAGAAGGTCGTTTTCAAGTCCAAATTATAGGAACAACAAAGAAGTCCAAAGCTGTCCTGCAGCCCAGACACTATTTAGTGTTCAGCCCATATCTTGAGTTCTAGAAGTCCAAATGACCTCATCTTTTTTTTGTTGGAAAGCTGAGACAATTTCCTAGAACATTCCTGAGGATTCTGGGCAAATTATGATGTTAGCAATGACGTCTTGTTCAGAAAAGAAGATAAGGATTGTCACCAAGTCAAGATGTGGCCACCCACTCATCAATTAGTCAACAAATCAATAGTTCCAAATTTTAGCCTATAAAAGGAGGCACTTACCATGTATTGGGGCATCTTGGTATTCAGATCAAGATCATGCTCTTGCTTTCTCTCTTTGTATTGTTCATGTTTTGCTTTCATTAATATCAAGTTTATGCACTTCATTTCCTTTCCTTTACTTAATTAACTTCTTTCTCATTTATGTTCTTATCTTGTTCATTTATGTTTCTTTCTTTCATTATGTTCAGCTAAGTTAATTATGTCAAGGTGAAAAGGGTACACTAATGGTGTAAGAATAAGTATAATATAAACTTAACATGGACCTTAACGTTGGATACTAACATGTTTTATATTTGTTATCTTGTTCACTTTTAATACTTTGCTTGTTAAATGGTTAATCTAGATTTATGTTGTATAACACTTGGTACAACAAATACTTGGCACTTTCATAGCCCATACTGTATGGTATAACCGACACCTGAGCTATGAAAGGAACTTGATTTGTTGTTAACATAAGTTATAATCATGAATGCCTGCCAACATTTACAAGTATTAGCTTTATTCGAATAAGATAACTAATGTAATCATGTTAACAATTTATAATTTGATTGGAACCTCCTTTGTGTGTGGTTTCCAATTGAGTAATAAGAGTTTATACTATACTTGTTTGAAGTACCATTAGTGGATCCTCTAACCTTGACATGTGTTTTTATCATTGTTTAATCCTTACGTTAATCTTTCATGTCAAAGTTCTCATTAATTTCTTCATCTTTTGCTTTTATTATTGTTATTATTATTATTTACATTCTGTTTATATTATATAATATATCTTTGATCTTTTCATAAACTCAGTATATAGGCTGGAAACCTGTGACCCGATCTTTTAAGATCATTCTCAGGTATAACAACGCCACGTATTGAGTATTATAACTATTATTATTACTATTACTATTATTATTATTGTTATTATTGTTATTATCGTTATTGTTGTTGTCTTGTTATTTATAATTTATACAATTAACCTCTGTGGTTCGACCCCGGTCTTGCCGGGTTATTTATTACTTTGACACTCCTGCACTTGGGAGAAGACATCAAGCTTTTGGTCGTGTCACCCTTACGACCAAGAAATTATCAACGGTACCAGTTCCACGGCTGACGCTGAAATCTACAGTGCCCATAGACTACATCAGAATGAGAAATCATTGACCAAAACCGAGTCCCCAGCAACCCATAAATCATCACCGGACCCAATTCCATGGCTGACGGTGAAATCTACGGTGCCCATAGACTACGTGACAATCAGAAATCATTGACGAAAACGGAGTCCCTAGCGACCAAGAAATCATCACCGGTACCTAGTTCCACGATTGACGCTGAAATGTACAGCGCCCATAAACTACGTGAGAATCAGAAATCATTGATGAAAATCGAGTCCCTAGCGACCCATAAATCATCAACGGAACCCAGTTCCACGGCTGACGCTGAAATCTACAGTGCCCTTAGATTACATCAGAATCAGAAATCATAGCCCAAAACCGAGTCCCTAGCCACCCATAAATCAATACCGGAACCAAGTTCGAAGACTGACACTGAAATCTACAACGCCCATAGACTATGTGAGAATCAGAAATCATTCACGAAAACAGAGTCTCTAGCGACAAAGAAATCATCACTGGAACCTAGTTTCGCGGCTGACGCTGAAATCTATAGCTCCCGTAGACTATGTCAGAATCAGAAATGATTGACGAAAACGGAGTCCCTAGCGACCCAAAAATCATCACCGGAACCCAATTCCAAGGCTGACGCTGAAATCTACAGCTCCCGTAGACTACGTCAGAATCAAAAATCATTGACGAAAACGGAGTCCCTAGCGACCCAAAAATCATCACCGGAACCCAGTTCCAAGGCTGACGCTGAAATCTACAGCTCCCGTAGACTACGTCAGAATCAGAAATCATTGACCAAAACCGAGTCCCTAGCTACCCATAAATCATCAACGGAACCCAGTTCCATGGCTGACGCTGAAATCTAGAGCTCCCGTAGACTATGTCAGAATAAGAAATCATTGACCAAAACGGAGTCCCTAGCGACCGATAAATCATCGCCAAAACCCAGATCCACGGCTGACGCTGAAATCTACAGTGCCCTTAGACTACATCAGAATCAGAAATCATAGCCCAAAACCGAGTCCCTAGCAAACCATAAATCAATACCGGAACCAAGTTCGAAGACTGACGCTGAAATCTACGACGCCCATAGACTACGTGAGAATCAGAAATCGTTCACGAAAACAGAGTCCCTAGCGACAAAGAAATCATCACTGGAACCTAGTTCCGCGGCTGACGCTGAAATCTATAGCTCCCGTAGACTATGTCAGAATCAGAAATCATTGACGAAAACGGAGTCCCTAGCGACCCAAAAATCATCACCGGAACCCAATTCCAAGGCTGACGCTGAAATCTACAGCTCCCGTAGACTACGTCAGAATCAGAAATCATTGACAAAAACAGAGTCCCTAGCGACCCAAAAATCATCACCGGAACCCAATTCCAAGGCTGACGCTGAAATCTACAGCTCCCGTAGACTACGTCAGAATCAGAAATCATTGACCAAAACCGAGTCCCTAGCTACCCATAAATCATCAACGGAACCCAGTTCCATGGCTGACGCTGAAATCTATAGCTCCCGTAGACTACGTCAGAATAAGAAATCATTGACCAAAACGGAGTCCCTAGCGACCGATAAATCATCGCCAAAACCCAGATCCACGGCTGACGCTGAAATCTACAGTGCCCTTAGACTACATCAGAATCAGAAATCATAGCCCAAAACCGAGTCCCTAGCAACCCATAAATCAATACCGGAACCAAGTTCGAAGACAGACGCTGAAATCTACGACGCCCATAGACTACGTGAGAATCAGAAATCGTTCACGAAAACAGAGTCCCTAGCGACAAAGAAATCATCACCGGAACCTAGTTCCGCGGCTGACGCTGAAATCTATAGCTCCCGTAGACTATGTCAGAATCAGAAATCATTGACGAAAACGGAGTCCGTAGCGACCCAAAAATCATCACCGGAACCCAGTTCCAAGGCTGACGCTGAAATCTACAGCTCCCGTAGACTACGTCAGAATTAGAAATCATTGACGAAAACGGAGTCCCTAGCGACCCAAAAATCATCACCGGAACCAAGTTCCAAGGCTGACGCTGAAATCTACCGCTCCCGTAGACTACGTCAGAATCAGAAATCATTGACCAAAACCGAGTCCCTAGCTACCCATAAATCATCAACGGAACCCAGTTCCATGGCTGACGCTGAAATCTATAGCTCCCGTAGACTATGTCAGAATCAGAAATCATTGACCAAAACGGAGTCCCTAGCGACCGATAAATCATCGCCAGAACCCAGTTCCACGGCTGACGCTGAAATCTACAGTGCCCTTAGACTACATCAGAATCAGAAATCATAGCCCAAAACCGAGTCCCTAGCAAACCATAAATCAATACCGGAACCAAGTTCGAAGACTGACGCTGAAATCTACAACGCCCATAGACTACGTGAGAATCAGAAATCGTTCACAAAAACAGAGTCCCTAGCGACAAAGAAATCATCACTGGAACCTAGTTCCGCGGCTGACGCTGAAATCTATAGCTCCCGTAGACTACGTCAGAATCAGAAATCATTGACGAAAACAGAGTCCCTAGCGACCCAAAAATCATCACCGGAACCCAGTTCCAAGGCTGACGCTGAAATCTACAGCTCACGTAGACTACGTCAGAATCAGAATTCATTGACGAAAACGGAGTCCCTAGCGACCCAAAAATCATCACCGGAACCCAGTTCCAAGGCTGACGCTGAAATCTACAGCTCCCGTAGACTACGTCAGAATCAAAAATCATTGACGAAAACGGAGTCCCTAGCGACCTAAAAATCATCACCGGAACCCAGTTCCAAGGCTGACGCTGAAATCTACAGGTCCCGTAGACTACGTCAGAATCAGAAATCATTGCCGAAAAGGGAGTCTCTAGCGACCCAAAAATCATCATCGGAACCCATGTAAACCCCCGTAAATAAAAATAAATAATAAGAACAATAATAATAAAAAGAAAGAATAAAAAAATACAACACATAGGATTGAAGTAATGACGTTTCGATGAGTAATGGATATTCGGTATGAAAGAAATGAATAAATAGTAGGAATGACAATAAATGTGTCATGTGAGAGAGAGAATGATCTCCATAAACAAATTTAAAGATATTGTTGAAGTCGAAAAGAGAGTCATGATTTTTAGTTTAAAACTTGTAACGTTGGTGAAACCAGTGATGAGGTTTCAATGGATGAAAGAATAAGAAAACAAAAATAATAATAATAATAGAAGATATGTAAACCCCGGTCAAAACACGTATTTTGACAAATTAATGATAAATGTGGTAATATTGAATTTATTGAGTATAAATTAAGGGAAATGTCATGAGGATCTAAGTAAATAAATTAATGCATGAAATTCAGATTTTTGTGTAAAAGACACTAATTGTCTAGTTTTACGATATCGATGATATATCTCAATCCGACCGTTGGATCGGGTTGAAATTTTGTAAGGAATCTCCAGACATATTGTTTTATATTAGGGTCAAATTTCATGTTAATCGGAGTTGGAAAAGATTTACGAAGAGTACTGAAAATCGGGTAAATGAAAGAAGATGACACAAGGGGTATTTTTGTAATTTTATCAAAACAAATACTCTCCTCTCCTCTCTTTAAAACCAGAACACGTCCTCCTCTGCAAATGAAAAAGGAAACAGGAGGGAGACCATTTGTTTTGTCCCATTTTCTTCATTTTCTCTTCATCTCTTCAAGCTAAATCAAAAGGGAGTGTTCTTAGGAGGATCCTATCCAAGAAAACAAATTAAATAACAACTTAGAGAGTTATAGAGCTTGAGAGAAACAAAGAGAAGAAGCTGGAAATTGGAAGAGGAGGACATGATTTTTGTAAATTTTTGCAAGAATTCATTGAAATAAGTTAAAGTAGCAAAGGTAAGCAATATACCCTTTAGTAATTTCGTTTTTCTCTCTTGTTCTTGCATGAGGAGAAGAAAACCCCCAAGTTTAAAATTCTAGGGTTCATATAAATATTTTGGGGGAGTAATTGTTCATGTGAATTTCGAGATTAATTGCATGAAAATGGCTTGATTTGCTGAAAAATAGAAAGAATCAATTGATTTGAAACTATGGGTTTTGGGATTGCAACAGGGCAGGCACTTCGGCAGCCATAGTCTGACTTTCCACCGTTGGATTAAATTGATGTTTGGATATGTTATTATGCTCAATGTCACCTACATTCTGACCGGAGGGATTGTAAATATCAGACTTCGTTTGAGGGCTGTCACCGGAGGAACATTTCTGGAAAATCATACTTCAGGACAGCCTTGTTCGTCAGCTGTTATATCATCATTTCACCGTTGGATTGGTCTGGATTTTGGATATGTTGTTCATCCAGATGTTATATAAATTTGGAACGGTTAAGATCGGAAAAGAACACTCCTACAAGAAATTGTACTTCCTGAACAACAGGTCTCCAAATTTCAGGTCAGTCCGTTATTGTTCTGATATCAGGAGTTTTAACCGTTGGATGTATGTGAATTTTGGATATGTTATTATAGTCAATGTCACCTACATTCTGACTGGAGGGATTGTAAATATCAGACTTTGTTTGAGGGCTGTCACCGGAGGAACATTTCTGGAAAATCACCCTTCAAGACAGCCTTGTTCGTCAGCCGTTATGTACTTCCTGAACAGCAGGTCTCTAAATTTCAGGTCAGTCCGGTATTGTTCTGATATCGGGAGTTTTAACCGTTGGATGTATGTTAATTTTGGATATGTTATTCTAATGACGATGATGTATAATTCCACCGTTTGGATGTATTGAACTCTAAATTTAAATAATGATGTTTTAAGTTTGGTTTGAGAAATATTGAATGAGAATACGAGGGTTAGCATAAAAAAATATGTTTTGGGACCAAGGATAATGGTAATGGTTTAATGATGATGGTTGTGTTTGTGTTCTGTTTGAGTCATGTTTGATGTGTTGATAAGTGATGGTATAGTTAAATTCTATAAAGAATACTGATTGACTAATATTTTGGTTGTGTTAGAATGGAAAATCATGTTGTAAGTTGAATTATGATATAAGGAATCATTTTGAGTGTGCTTTTGGATAAAAATTGGCATGTGTAGTCATTGATAAAATTTAAGTTAAATTACATTGTTTGGTGATAGATTAAATGTCTTGGGACAAAAGAAAATCGATGACGAAAAGTCATGCGCTTTGGACATTGAAGATCATTGATGAAGAATTGAATTAAATGGTCGTTTAATTTAAATGACAAGTACAAAAATAAAATACATTCATGGAAATTGTTTACGGAAGTATTTGATTTTGTGAATTTATGAATATTATGAATAAATCGGGAAGATTCAATAATGATTCAGGATGTTATATTAAAAATGTAGGAGAAGCATTCACTCGACTTCTCAGGAGCTCGTATAGTAGGAGCTTTGCAGGAGGGACACAACAACAAGGAAGAGCGAGTTGAGCTTCTGCAGCTGGTAGGTGTTCTATACCTACACTTTTTACGTAGCGTTAATTTATGAACTTATTAAATTCTTGGTCTTTGCGTCTATGGATGAAACCACAAAGAGAGAGGATAAAGTGAAATAAACGAGAAATTAAAAATGGATTTGAGTACTTGACTGGGTTAAGAATATGAATTACACTAATAGACTTCATTGATGATCATTCCTCGAACTTGATTAGCTGGTCCCGAATGCGGAGGCTAATGATGTTAGTAAGATTTACTAACATCGGGCTTAAATGTTGACAAATGGTTGATTAGCTTCGGCTAATGGCATCCGAATGGATGACCGGGATGAAGGACTGATTAGCTTCGGTTAATGGCATCCGAATGGATAGCCAGGACAAATGAATGATTAGCTTCGGCTAATGGCATCCGAATGGATGGCCGGGACAACGAATGATTAGCTTCGGCTAATGGCATCCGAATGGATGGCCGGGACAACGAATGATTAGCTTCGGCTAATGACATCCGGATGGATGGGCGGGACAAATGAATGATTAGCTTCGGCTAATGACATCCGGATGGATGGGCGGGACAAATGAATGATTAGCTTTGGCTAATGGCATTCGAAGTGGATGACCGGGGTGAGTGAAAGGTTAATGATATTGACCGGTGCTGTGAATATCGGCAATCACACGAAACTTGATTAGCCGGTCTCGAATGCAAATCATCCCTGAAAACGAGGGATACTGAACTTGATTAACTATTCGGGTGAGAATAGTTAATGATATTGACCGGTGCTGTCAATATCGGCAATCACATGAAACTTGATTAGCCGGTCCCGAATGCGGAGGCTAATGATGTTAGTAAGGTTTACTAACATCGGCATAATCATCCCTGAACATGAGGGATACTAAACTTGATTAACTATTCGGGTGAGAATAGTTAATGATATTGACCGGTGCTGTCAATATCGGCAATCACACGAAACTTGATTAGCCGGTCCCGAATGCGGAGGCTAATGATGTTAGTAAGGTTTACTAACATCGGCATAATCATCCCTGAAAACGAGGGATACTGAACTTGATTAACTATTCAGGTGAGAATAGTTAATGATACTGACCGGTGCTGTCAATATCGGAAATCACACGAAACTTGATTAGCCGGTCCCGAATGCGGAGGCTAATGTTGTTAGTAAGGTTTACTAACATCGGCATAATCATCCCTGAAAACGAGGGATACTGAACTTGATTAACTATTCAGGCGAGAATAGTTAATGATATTGACCGGTGCTGTCCATATCGGCAATCACACGAAACTTGACTAGTTATTCCTGAAGTGAAAGCTAATGATGTCAAGAATCTTGACATCAACATTTCTGAAAATATTCCAAGATATTATGGAAAGAAAAATCTGATTGGCTATTTCATGTTAGAAATAGTCGATAACATCAATCAATGGTATTAATTTTGACATTTATAATGAACTTGATTAGCCGATCCTAATATGAGAGACTAATAACACTAATGAAAATTTATTAGTATCGGCATTCCCTTCCAAGTTTTAGGGGAGAGGTAATAATTAAAAATATTAATGAAATGGGGATTGACATGTTGATAGGATTATTCATTCGCCCTTGAAGAGGCGGATATTGATTGGAAATTATGGAATAAGATGGGCGGAGGAACTAGTTACCCGGTGATGGGCTAGTGGCATTAGTTTTGTTTTCTAATGACCGGAATATACAACTTGAATTAAACTTACTTGTGTGGTGTTAATAGTGCCAGGATGACTGACTTGTTAGATTATAAATGGAATGTTGGATGATACCTAATTGTTAAACAAAAATGGTAATTTATGTTTATATCATGGATTATTGGAGAAAAAAAAAAGAAACTGATGAGGATCTAATTCTTGTGAAGGATGGAGGCAAATATTGTATTGCTTGGGATGTGAGAGCAAAAGTTCATTAACCATGGTAGGTGTTATACACTTAAAGAATGCAATGATATATATATGATGTATTTTGAATTGATTGAAAAGAATTGTAATTGATATAATTTGAGAATCATGTCCTGCGCACAGGGAGGATGTCAAAGAAATTATGATCAATAATGTAAATATGTTGTATTAAGGTTTCATGTTGTTACTGGCATGATAAGAATTTAGTGATAATTATAATAGTGTAATAAAATGCCAATAATAGTCATATTACTCAAAGATGGATCGGATGTGAATATTGTGAAAATGATGGCCGGTTCTATGATAATGAGAGATTTTACTGAAAATCTAAAGAAACATAGGAATGTGTTGAAATGGGCACAAGAAATATGTAAGTGGAATATATTTATAAACTAAAATTGGACCGAAATAATGATGAGTTTGACATCTTATATGGAAAAGCCATAATAGGTATAATAGATGTTGGGATTGAAATTGATATATAAAGAGATAGAGTAAGAGGGAGAGAAATCACATGGTAGATATTATAATGAAGTAAATGCGCTCATGAGGTGAAACAAGACACAAAATGAAAATGTTGAATTATTATAATGAATTAAATGCGCTCATGAGGTGAAACAAGACACAAAATGAAAATGTTGAATGATTCTAGGAAGGATGGATAGAGATGTAATAATGGAAGGATAAATGCGAATTTCAAGGAACTATGATTGCATATCGTTGAATATATGTTTAACTTCGTGCATGTATTGTGTGATTTTCCTTTTATGCTATATTTATTATATACATTATGAAATTGCAGGTCCTTCAGATTCATACCAGAAGTAGCGTTTCAGGTCCTCTAGTTTCCTTTTGCATGATTGAATAAGAAGATGAACATTAATGTATTTTGTCATTAAGGAACTAAATGACTTAATATGTAATAGTACTTTTTTTTACATTAAGTGTCGGGACATAAAAATGTATTATTCTGTATTTGTAATTCTTAGGTTGCTTACTTGCAATTATTATGAATTACGTGTGTTAATGGGAAAGAAATGAGCATGCGAAATGTGAGGCATGTACCGTGAATGATGTGTTGTTGAGGTTCTACATGATTATGATGTGATTGAGAAATAAGTATAATTGTACAAGATGATTGTCGATAACTTGGGACCTCCAGATATAAAGGAAACTCTGCCAAAATTTCAGTGGAAATTTCGGCAAGTCTCCGATAAGTTCGGTGGATAAAAAAAAAAAAACCCATTTTTTTAAAAGTTAATGCTCAAAGTTCTTTTATGAATGTACGAAATTACAGGGCGTTACAACCCTGTTCCAAGGCTGACGCTGAAATCTACAGCTCCCGTAGACTACGTCAGAATCAGAAATCATTGACGAAAACGGAGTGCCTAGCGACCCAAAAATCATCACCGGAACCCAGTTCCAAGGCTGACGCTGAAATCTACAGCTCCCATAGACTACGTCAGAATGAGAAATCATTGACCAAAACCGAGTCCCCAGCAACCCATAAATCATCACCGGAACCCAGATCCACTACTGACGCTGAAATCTACGGCGCCCATAGACTACATGAGAATCAGAAATCATTGACGAAAATCGAGTCCCTAGCGACCCATAAATCATCAACGGAACCCAGTTCCATGACTGACACTGAAATCTACAGCGCCCATAGACTACTTCAGAATCAGAATCGTTGACCAAAACCAAGTCCCTAACAACCCAAAAATCATCAACGGAACCAAGTTCCACGCCTGACGCTGAAATCGACAGCGCCCATAGACTACGTCAGAATCAGAAATCGATGACCAAAACCGAGTCCCTAGCTACCCATAAATCATCAAAGGAACCCAGTTCCATGGCTGACGCTGAAATCTATAGCTCCCGTAGACTATGTCAGAATCAGAAATCATTGACCAAAACGGAGTCCCTAGCGACCGATAAATCATCGCCAGAACCCAGTTCCACGGCTGACGCTGAAATCTACAGTGCCCTTAGACTACATCAGAATCAGAAATCATAGCCCAAAACCGAGTCCCTAGCAACCCATAAATCAATACCGGAACCAAGTTCGAAGACTGACGCTGAAATCTACAACGCCCATAGACTACGTGAGAATCAGAAATCGTTCACGAAAACAGAGTCCCTAGCGACAAAGAAATCATCACTGGAACCTAGTTCCGCGGCTGACGCTGAAATCTATAGCTCCCGTAGACTATGTCAGAATCAGAAATCATTGACAAAAACAGAGTCCCTAGCGACCTAAAAATCATCACCGGAACCCAGTTCCAAAGCTGACGCTGAAATCTACAGCTCCCGTAGACTACGTCAGAATGAGAAATCATTGACGAAAACGGAGTCCTAGCGACCCAAAAATCATCACCGGAACCCAGTTCCAAGGCTGACGCTGAAATCTACCGCTCCCGTAGACTACGTCAGAATCAGAAATCATTGACCAAAACCGAGTCCCTAGCTACCCATAAATCATCAACGGAACCCAGTTCCATGGCTGACGCTGAAATCTATAGCTCCCGTAGACTATGTCAGAATCAGAAATCATTGACCAAAACGGAGTCCCTAGCGACCGATAAATCATCGCCAGAACCCAGTTCCACGGCTGACGCTGAAATCTACAGTGCCCTTAGACTACATCAGAATCAGAAATTATAGCCCAAAACCGAGTCCCTAGCAAACCATAAATCAAAACCGGAACCAAGTTCGAAGACTGACGCTGAAATCTACAACGCCCATAGACTACGTGAGAATCAGAACCCTAGCGACAAAGAAATCATCACTGGAACCTAGTTCCGCGGCTGACGCTGAAATCTATAGCTCCCGTAGACTATGTCAGAATCAGAAATCATTGACGAAAACGGAGTCCCTAGCGACCCAAAAATCATCACCGGAACCCAGTTCCAAAGCTGACGCTGAAATCTACAGATCCCGTAGACTACGTCAGAATAAGAAATCATTAACGAAAACGGAGTCCCTAGCGACCCAAAAATCATCACCGGAACCCAGTTCCAAGGCTGACGCTGAAATCTACCGCTCCCGTAGACTACGTCAGAATCAGAAATCATTGACCAAAACCGAGTCCCTAGCTACCCATAAATCATCAACGGAACCCAGTTCCATGGCTGACGCTGAAATCTATAGCTCCCGTAGACTATGTCAGAATCAGAAATCATTGACAAAAACAGAGTCCCTAGCGACCTAAAAATCATCACCGGAACCCAGTTCCAAAGCTGACGCTGAAATCTACAGCTCCCGTAGACTACGTCAGAATGAGAAATCATTGACGAAAACGGAGTCCTAGCGACCCAAAAATCATCACCGGAACCCAGTTCCAAGGCTGACGCTGAAATCTACCGCTCCCGTAGACTACGTCAGAATCAGAAATCATTGACCAAAACCGAGTCCCTAGCTACCCATAAATCATCAACGGAACCCAGTTCCATGGCTGACGCTGAAATCTATAGCTCCCGTAGACTATGTCAGAATCAGAAATCATTGACCAAAACGGAGTCCCTAGCGACCGATAAATCATCGCCAGAACCCAGTTCCACGGCTGACGCTGAAATCTACAGTGCCCATACATTGACCAAAACCGAGTCCCCAACAACCCATAAATCATCACCGGACCTAATTCCATGGCTGACGCTGAAATCTACGGTGCCCATAGACTACGTGAGAATCAGAAATCATTGACGAAAAGGAGTCCCTAGCGACCAAGAAATCATCATCGGTACCTAGTTCCACGATTGACGCTGAAATCTACAGCGCCCATAAACTACGTGAGAATCAGAAATCATTGATGAAAATCGAGTCCCTAGCGAACCATAAATCATCACCGGAACCCAGTTCCACGACTGACGCTGAAATCTGCAGCGCCCATAGACTACATGAGAATCAGAAATCATTGATGAAAACGGAGTCCCTTACGACCAAGAAATCATCAACGGTACCAGTTCCATGGCTGACGCTGAAATCTACAGTGCCCATAGTCTACATCAGAATGAGAAATCATTGACCAAAACCGAGTCCCCAACAACCCATAAATCATCACCGGACCTAATTCCATGGCTGACGCTGAAATCTACGGTGCCCATAGACTACGTGAGAATCAGAAATCATTGACGAAAAGGAGTCCCTAGCGACCAAGAAATCATCATCGGTACCTAGTTCCACGATTGACGCTGAAATCTACAGCGCCCATAAACTACGTGAGAATCAGAAATCATTGATGAAAATCGAGTCCCTAGCGAACCATAAATCATCACCGGAACCCAGTTCCACGACTGACGCTGAAATCTGCAGCGCCCATAGACTACATGAGAATCAGAAATCATTAATGAAAACGGAGTCCCTTACGACCAAGAAATCATCAACGGTACCAGTTCCACGGCTGACGCTGAAATCTACAGTGCCCATAGACTACATCAGAATCAGAAATCATTGCCCAAAACCGAGTCCCTAGCAACCCATAAATCAATACCGGAACCAAGTTCGAAGACTGACGCTGAAATCTACAACGCCCATAGACTACGTGAGAATCAGAAATCGTTCATGAAAACAGAGTCCCTAGCGACAAAGAAATCATCACTGGAACCTAGTTCCGCGGCTGACGCTGAAATCTATAACTCCCGTAGACTATGTCAGAATCAGAAATCATTGACAAAAACGGAGTCCCTAGCGACCCAAAAATCATCACCGGAACCCAGTTCCGAAGACTGACGCTGAAATCTACAACGCCCATAGACTACGTGAGAATCAGAAATTATTGATGAAAATCGAGTCCCTAGCGACCAAAAATAATCACTGGAACATAGTTCCGCGACTGACGCTGAAATCTATAGCTCTCATAGACTACGTCAGAATCAGAAATCATTGACGAAATTGAGTCCCTAGCGACCCATTAATCATCACCGGAACCGAGTTCCACGGCTGTCGCTGAAATCTACAACGCCCATAGACTACGTCAGAATCAGAAATTGTTGACCAAAACAGAGTCCCTAGCACCCCATCAATCATCAACGGAACCCAGTTCCACGCCTGATGCTGAAATCTACAGCGCCATAGACTACGTGAGAATCAGAAATCATTGACGAAGACGGGGTCCCTTACGACCAAGAAATCATCAACGGTACCAGTTCCACGGCTGACGCTGAAATCTACAGTGCCCATAGACTACATTAGAATGAGAAATCATTGACCAAAACCGAGTCCCCGTCAACCCATAAATCATCACCGGAACCCAAATCCATTACTGACGCTGAAATCTACGGCGCCCATAGACTACGAGAGAATCATAAATCATTGACGAAAATGGAGTCCCTACGGACCAAGAAATCATCACCGGAACCCAGTTCCACGATTGACGCTGAAATCTACCGCGCCCACAGTCCACATGAGAATCAGAAATCATTGGCGAAAATCGAGACCCTAGCGACCCCTAAATCATCAACGGAACCCAATTCCACGCCTGACGCTGAAATCTACAACGCCCATAGACTACGTCAAAATCAGAAATCGTTGACCAAAACCAAGTCCCCAACAACCCATAAATCATCAACGGAACCCAGTTCCTTGGCTGACATTGAAATCTACAGCGCCTATAGACTCCGTCAGAATGAGAAATCATTGACGAAAACCGAGTCCACAGCAACCATAAATCATCAACGGACCCAGTTCCATGGTTGACGCTGAAATCTACGGCGCCCATAGACTACGTGAGAATCAGAAATCATTAACGAAAACGGAGTCCCTAGCGACCAAGAAATCATCAACGGAAACCAGTTCCACGACTGACGCTGAAATCTACAGCGCCCATAGACTACGTCAGAATCAGAAAATGTTGACTAAAACCAAGTCCCTAGCAACCCATAAATCATCAACGGAACCCAGTTCCATGGCTGACACTGAAATCTACAGCGCCCTTTGACTACGTCAGAATCAGAAATCATTGGCCAAAACCGAGTCCCTAGCAACCCCTAAATCAATACCGGAACCAAGTTCCTAGACTGACGCTGAAATCTACAACGCCCATAGACTACTTGAGAATCAAAATCGTTGACCAAAATGGAGTCCGTAGCAACCCATAAATCATCACGAGAACCCAGTTCCACGACTGACGCTGAAATCTTCAGCGCCCATGGACTACGTTAGAATCAGAAATCATTGACCAAAATCGAATCCCTAGCGACCAAGAAATCGTCCCTCGAACCTAGTTCCACGGCTGATGCTGAAATCTCTAGCTCACGTAGACTACGTCGGAATCAGAAATCATTGACGAAACCAGAGTCCCTCGCGGCCCATAAATCATCACCGAAACACAGTTCCATGGCTGACGCTGAAATGTTCTGCGCCCATAGACTACGTTAGAATGAGAAATCATTGACGAAAACCGAGTCCCAAGCGACCCATAAATCATCAATGGAACCCAGTTCCACGGCTGACGCTACAATCTACAGCGCCCATCGACTACGTCAGAATTAGAAATCTTTGACCAAAACCAAGTCCCTAGCAACCCATAAATCATCAACGGAACCCAGTTCCATGGCTGACGCTGAAATCTACAGCGCCCATAGACTACGTCAGAATCAGAAATCGTTGACCAAAACCAAGTCCGTAGCAACCCATAAATCATCACGAGACCGCAATTCCACGACTGACGCTGAAATCTACAGCGCCCAAAGACTACGGGAGAATCAGAAATCATTAACGAAACCAGAGTCCCTAGCGACCCATAAATCATCACCGGAACCCAGTTCCACGGCTGACGCTGAAATCTACAGCGCCCTTAGACTACGTCAGAATCAGAAATCATTGGCCAAAACCGAGTCCCTATCAACCCAT
>CM031989.1:7641913-8000670 GCA_018804465.1 Populus tomentosa | reverse complement strand
AATCGTCTTTCTTGGGCTTATATCCAAGCCCAAATCTTTGATTTGCATAGTTTGGCTTGATTAGGTTAGGCATTTAATCCCAAGATTACATTGAAAAGGAACCCCATCTTTAAAGCATTTGGCAGCCATCTTTGCTATTTCTGGGATTTAGGCTTTCTCAACACCGTGCCTTCAGGGACCCATTCCGCGTTTACAATTTCGAAAGCATGAATATTCCCATCTCTACAATCTTCAGTTTTAATGAACAGGTATGGCCACATTTTTTATCATGGAGATTGTCTCTTCAGCTTTGACAGTTATCAACATTCCGTTCATGATATACTTCAAACACTGGCTGCAATGAAGAAGTCACTTGCTCCAGCTGCATGGAATCCACGGCCTTCCTAATAGTATGCTGTAAGATGGGTGAATGTCCATTACTTGTATGTTATCAAGAACATTTGCGGCCCCACATATAGCTCTACTTCTAGGGTCCCAATTATCGGTCTTGGCGAACCATCATATGCTCTCGCCATCAAAGTGCTGGGCTTCATATGTGACTCATCGACAGGCATTTCTTTCAACATATGCATTGGTAGGACGTTCAGTGCAGAACCATTATTGACGAGTACCTTTTCCGATCAGAATATCTTTTGCAAAGCACCGTAATGTATAGCGGCTTGTTGTGCCCAGTACATCAGGACACAATTCATCTTCAGTGAAGTATATATAATTCGAGGCCTGGATCTTCCCACTAAATGCTCCATGGTTTCTTGATTGATGTTCTTGAGGGAACGTAGGCTCGTTCATACCTTTTATAGAGCCTTCTATGCGGCTCAGAGCTTAGAATCAGAGAAAAATAACGATATTCTTGATGGAGTCTTCTTGAGCTGCCTCAACAATTACTATATTCACTGTGTTTCATTCAGCTTTAAGAATTCATGGTTTCCTCTTCCGTGACAAGTTTGTTTATTTCTTCAGGTTATGTTCAACCTTTTCTTTACCCTTAGCTTTTCTTTGTTTTTCTAGCTCTTCTGGAGTGAAACATCTGCCACTACGGGTCAACCCCCAATTTCTGCTTGAAAAACAGGTGGTTGCGGAGTGCTTTTGAAGAATACCCATAGTCGTGAGGTTAAAGCACTATAGTTTCCTTTATGTTCCACTACTGGTTTGGATAGGACCAATTTGGGTGGCTTTTCCGGTAGTGAATTGTACTCGACACACCTCTTTATTTGTGCCTCCATCATGAACACCTCCTCACTTGCTGCTTTCTCAATTCGCCGCAACCCACGACTCATCATCTGCCTCACTTTTTGTGAAAGCCCTCGCAATGGCTGATCACGTGGCCCTTTATATTATGAAGTTCACAGCACTTCTCGCTACCCTCTTTGTACCTTGTATCTACCATCATTTGGTAGATCTTATCCATTGACACCCTTAAGATTTTTGAGTGTTCCAATTCTAACATGTTTACAGACCCACTACCTGAAGCATGATTAGGTAGAGGGTTTACATTCACATTAGGGGCATCCTTCAAATGCTATCCATCCTGCTTTGATCAGTTGTAGAAGTTTTCTCTTGAAGGCGTTGCAGGTATGAATATTATGTCCAGCTATACCGGCATGGTATTCGCAAGTGAGATCCGGTTTATACCAGCTGGGGTAAGGTGGTTGTAGGGGTATCAAAGGCACAGGGACTACTTGCCGATACTTAGTAGTTTTTGGTACATTCATCTAGGGGTAACGGCAATGGAGGCAATTGTTCTTGGGTTCTTTGGTAGTTCCTTTTGGGGAAACTCTCGACTTGGTTTTTTACTTGGTGGTTTTGGGGTTCAAGTTTTTTTGCTGAGCTTGGGAAGTTGAAATTAGTGTTGGCAATTTGGGATGAAGAGGATTGAGTATTATACCTTTGGAAAGGGCCTTTTTTGCTTCTATAACTACTTTCACACATGATCAATCTCTCTCTTCCTCACTCCGAAACCTTTTTTCTCCACGGGTGTAGAGATCCTTCCACTCTTACTCCTTGCTCTATGCGTTCAGCCACTGCCACAGCATCCGTGAATTGTTGGGCCGAACTACCCATCACGTGTTCATAGTATGGCGCTTTTAGCGTGTTAGCAAACAGAGCAACCATTTCCTTTTCTAGGAGAGGGGGTGGACTTGTCCTGCCAAATCTCTCCATCTTTGAGCATACTCTCTTATGCTTTCTTTATCTCCTTTCTCTAGGTTAGAGAGACTGGTTTTATCAGGAGCAATATCCATGTTGTATTTGTATTGCTTGATGAAAGCATCTACAAGGTCCTTCCATGTATGGATCCTGGTATTATCTAACCTCATATACCAACTCAACGCTGCTCCACTCAAGCTGTCTTGGAAGAAATGCATTAGTAGCTTCTCATTTTGTTGCAATAGGATTTGAGATGGGTAACAGGGCATTGAGTGCCGATGTATTTGATAAATTCAGGAACTCGAAATTTCTTTGGTACCACCATATTAGGGACTAGACACATTTCTACAGCTCGTACGGGGTCATATAAGTCTATTCCCTCAATGGCCCTAATCCTGGCCTCTAGTGCTGCCATTTTGTCTTGATCAACATCCTCAGACGGCTTGGTTTTATGGGACTCATTAACGAATGCATCTACGACTGCGGGTGTTGGTATTGGTGTTGTTGGCTGCACAAATGCTGGATTGTGTCGGGGCTCCGATGCATGTTCATTGTGTCGGGGCTCCTGTGCATGTCCTCCTATTATTTCTTCAAGTTAGCTTGCCGGGAGAGGGGCAAGCCTAGTTGAAGTACCTTCCCCCGAGGTGTTCCTTAGTACTTGCTCGAGTAAGCCGGTGAGGCGAGCCATACTATCCTTTAAGGAATCCAACTCTTCTTGGAAACGAGCTTCACGGTAAGCACGCTTTTCATCTTCCATGTTCCTTGCTCGAAGTCGGGTGTTGTAAGCTCTTTGGGGACCTATATTTTGACCTGGCATATGCATGTGTGTTATAATGAATGAATGTATAAATATGGATGCAAATGCACGTATATGAATTTAAAGAGCTAATCCATGACTTCTTTTGCCAAATACAGGTAACATCCAAAGTCTGATATACACAAAGAGGTTTTACCCAATTCCTTTGATTGATTAAATTCCATACATATTATGAAAATCCAAAAGTAGACATAATACAAAGTGGTTCATATAAAATGTCTTCATTCGAATGATATTCCTCTATTGGCCACATTCCTGATGAAAGAGGAAACTTCATTCAGATATTCCTCGTATCTATGGCGGTTGTTAGCAATCCTGACAGCCTTCACTCGTAGCTCATTTGCCTTCCTAGCCACCATATCAATTAGCCTATCAGTTTGTTCAATCTTGTAATGGAACACGGTGTTATCTCAAACCAATGTTCCATTGCTGGCGGCTAATGATTCATTGTTTGTCTCCAAAATTCAAACCATCTTTTCCAACTGTTGAATCTGATTTCTGGCCCTTTGCAGTTCTTCCTTCTCTATATCAAGCTCGGCTACCTTAGTGTTTAGTTGTGCATCGAAACTACTGATATAGTCTTGCCACTCCTCAAATTGCTCTTGCATTTCCTTTGCTTCTTCCTCTCGGGACTCAAGCTCGGCTTGTATCACAGACACTCGGTTTCTCATGTCATTTACCTTGTTGAGGTACCCCTTCATCTCCGACTCAGCTACCCTCCTTGCTTCTCTCTCATCCTCAGCCTGCATCTGATATCGAGTCCTTAACCTTTTTTCTTCTTCGATGGTGAGATCAGCTAACCTGTTCTTTTCTTTTTCAGCCTCCCATTTTAATTTATACTGGTCCCTTTTAGACTTTCTGCTTTCCGAGGTCTTTTTTAGACTCACCAATTCATGCTCCACCATTACATGCTTTTTTACCAACTCGTCATTCTTGGCTTTCCACTTCTTCAATCGCTCATTTGCTTCATGCTGGGTCTTCTTTAATTGCTGATCCAGAGAGGCCTTCATCTCTTTTTCTTTCAAGAGTTGGTCTTCCAGGAATTTTTGATGATTTTTGCTATTACCGAGCTCAATCCTCAGCTTATCCAGCTCTTCTTGGAGATCTTCCTCATTGTTGACCCTTTTTCTTCTCAGCTCCAATGTCACGGACGAGCTTTCTTGGGTTCTTCTTCGCTTTTTTACCTCTTGAAGTATCTTAGATGAACTGCCACTCCTCCATATTGAATATGCAGGGCTGACCGAGAACTCCTTTTGATGCTCTTCCTTATAGACCAAAACAGGTTGCTTCCAGTCATTTCTGATGGCATCTAACATTTCCAAAGAGCTGGCTTCTTTAAACAGACCGGTGTATTCAGCTACTGCTCGAGTTCTTGGCACGTGTTGTATTCCTCCAAACTGTCTGACCACTAATGAGGGTGAGTAACTTATATATCCAGTTAAGCCAATCAATGGAACCCATGCCTTGTCACTACAACTCATGAGGTAAGAGGAACCACTTACCCAAGGAGCTTTCCATCTGAAATTAGTTTGGGGAAGTTCTCGGTATTTCTCTACCCACGCCTTTTCATCCAAACCATTCCATTCTTCAGTCAGCATCAGCTCAAGAGGCCTCATGTTAAACCACCAGAAATTATTGAAGACTTCTTTTGATGCTTGCAAATGGCTTACTATCCACATAAATAAGAGAGGGATACAACATCGCATCGCTCCTTTCCCATGTAATCTGCAATGGTTGAGAGATAGGAAGGTTTCAGCTAAGATAGCTGAAGCAGGGTTATGCTTTACCTCTTCAAATTCAAGAAAGGCGTTAGCAGCTTTAATGCTAATAATTCCGGCAGCTTCTGAAGGAAAAAGAACCAACCCAAATATGGCAAAAGCAATTATCTGATATCTTTCTTCACCTAACTTCCCTTCTTCCTTATCTGTCTTCAATTTATTCTCGATCATCTTCCACTTGAAACCTCAATTGGGTATCTTATACCGATCAACTTGATCCAAATGTAGAAGTTTGGCAACTGCTGTATCTGTATTCTCAATCTTTGCCTGAAGTACACTTTGTAGGGGTCATTCGAAAAACTTAAGATCTGAGCATACTCTTCAAGAGTAGGAGTCATATCAATATCCCCAAAGGTGAAACATCTGTAGCTTGGATCCCAAAAATGCATCAAGGCTTTGACTGCTGAAATTTGAACAGGCATTCTTATTAGATGAGCAATTCTTCCGTACTTCTTCTCAAACAGATTCTCATCAATATAACTCAGGAAAGGGGCCAACTTCTTTATGGTGTCTACAGAATAGTGCACTTTGGTTATGTGTGGTAATTCCTCAACCTTGGTTCTTGGGCAATCCCCTTCGACTACTTGCATCATCTCAGATCTTTCCCCATATTCCGAAAAGGTAAGGGAAGTCATGGTCTTAGCTCAAAAAATCCTGTAAAGTTCAGACAAATTCTAGGTTATTATATGAGGGATATGTTTTCTAACTGGTCTCAAAAAGGTCTATGAACCGCCCAGTGACCACCTCACGTGAAGGCAATATAGGGGTTTACAAGGGATGGTTGGGGCATTATGTGACCGCCATCACCAAGTAAACACTTAGTTCATAGTTGGATGTTTCACGAATCTGAACCCCGACTGAAAGTCATGGGGCAGACCGCTACTCCCCTCCTATCCTAGAATTGGGTTTTCTTGCAAAATTAAAAATGCATGAATGCACTAATCTTGATGTATGTATGAGCAAGGAATAAGAGTGTTGAAACAGTAAAGCTAAACAGACCAAAATAGAAAATCAAACAATCAAACAAACAAAGCCTAGTCCGACCAAACAAGGCGTCCCTAGTGGAGTCGTCATTCTGTCGCACGTCGGAAAATTCCGCGCGGCATCGGCTGGCAATTTTTTTTTATTATTGTTTGGTTCGTTGGAGTCGCCGCCTAGTATTATGGTCACTAGGAACCTAAGGTCTGCGAGAGTCTGAGTAAGAGACTGGTTGTGCAAGGGGAAGAGGCATCACCCCCAGTGCACCCTACCTAAGGTAAGCTGCATTATTGCTTGATTGCTTTTCTAGGTCGAGTTTCTATTCACTGGTCTTTTCTAAGGTTCAAGGCAGATCTCCCCTCGTGAGGGAGTCTCTATCTTATTCGGTTAAATCCTAACCATTCTAAAGTCTGAATTTTAAAATTGCTTTTATTTACACCTTGTATCTTTAATACCCGAGGGTGTACATTATCATGTAATTTTACACCCCACAAATATTAAAGTCTACATTTGGATCCTAAAAAGAATTGGAAAAATATTTTTGACATGGTGGCCAAATCCTAATGGATAAATCATAAGCTGGTTACGATATCCAAAAAAAACATGAAAAAGATGCAATTTTTGTTTTTTTATGTTTCTTTTTGTTTTGAAAAATATGCTTGGAAAATTTCAGGATCTGGCCGTATGCAATGAAATATTTTTTTTCTTTTGAAAATGCTTTGATTTTTTTTTTGAAATATTTCGGAGAAAACCGGGTATTTTAATACCAAACTTGTATCTTACGGTGTAAGTATACAACCCAATATTAAGCAAAACTTAGTAGAAACATATTTTTTAAATTTTTTGAAATGATTTAATTAATTTTTTTTATTTTTTGTTTTTTGTTTTTGGGGCCAAAACTGGCCCGGCCCAAGGCAAATTAATTTGCCACTGCATGCAGAAATGAATTCTGCATGCAGCGGCTACAAAGAATGAAGAAGAAAATGTGGAGCAGGGAGTAGAGAGTTACCTGGAGTGGAGAGAGTCGACAGCCTGGCTGGTGGTGGGTGGCGTGACTGGAGGCGGCGAGGCCGGCAGCGTGTACTGGTCGCCGCTGGAAGAAGAGGCCGGTTGCAAGTTCGGGCCGCCGCTGCAAGAAGGAGAAAACGGGTCCTACAGAGGAGAAGGAAAAGCTCACGGCTGGAGTTGTTGGTGTGGCTGAAGAGGGAAGGTATTGCTTGGGAGGATCGGTCTGCTTCTGGTGTTGCTTCTCTGTTACCAATGGCAGAGAGGTTGAGGGAAAACTGAAGGAAGAATGACGATGGAGAAAAGAAAGGGAGATGAGGCCGGGGCTGTGGTTGTTTGTGAGGGATGCTACTGCTGATGGAAACGACCAGCTGGGAGGAGAATAAAGGGGTGGTCTGCTCAAGGTGGAGATGACAGAAAAGATGAGGCGATGATGGTGGTAGTGGCTGAAGCTACGGTGGAGAGAGAAAGAAGAGACAGGGCTGGTTGCAGAAACTGGGCAGGGAAGGCTGGTTTTCGGCCAACTTTGCGTTCAGTTTTCTCCTCCTCCTGAGCATGAAATTGGCTCCTATTTATAGGGATCGAAAGAGGGTAATCTGGTCTTCAACGGGGAAAAAGTCTCAACCCTTGATTCGACTCGAGGAATCCAAGCTGTTGGTTCAAAGTGTGGACCTCGAACTGCCAAATTTGGCAATCCAAGGCTGCAGACTGCCCGAGGGTGCCACTTTGGACCAATAAACGAAGCCGTTTCCAAGATTGTCGACCCGACCGGACCACTCCATGGGATAAAGATGTTTCAGGGGAACATGTTAGTGCACGCCTTGTCGGAATTGGGGGCCACACGAGTGAGAAACAGCGCCTGGAAAGCAGCCACTCGGGCAGCTTTGTGAGGAAGAAGATGAACAGTAACCAGGCGACGCGTCGCCTGGTCCGTTCCCTTTTTTTTTTTTTTTTTTAACACCAAAACGGCGCCGTTTGGGATAAAAAATTAGGAATTTTTGCTGATTTTCAATTTAGCCCTCCAGCTTTCAATTTCGTTCAATTTGACCCCCGGATTTTGTCAATTAGACCCCTATAGTTTGGCGCCTTTTGCAGATTGGTCCTTGTCTTTGGATTTTCTTAATTTAACCCCAAATTGACCCCAAAACTTCAATTTTCTTTCAATTTGGCCCCTGATTTCAATCAATTAACTTGGTAAAAATTAAATTTGGTCTCTTAAAATTCCAATCTTCTCAATTAAGCCCAAATTAAGCTCCCAAACTTAATTTTTCACCAATTAAGCCCCAAATAAAATTAATTTGACCCATTTAAAGTATAATTAAGTCCTTGCACTTAATTAAATCCTTCAATTGGACCCAAATTAATTCTTACACATAATTAAAATTCAATTTGGCCCATGATTAAATCAAATTGGCCTATTAAAAATTTAATTATGTCCTTGGACTTAATTTTTCACTAATTAAGCCCCAAATAAAATTAATTTGACCCATTTAAAGTATAATTAAGTCCTTGCACTTAATTAAATCCTTCAATTGGACCCAAATTAATTCTTAAACATAATTAAAAATTCAATTTGGCCCATGATTAAATCAAATTGGCCTATTAAAATTTAATTATGTTCTTGGACTTAATTTTTATGCAAATTCGTCCAATAATCATTTAATTTAACCTTGAATTTGCATTTTCTCCTCCAATTTTGGGCACAATGGGGCGCCAATAGGTCTTGAATCTCCTCCAAAAATTGCAATTTGATTTCCCGGCATACTTTCTCCACGTTGCCAGCCTTTATTATTTTTTTGTCTTTATTATTTTTTTTATTTTCTTTTATTTTGGGGGAATAACCCAGAATTGGGTTATGACAGGATGGACCATAGCTGATATAAAAGGAATTAGTCCTTTGACTTGCACACACATGATTTATTTGGAGGAAAATGCTAAACCCTCTAGAGAAATGCAACGAAGACTTAATCCTAATATGAAAGAAGTAGTGAAAAATGAAGTCATTAAGCTTCTAGATAATGGAATCACTTATCCTATTTCTAATAGCAAATGGGTAAGTCCTACCCAAGTTGCACCCAAAAAGTCTGGAGTCACTGTGATAACAAATGAGAAAAATGAGTTAATTCCAACAGGACTATTATTGGTTGGCGCATGTGCATTGATTATAGGAAACTTAATTCAATGACTAGAAAAGATCATTTCCCTTTACCTTTCATGGATCAAATCCTAGAAGGAGTTGCAGGTCATGAATTTTATTGCTTCCTAGATGGCTATTCAGGTTACAATCAAATTGAAATTGCATTAGAAGATCAAGAGAAGACTACTTTCACATGTCCAATTGGTACTTTTGCATATCGAAGAATGCCTTTTGGATTATGTAATGCACCAACCACGTTTCAAAGATGCATGCTTAGCATATTCAGTGATATAGTTGAATGTTTTGTTGAGATTTTTATGGATGATTTTTTTGTTTTTGGTGATTCATTTGATTATTGTTTAGCTAACTTGGAAAAGGTTTTGAACAGGTGTGAAGAGAAGAATCTTGTACTGAATTGGGAAAAATATCATTTATGATAACAAACGGCATTGTACTGGTCACATTGTTTCATCGAAAGGAATTGAGGTTGACAAATCTAAAATCGAGTTAATTGCCAACTTAGCAACACCAAAATCTGTTAAAGATAGATCATTCTTAGGACATGCTGGTTTTTACAGAAGGTTCATCAAAAATTTTAGTGTAATATCTAAACCATTGTGTAACCTTCTAACAAAGGAAAATGTTTTTAAATGGACTGAATAATGTGAAAAAGCCTTTGTTAAACTTAAAAGCTTGCTTACTTTTGCTCCTGTCATTCAACCTCCTGACTGGTCACTACCTTTTGAAATAATGTGTGATGCTAGCGATTATGTCGTGGGTGCTGTCTTGGAACAAAAAAAAGATAAGAAACCTTATGTGATTTACTATACAAGTAAAACTTTAAATAGTGCTCAAATGAATTATACTACCACTGAAAAAGAATTACTTGCAGTAGTATTTGCATGTGACAAGTTCAGATCTTATCTTGTTGGCTCACCTGTTGTCATTTTCAATGATCATGCAGCTTTGAAATATCTTCTTTCAAAAAAGGATTCTAAGGCTAGATTGGTGCGGTGGATTTTGTTACTTCAAGAATTTGATATCACAATCAAAGACAAGAAAGGCACCGAAAATGTTGTCGCAGATCATTTGTCAAGATTGATAACCGATTCGAGATCTGACATCGCACCAATGGATGACTACTTTCC
Source organism: Populus tomentosa (assembly GCA_018804465.1). Taxonomy (NCBI): domain Eukaryota; kingdom Viridiplantae; phylum Streptophyta; class Magnoliopsida; order Malpighiales; family Salicaceae; genus Populus; species Populus tomentosa. The sequence goes on along the minus strand of CM031989.1, from coordinate 7,990,662 downwards.
TGATTTTTTTTCTGTCTCTACAATGCCTTGGTTTGCTAATATTGTTAATTTTCTTGTTTCAGGACAATTTCTAGCTCATTGGAATACCCAAGACAAAAGAAAGTTCTTGAACAAAGTGAAGAACTTTTATTGGGATGACCATTATTTATTCAAATACTATCCTGATCAAATATTTCAAAGATGCATTCCTAACAATGAGGTAAGTAGTGTCATTAAATTTTGTCATTCTAAGGCATGTGGGGGTCATTTCTCATCAAGAAAGACAACTGCAAAAATCTTACAAAGTGGATTTTACTGGCCCACCATGTTCAAAGACTCACATGTATTCTGCAAGACTTGTGAAAATTATCAAAAGTTGGGATCTATTTTGAAACGTCACATGATGCCTTTAAATCCTATTCTTGTCATTGAGATCTTTGACTGTTGGGGTATAGATTTCATGGGTCCATTTCCTCCATGATTTGGTTTTGTGTACATATTAGTCGCAGTAGATTATGTTTCAAAATGGATAGAGGCAATTCCAAGTCGAAACAATGATCACAAAACAGTGATAAAGCTTTTGAAAGATAATATTTTGAGTCAATTTGGAATCCCTCGAGCCATGATAAGTGATGGTGGAACACATTTCTGCAACAAGCCATTTGAGTCTTTAATGAAGAAATATGGAATCACACATAAAAATTGCCACCCCTTATCACCCTCAAATGAGTGGACAGGTAGAACTTGCTAATAGGGAGATCAAACAGATCTTGGAGAAAATAGTGAACCCTAATCGAAAAGATTGGTCTTTAAGACTTAATGATGCACTTTGGGCTTATCAAACTACTTATAAAACATCATTAGGTATGTCGCCTTATAGACTAGTCTATGGAAAACCTTGTCACTTGCCTGTGAAAATTGAACATAAAGCTTATTGGGCTATTAAAGCTTTCAATTCAAACCTTGATGATGCTAGTCAGTTGTGAAAATTGCAAAGAAATGAGCTTGAGGAAATAAGAAATGATGCATATGACAATTCAAGAATTTATAAAGCAAGAATCAAAGAGTTTCATGACAAGAAAATACTGAGAAAAACATTCAATGTTGGTCAAAAAGTCTTGCTTTATAATTCTCGACTCCATTTATTTCCTGGAAAACTAAGATCAAGATGGAGCGGTCCTTTTATTGTGAAACATGTGTATCCATATGGGGCCTGTGATATCAAAAATCCAAAGAATGGTAATGTTTTCAAGGTAAATGGCCATCGTTTGAAAGTTTATTTTGATAATTTTTTAGTTAAAAATGACTCTATTGAATTGGGTGATCCTGTATATAAAGATTGATTCTTTTTCTCACATTGTTTTTGTGTGACTTTTGTTTTGCTAGTCTCTTATCCCAGTCAAATGGCGGATAACGGTACTCCGTGACTCTTAAGTCGGTTCTTTTAGTTTCCCATGATAACTGATATCTGTGAATATATTTGTGCAATTCTTTGCTCTTTCTCCTTTCTTTGAATCTCTCCCCTAATTCTCAGTTGAAAATGGACACCACTCTTGAAAAATTAAAAAAGTATTTTCCCGCTTTGCCTTAGAAAGCGATTACAAAAATTTACCATGCTAGGTGTGAAAGATTGAGGTTGTTAATGAACCATGGAATTCCTGAAGATATTCGTTGGCTAATTGAAGCAAAGGTCTGATTATCGGGTGAGTCCTCCAATTCTTTCATTTCATACATGCCTGGAACAGGTAAAAGCACTTTTGCAAAGAAACGTTGTGCAAAACGACTGAAAGTCTGTCACAAATGTGCTAGATGGACTTGTAATGCCACATGTCGTTCTTTAGGAATGGTATCTGTAAACCGAGAAGATAAAATACAATTCATTAAAGATGGCCTGAGTAAAGGGTCTTTAGATAATCTTCTATTGACTCTTGAGATGCACCCTAGTGGAGATGTGCATTATGCAATTCATGATTTATGGCCACAATTCCATAAAGAACATGCTCGACTTAGTCTTGGGAATCTGACTAAAAAAGACCTTGTTTGCCAGTTTTTAAGAAAACTGGATGAGAAGCCTATCCCCGACCCATAGAGGGCATTTAAGCCGTTCTTGGACGTAAAATCAAGGAAAGATATGAGCCAAATCACAACTACCTGTACATACACATGCTTTTTCAAAATAAATAAATAAATAAAGAGAGAGAGAGAGAGAGACTATAGCTGGCCTACATATAGGTGGTATGATTGCATTTTCAATTTCTCATCTATAAATTCTACTCAACCCATACATTCATCAAATATAGAAGTGTGTAGAAATGGTAGGTTCCTCAAGTCATCTTCGGTGGATCCAATCCTGGGAAAGAAAAAGAGTTTTTAGAATCAGCAAATCATCTTGGTCAGATACTAGTTGAGCGAAAGATTCATTTAGTGTATGGAGGAGGCAGCCTTGGGTTAATGGGGGAAGTGTCAAAAGCTGTATTTTTAGGAGGTAGTCAAGTTTTGGGGGTTGTCCCTAAAGTTTTAGCACAAGGGGACATCATTGGAAAAACAATTGGAGAGGAATTACAGGTCCCCACAATGTCTGATCGACTGAATGCAATGTTTAACCATGTTGATGCCTTCATTGCCTTACCAGGTAGTTTGGGCACATTGGAAGAGATCTTTCATATTTCCTCTTGGGCCCAACTGCAGATTTACCATAAACCCATAGGTTTGTTAAATGTTAATGGTTTTTATAATAAGTTGTCGTCTTTTCTTGATCATGCTGTGGAACAGGAATTTCTAACATCTTCAGCACGACAAATCATAATCTCTGCTACTACTGCTGAACAATTGATTGACCAACTACAATCTTTCATCCCTGTAATTAATCCCTGCATGAGTCGCATAAATTGATCAACTAAGAAAAGTCGTAAAAAGATTAGATTGGATTTGAGCCTGTGTTTGTAAATATTTGCGTCTTTTGGTTTTATTATTGTGTTTTGTTGTTTCTTATATTTGTTTAAGTGTGTTTCAGGTTTGTTAGTGTTCGCTATTTCAGGTGATGTCTTCTATACTCTATCTTTCTACCTTAAGACAATGAGGACAATGTCTCATTTTGGTTGGGAGGAAAGGGTAATAGTTGATATATTAAAAAAAAAATGTGTTTTCTATTTCATAAACTATTTGCAAAACTGTTGTTACTAGGATGAGAGAGTAAAAGGAGTTTTTTTTGTTAAAGTGACTCTTCTGACGCATCTTAGTAAACATTCTTAATAAGGTCTATTAGAATACTTCTTGAAATATTCAGGTTTACAAACTCTCGTATTGTTAGCACTTGATTCTGCTCATATGCTCATTTAACAAGTATTCTTAAATCTTCATTTTCACACACACACACTTTAACATATGATTGTGGGTTGCATATTGGATTATTACATTATTTATGTTCTTTTGTTAAAGGTAACAACTAAGGGAAAGGGATAGTACATAATTTGCCAAAAAAAAAACAAAAAAAAAACAAAAACAAAAAAATAATGATAATAAAAAGGTAGATAAGTTTGGTTTCGTAGCCTCCCTAACCTAAGCAATTAAGCCCGAAGGGGTGTTTTAACACTTAATACCCTAAAGTCAACTGACTTGGGAGCTATTGTGTAAGATCCCACATCAGCGGGTGAGGGATGTGTTGCTGGCCTTATTAGTAGTGCTGGTGCTAACATGTTGAACGCGTTTTGGGACGTCAGGCTCAGAAGTGGGCTCGCGTCACCAGGAACAAAACCGTGAGGGCGGTAAGGCCCAAAACGGACAATATTCAGCATGTTGGGCCGGGCTGTTACATATTGGCTCAACGCTTGTTATATGGGTATCAAACATTACACTATCTACGTATCAGTATTTGCAACCCGAGTTACTAAGCTCGTAGGGGTGTCTCAACACCTAATGCCCTAAGACCAACTGGTCTGGGAGTCATTACCCGAAGCTCGTTACATGGGTTAAAGATGCATTGTGTTTTAAGTTATATATATATATATATATATATATATATATATATATATATATATAAGATAATAATCCTAACCCAAGGAAGTTAACCTTAAACATTAGAGAAAAAAATTGTTTTTCTTCAAAGAAAAGACCCAAACTGGAACACTGTTCGGTAATTGGGTCATATCTCGAGTTCTAGATGTCAAAATAACCTTCATTTTTACACAAATTCAGTAAGACATAGGCCTATAACTTTCATGTGGACACCAAGATCTAAGAAGGCCGTTTGCAAGTCCAAATTATAGCAACAACGGAGAAGTCTGAATCTGTCCTGCAGCCTAAACATTGTTTAGTGTTCAACCCATATCTCGAGTTCTAGAAGTCCAAATGACCTCAATTTTTTTTCCTGGAAAGCTAAGACAATTTCCTATAACTTTCATGAGTACAGGTGATTCCAGTTCTGATGCTAGCAATGATGTTTTATTCAGACAAGAAGATAAGGATTTTCACCAAGTCAAGAGTTGGCCACCCACTCAACAATTAGTCATCAAATCAATAATTCTGAATTTTGGTCTATAAAAGGAGGCATTTGCCATGCATTTAGGGGCTTGGTTGTTCAGATCAAGAGCTTGCTCTTCCTCTCTCTGTTTATATTTTTTTTTAATTTTTAAGTTTTGCTTTCATTAATATCTTGTTTATGCTTTTCATTTCCTTTCCCTTACTTAGTTAACTTGTATCTTATTTATGTTCTTGTTTTGTTTATTTATGATTCTCTTCTTCATTATGTTTAGCTAAGTTTATTATGTCAAGGAGAAAAGGTTATACTAATGGTGTAAAAATAAGTATGGTGTAAACTCAACATGGATCTTAATGTTTAATATTAATATATCTTATCTTTTTATCTTACTAATTCTTAATACCTTTCTTGTTAAATGGTTAATCTAGATTTGTGTTGTATAACACTTGGTACAACAAATGCTTGGCACTCTTATAGCCCAACCGTATGGTATTACCTACACATGTGCTATGAAAGGAACTTGATTTGTTGTTAACATAAGTTAGCATCATGAATTCCTGACAATATTTAAAATTTTTGTGTTACATAAATAAGATAATTAATATGATCATGTTAATAATTTATAATGAGCTATTAATGACAAATCATCCAATTGGAACCTCGTTTGTGTGTTGTTTCCAGTTGAGTAATAAGAGTTTATACTATACTTGTTTGAAATACCATTAGTTTATCCTCTAACCTTGATATTTGTTTTTATCATTGTTTAATCCTTACATTAATCTTCCATCTCAAAGTTCTCATTAATTTCTTCCTCTTCTCCTTTTATTTACTACTACTACTAGTATTATTATTATTTACATTCTTGTTATATTTTATGTACATTAAGTATGCTTTGTGTTTGATCAAGAATCCTGACATTGTTAGTCTTGCCTTGTTCATTCGCATTAGAAATCTATTTATATTATATAATATATCTCTTTGATCTTTTCATAAACTCAATATATAAGCTGGAAACCTGTGACCCGATCTTTTAGATCATTCTTAGGTATAACAACGCCACGTATTGAGTATTATTATTATTATTATTATTATTACTATTAATATTATTATTATTATTACTATTATTGTTATTATTGTTGTTACTGTTGTTGTATTATTATTTATAATTTATGCAATTAACCTCTCTATGGTTCGACCCCGTTCTTGCCGGCTTATTTATTACTTCGACACTCCTGCACTTGGGAGAAGACATCAATCTTTTGGTCGTGTCACTAATCTTAGTGTTTTATTGTGTTTAATTCTTCTCTAACCCCTCCATAATCCTCGATCTCTCTTTTCATTAAGCATTTGCACAATAATTTCTTTCAAATGTTTCATGCTCTTCTCCTCTTTTTTTTTTGTTTGCTGCTGGCTTATATAGATAAAAAGAAGAGAAGGGAGTTTTTAAAATTTAAAACTTTTCCCCACAATTCCTTAAATTCAGTTTTGGTTATTTTTCTAAACTTCCTCTAACATTTAATACCCTTCTTGTACTAACTTAGTCTAAATTTTCTTTTTCATTTTCAAAACAAAATAATTTTTATCCATTTTTTATTATTTTTAAATAAAAATTATTATTTATCTCTTATCAAAACAAAATAATTTTTATTCTTTTTTATTTTTTTAAAAAAATAATTTTCTTTTTCTTTTTTAATACCCTTCTTGTACTAACTTGGTCTAAATTATTATTTATCTCGTATCAAAATAAAATCCTCATAATGTCATATTTATCCATTTTTTATTATTTGTAAATAAAATAATTTTTTTATTTTATAAAGATTTCTTGGGGCTTAAATGACCAACCCTATTTCAGCCTGAGCACCACACTTCTAAAAACACATGAGGTTCAAACCTTAAAAAGAAAATGTTATGAACAATCTTCTTTTTTGGTTCCTCTCCTTAACATTTACAAATACCTTGTGAATGCTTGGTTGATAGCCCCTCAACCCCTTGAACTCATCCAACCACCTTTTCCTAAATGATATAATAAAAAAGCTAAATGTGAGTATCATATAGGAACCATAGGTCATTGCATTGATCATTGTCAAGGGTTTAAGAGGTAAGACATGATCCAAAATCAGTGGTTATCTTTTGAAGAGAAAAATGGTGAATATAGCATAGTCTTAAGAGGTTTGGGGATTGTTGAATAGAGCAACCCAAGTATGAAAAGATCTTAGTGATGCATAGATATAACTTGATTTCATAAGAGTATGAGTGAAAATGTGCAATTTAGCTTTTGACAAAGTAGACCAAAGAACTCATGATTGTTAGAAGATGGATGACTAAACTTTGCAAATGCAACTATGTTTTTCATTTTTTTTCCTTTTAGTTTTGGAATGGGATTACATCTTTTAATAAAGTGTGCCTTTTTTCTATGTCTTATTATTGTTATGAAATCAAAAGATGTTTTTGTGAAAGTAACAACTTAGCATTTTATTGTTGTCTATGATTGGATAAATATAATGGTAAAAATGATCAGACTCTAAGATGAGCCACACAAAACACTAAGAGGCAATCCTCATCTTTTTAAAACTCATTGACTCTTATAACTGATTCCATGGCTCGATTCAAAACATTAACCAAATTAGTTTTTGTTAAAAAAAAAACCCCTTTGCCTAAGTAATCTGAAAAATTGAATTTGCCTTTTGATTTAGAAATAATTTGATACTTGCTTTAAACAACGTTTAGACACCCTTTTCGTAGGGTGGAAAATGAATTATTCAAGCAACTCCTGTTTTGAGGTGACCAAAAAGTTTTGAACCAAGAGATGAAAAATGAAAAATGCAAAAAAAGAAGCTCATATCTCATATCTCTTGGGCCATATTTTAGCTGCATGCATAATTGCATGTAGTTAAATTTGTTAATCATTAATTCACAAAAACATAATCTTATGAAAAAGTTCTAAATCATTATATTGAATAGGGACAAAATTTATCAGTTTTAACCACTGTCATTTGAAATGATTAAATGTCATCTTTGTTATCCCTTCATGTTCTAAAAGTATATCTCTTGTGGTTCCTATGTGATCCTGAATAAGTTTGTCTTTGAAAAATTATGACTTGGATCACACTCTATACTAAGGACAAACAAAAATTTCAAAAATCAAGAGTTGATCATGACTAAGATCACACTTCACACCAGGAGAAAATGGAAATGTAACATCCCCCGTTCCGGGATAAAAACAACAATTTTATGTCAATCGAAAAACAGAGTAATTATATATATATATTCATGGTCTTCATATTAAAATCTACCAAAATTTTGACAGAGTCTCCCCTATATTAGAAGATCCCAAGTTATCGACATGTAACCTATTTAAACTTCTAATAACTCGCATCTCTGAACTCAATCTCGACCCAGTCATCTTGGGTTTCAAACCCACAAATATTATCACACCTATCAACCATAATATTTATGATATACATTATATAACAAAATATCATTATAGATGGATAAAAATATAAATACACATATATGAAATATGGTTATATGAACTACAGAGTTAAGTTCATTTAATCAAGTTTAAACATTAATTATACAAATTAAGTTATACAAACATTTCCATGTTTACAAAATACAAGGGTATACTCCTTAGAACCTAAATTACAAGAAGAGAACATAAGCTAGGATCTACTCTTGTTGTGCATGCAATGATCCTGAAACAAAATACATATTATTGAAACATGAATATCAGAATAAATATAACAACACAAATCTCTAACAATTTAAAAAGGGTAACATGGATTTATATTTTGTTCACTTCTCCCTTATGGTTTTCATTAGAATCTCTTCCTTGTTCAACTATTAATAACCATTCCCTCTCCCATTAACAACCTCTAATTCATATTTTATAAGATCAATCATGATTATTTCTTCTTAACGCATTACCAATACTAATTTCATTGGTATCACCATCATCTCCCCATAAGAGTCGATGCAAGATGATCCCGTGATCTCCTTATCAACCATCCTAACATACATTAAATGTATGCTAGCCAATACATGGTGATCCCCTTACACGCGATCCTAACATACACTAAAGTATACTATATGGTTGGGCTATGAAAGTGCAAAGTATTTGTTGTACCAAGGGTTATACAATATAAATCTAGATTAACTATTTAACAAGCAAAGTATTAAAAGTGAACAAGATAACAAACACAAAACATGTTAGTATCAAACATCAAGGTCCATGTTGAGTTTATGCTATGCTTATTCTTACACCATTAGTGTAACCTTTTCACCTTGACATAATAAACTTAGCTAAACATAATGAAGAAGAGAAACATAAATAAACAAGAGGAGAACATGATTATATAAGTATAGTAAAGGAAATGAAAGGCATAAACAAGAGATTAATAAAAGCAAAACTTAAGCATTACAAATAAAAAGAGCAAGAGCACGATCTTGATTTGAAAACCAAGATGCCTAAATGCATGGAAAATGCCTCTGTTTATTGGCCAAAATTTAGAAATATTAATTTGATGACTAATTGTTGAGTGGATGGCCACATCTTGACTTGGTGACAATCCTTATCTTCTTGTCTGAACAAAACATCATCGCTAACATCAAAATTTGAATAGATTGTCCTCATGAAAGTTCTAGGAAATTATCTCAGCTTTCCAACAAAAAAAAAATGAATAAGTGCATTTGGACTTTTAGAACTCGAGATATGGGTTGAACATTGAATAGTGTCTAGGCTGCAAGACAGATTCTGACTTCTCCATTGTCGCTAAGATTTGGACTTCCAAACAACAAAATTGAGTCTTGGACTCTGTCTAAATGTTTTAGGCCTATGTCTTAGCTTTCTAGCCATATAAACCAAATTGAAATCCAAGATCTACAGCTCCAGATATGACCCAATGACTAAATAGTGTTTTAGTTTGGACTAAACCAGCATCTCTTTTCTAAGATTAACCCTTTCTTTGTCTTCTCAATTTCAGTAGTTAAACTCATCAAACAATCCTTTTTTTTTTTATGTGATAGGCCTGCATTTCAGATGAACATTTATCATAAATTAAAGATATCTTATAGTATCAGAATTGTTATTATAAAACATGCTTTAGTTAAGGAGTTATTGATACTTCAAGTGCAAACTGATGATATAAAACCTTGATAAAAAAACACTTTTAAGTACTAATCAATAACCATATTTCATGTCTGGGTATTTATATTTTTATCCATCCATAATGATATTTTGTTAAATAATGTATATCATAAATATTGTGGTTGATAGGTGTGATAATATTTAAGGGATTGAAACCCATGATGATTGGGTCGGGATTGATTTAGGAGATGCGAGTTATTAGAAGTGTAAACAGGTTACATGTCGATAACTTGGGATCTTTCGGTATAAGGGAGTCTCCGTCGAAATTTCAGTAGATTTTAATTTGAAGACCATGAATATATATAGAAAAAAAAAATTTACTCTGTTTTTCGGTTGACATGAGATTGTTGTTTTTATCCTGGAACGAGGGATGTTACACCAGTTCTGCCTCCAAGAGAATTAAAATTGCTCATCAACAAACAAATGGACTGTTACTGTCCAATTGTTACTGTATTTTTTTTTTAAACCGTTACTGTCCGACCTCTCCTCAGATGTTTAACTATGGCGCCAAAGTATTGTGGCTGTGGGTGAGGTTCACCCACAGTGTTGCGATGTCGCGGTCGCACAAATTAATTACCCTAGCTTAAAACACACAAGATAGTATAGAACAAGCAAGGGGTCGATCCCACGAAGAAGTTTGAAGTCAGATTTTTATGTTGTACGTTATGTAATTGGGGGGGATTGATTTGCAATGATTTAAACTATGGCAGAAATTAAACTAGCAAACAAAATCAATTGAAACTGAAATATATCAAGAAAACAAACCTTGGTTGCAAGCACACATCCACCAACGGAAATTAGAACCGATCCTTGAAACGAAACTCCAGTTTATATTATGAATTTTATCTTTTCTTAATATTGGTTAATTAACGGATCCGCCGTATAACTAACCCTAACCAACAAACAATCACAGTGTCCGCACTAATGATTTAATCCAATGGCAGCCTTAAGATCCAGATAAATTCATTAATCTTAACAACCAAGTTGTCAATTTGTGTTGCTATGATTGAATGTTCTCCCTAAGTTTAATAACGTAGTTCCGCTACAATTATCAAGCTTAGTTGCTTCACAAGTTTATATACCACAACTCCGGTTTTGATATCAAACTTAGCAATAGATTGTTCACAATAATAACTTAGAGTCCGCTCTAGCAATTAAGATAAACAATCATAGGAAATATGCATAGGAAAACAATCATACTCATTCATAACATAAACTGAAAATAAAAGGAAGAATAAATCTCACGGTTCTTGAAATCCGAAGGTTTGTTGTGTCCTTGCAACCAAGAAAACGAGCTTAGCCTTGCATATCTATTGAACAACTACTCCTAAAGATGAAAGAATACATAATTTCTGATTTGTAGAGAGGAGAGTTTTTGTTTCCTCCCCTCTTCTTCTTCTACCTCCTTCTACTCACCCTCTATTTATACACAAATTGTAAGTAAGAAAATCAAAGTTCAAGTGTGAACATCAATAGATGGTGGTAGTGTGAAGGCGGCTGGCGGCTGGCTGACTTGAGGTTGGTGGCTGGCTGCTGGCTGACTTGAGGTTGGTGGCTGCCTTGAGGTTGGTGGCTGCCTTCCTTGACCTTCTAGAATATTTACTAGAGGAGCTAAATTGCTGGTCGGTTTGGATGCTTCTAGATGAAATTTGGATTCGTTTCTTCACGCAACCTGCTTGCTGGCAGAATTCAGCTGTCATCTTTGAAAAATCATATCTCCCTCATATGACATCGTTTTTGGCTGATATTTGGAGCGTTTATAGAGCTTTGAGTAAGGAATCCAACAAAATTGAGTTTGCATCAATTGGACTTCGGAAGCTCCAGATATTGAATTTTGAATGGGCAAAGGTCAACATTGGCAGACTGCGAGATTCGACTTTGAAGGATGTGATTTCCATGATCTTTCTCTTTTTATTTTTCTTGCATTACATTTTCAGAAAGGTATGGATGTTAGCTTTTTAATGCCACTGGAATCACTTCATTTCGATCTCTGGAACTCACGCTCTGCACAAAATATCGACTGAACGTCAAATCTGCCAATTACCTCCAATTTACTCCTTTTTGTATCTTTCATCCAAAAGTGCCTTCAAAACATAAACAAAGAATATCAAGGCATTTTATATAAATAACATATGCAAAACACTAGTTAAATGCGGGTGAAACTATCGAATAATATGGTTACATCAAATACCCCCACACTTAGCTCTTGCTCGTCCTCGAGAAAGGATAAATAAAATTAAATTGAAAATAACTATGATCAATCTCTTAATCTCCCATCAATGTCCAAGAGTACAAGCATTATAAACAAGAATACAATCATGAAGGATAAATAATATAATTCTCATGAATTTATTTACATGCAAACTTCAAAACTCAATCAATCGTTGAGATTTAAATGAAATCTATGCCATGCCAAAGTGATAGGTCCTCTCATTGATATACACTCTAACACTCATGTGTTTAGGGTTTATGTGTTTAAATCTCTCAAATTCAATCAAAGAGTATGTTCTACCATAAGCTTGCTTTTCAATCTCATCTCCATTAGCAACTTATTACAATTACTACATGAATCAAAAGGTCTTATTTTCCGGTTGTAATGGGGCTGAGGTTAAGGTGAGGTAAAAGAAAGTAAAAGGAAAGGTTCAAACCAAAGAAAGTAGAGCATTTTGAAAAATGATACTTCAAACAAGATATTCCATCAAAGCACATAAATTTTTCATCTTTAAGCACCAATGCTTAACTCCTTTTGATTTCAAGCTCTTTCAACATAAAACCTCAAGAACATTAAGGAATTTTTTTTATTTTATTTTATTTTTTTTTTTAAATTCTTCTCTTTTTTTTTTCTTTTTCGCAACTTTGCCCATCTTTTGATCAAGCATCATTTCTTCTTTCTTTTCACATAATTTCCAACCATAATTCCATGAGATATTACAAGTATATGCTCTACTAATCCTTGGCCAGGGGAAAAGAAAAACATATATAAAGTTAAGGCTTATACATGGATAAAGCAAAGAAAAGATAAACAAGCTCAAAATGGGCTCACTAAGGATAATATGCTTTAGGTTGGCTTTTTGGCTTAAGGGGTTAAAATTCCTAATGCCTTTATCATCTTCATGTATATTTGTATTGGGATATAATCTCAATAAGATATGAAGCAAGTTCTAGAGATACATATCATTAAAAGAATGCACACTCAAAGAATATAATGTTGAAGGCTCAAAAGCTTGCATTGGTATAACACTATAAAGTCAACATGGCATATTCTCAAAGTCAATCCCTAAACCAATTAAACCTTAAAATTTTCATGCATACTCCTTCATTTGATATATATCTTCATCTATCTCAATTAATTCTCATACATAATACTGATATTCTCAAAAACCAATGGGAGTTAAAAAGATCAAAATATTTTTTTTTTTTTTAAGAACAACAAAGAAAATTAAAATAAGAAAACCAAAATTCTCTCAATACCCCCACACTTAAAACACAACATTGTCCTCAATGTTGAAATAAAAGCAAAGGAACATAAGAGAATGACAAAGATAAAGTAAAATACGAAAAATAAAAGATAAGGAAAAAGAAAGCAAATCTGATTTTTTTTTCTTTTTGTGCTGGGTTGCCTCCTAGTAAGCGCTTTTGTTTTATGTCATTGGCTTGACATGTTGCATGCTCATTCTTCATAGATTGGTTCAGCTAACTCTACAGAAGCGGTGAGTTCTGCCGTCCAACCTTCATAGAAAGGTTTCAAACGATGCCCATTGACTTTGAGTATGTTGTTAGTTTCTAAACTTGTAATTTCAACTGCACCATAAGGAAAAACATTAGAAACAACAAATGGTCCAATCCAACGAGAGCGTAACTTTCCAGGAAAAAGTTTCAAACGCGAATGATAAAGAAGGACTTTGTCTCCAACATGAAACTCCTTTCTTGTAATCATTCGGTCATGGAGACTCTTAGTCTTTTCTTTGTAAATCCTTGCATTCTCGTAAGCATCATTTCGAATTTCTTCCAACTCTTGCAATTGCAACTTTCTTGCAATCCCAGCAGCATTATAATCCATGTTACATTGTTTAATGGCCCAAAAAGCTTTGTGTTCAAGCTCCACCGGTAGATGACATGCTTTCCCATAAATCATTCTATAAGGTGACATTCCTATAGGTGATTTATAAGCAGTCCGATAAGCCCAAAGTGCATCTCCAAGACGTAGACTCCAATCTCGCCGGTTAGGTTGCACTGTTTTTTCCAAAATGGGCTTGATTTCTCGATTTGAAATTTCAGCTTGGCCATTTGTTTGAGGATGATATGCTGTGGAAGTTCGATGAGTCACATGATATTTGCGTAGCAATGCTTCCATGGAACGATTGCAGAAATGAGTGCCACGATCACTAATGATAGCTTTAGGGATGCCAAACCTATCAAATATGTGAGTCCGGATAAAATCTAAAACAACCTTAGCATCGTTAGTTCGTGTGGCTTTCGCCTCAATCCATTTGGACACATAATCAACAACAAGAAGAATATAAAGATTTCCAAAAGAAGAAGGAAATGGACCCATAAAGTCAATACCCCAAACATCAAAAATTTCACTTACAAGAATATTCGTTAAAGGCATTTGATTCTTATGAGTGATATTACCTGTTCTTTGGCATTTTTCACATGATTTGCAAAAGTGATATGCATCTTTAAAAATAGAAGGCCAATAGAAACCACTTTCAAGTACCTTGTGGGCTGTTCTTTTTGCTCCAAAATGCCCACCACAAGAATGAGAATGACAAAAAGTGAGAATGGAATGAAATTCATCTTGTGGTACACACCTCCTAACTATTTGATCCGCACAAAATTTCCAAAGGTAAGGATCGTCCCAAAAATAATATTTAGCATCAGCTCGTAACTTATCTTTTTGGGGTTTAGACAAACCTGGAGGGAATTCGTTGGTGACTAAATAGTTTACCAAATCAGCATACCATGGTCTTGTAGAGGAATGCAACATATACAACTGCTCATCGGGGAATGTCTCTCTTATTGTTTCGATCTGTATATCCTCGATCCTTAGTCGGCTCAAGTGATCAGCCACATGGTTTTCAGCACCTTTTTTATCTTTGATCTCAAGATCGAATTCTTGTAAGAGCAAGATCCACCTAATCAGTCTTGGTTTGGACTCCTTCTTCTTCAAAAGATACTTGAGAGCTGCATGGTCAGTAAAAACAATGACTTTTGTACCAAGTAGATATGACCTGAATTTTTCAAGAGCAAACACTATTGCAAAAAGTTCCTTTTCAGTTGTATGGTAATTGCATTGTGCTCCATCCAACATGCGAGAAGCATAGGCGATATCATGCAAATTCTTCCCAATTCTTTGCCCAAGCACAGCTCCTACCGCATAGTCACTCGCATCACACATTATCTCAAAAGGTTCATCCCAATTTGGTGGTTGAATGATAGGGGCAGATGTGACACGTCTCTTAAGCTCATCATGGGCATCTTTACATGCTTGATCAAACACAAAATCCACTTCTTTGGCTAATAGTTTGCACAAGGGTGCTGTAATCTTCGAGAAATCTTTGATAAAGCGTCGATAGAAACCTGCATGGCCTAGAAAAGAACGAACTTCCCTCACGCATGAGGGGTAAGGCAATGATGAAATAACATCTATCTTAGCTTTATCAACCTCCAATCCACGTGAAGACACAACATGCCCAAGAACTATTCCTTGTTCTACCATAAAATAACACTTTTCATAGTTCAAGACAAGGTTAGTTTCAATGCACCTTTTCAAGATCAAAGATAAATTTTCTAGACATTTATCAAAAGAATCACCATACACCGTGAAATCATCCATAAAAACCTCGATTATTCTTTCAACATAGTCAGAAAAAATACTCATCATGCATCTTTGAAAAGTTGCGGGAGCATTACAGAGACCAAAAGGCATTCTCCTATATGCATATGTACCAAATGGACATGTAAATGTAGTCTGTTCTTGATCCTCAGGATTAATAACAATCTGATTGTATCCACTATATCCATCAAGAAAGCAATAAAAAGACTTACCTGCCAAGCGTTCAAGCATTTGGTCCATGAATGGTAATGGGAAATGATCTTTGCGTGTAGCAAGATTTAGCTTTCTGTAATCAACACACATTCTCCATCCACTCGAGATGCGAGCAGGAATGAGTTCATCATTTTTATTTTTCACCAACGTGATTCCGGTCTTCTTGGGCACCACATGGATTGGCGCTACCCATTTACTGTCCGTGATGGGGTAAATGACACCTGCATCTAACAGTTTCAAAATTTCAGCTTTCACTACCTCCATCATAGGCGGGTTTAACCTCCTTTGCATTTCCCTTGTTGGTTTTGCATTGTCATCCAATAGTATGTGATGCATACACATTGAGGGACTAATGCCCTTGATGTCGGCTAAAGTCCATCCAATGGCCGTCTTGTGATCACACAACAACTTCACAAGTTTTTCCTCTTGCATACTTGTCAAACCTTTTGCTATGATAACAGGAAGTGTATTGTTGTCACCAATGAATACATACTTCAAATTATCGGGCAAAGGTTTTAATTCTAACTCGGGGGCCTGTAAAATAGATGGCAATAGCTTTTTATGTGAGAGTACTAAATCAACAAAGACATTACCATGGGGAACGGTTTGTAAAGCTTGTAAGGCCAATACTGATTCGTGCACATTTTGGGGAACACACACGTGCCTCTCCATTTCTGCTATCTTGGTGAAATCATAGCCATAGCTTAAAGCTATGCTTAATCCGTCTTCGCAATCAAAATCACAAACTTGCTGCACACACTTATCAATTTGGTCACAGCATGTGATAGAATAAACATTGCTATAAGGATATTTCATTGCATCATGAAAATTGAATTCCATTTTTTCATCTCCTACTTCCATAGACAAAGTATCCTTACCACAATCAATCTTTGTATTGGCAGTTTTCAAGAATGGTCTCCCAAACAATATAGGAGTGCTGGTTGATGAATCACAAGAATCATGTTCCATATCAAGAATATAAAAGTCACATGGAATAACCAAACTATCAATCTTGACTAGGACATCTTCTATCACACCAAGTGGGTAAACAAAACTACGATCCGCAAGTTGTATTACAATACTAGTTTTATTCAAAGGCTCTAGACTAAGAGAATCATAAACATGTTTAGGCATAACACTAATGGATGCACCTAAATCGCATAAAGCTCTTTTAAAACTAGCATTACCAATAACACATGGGATAGTAAACGCACCTGGGTCTTTTTGTTTCAAAGGCAGATTCTTTTGAACAACGGCAGATACAACTTCACCCATACTTACCGTTTCATGACCTTTCAGTTTGAAAGCTCTCTTGGTAGTACACAACTCCTTCAAGAATTTTGCATACTTGGGAATTTGCTTGATAGCATCAAGCAAAGGAATGTTCAGTTCCACTTTCTTGAAAACTTCTAAAATCTCTTTTTCTTTGTCTTCTTTCTTGGACCTAGAAGAACTCACAGGAAAGGGTGGAATTGTTTTAAAACTAGAATTCATTGAGTGAGGAGTTACCTTTGGAGTGTTGGTCTTTGTTTCAGTTTGTGGAGGAGGAGGATGATGTTCCTTCTTTGTACTCAATTCAGTTTCTATCTCTTCTTCTTCCTTCATCTCAATTTGTTTTGACCTTTTCTCTTCAAGTTCTTTCCCACTTCGCAGCATGATCGCACTAACATTCTCTTTTGGATTCAATGCTTGGGAGGGCAATTTTCCATTCATTTGTGCTTCCAATTTCCCTACACTTGAAGCTACTTGCCCCATTTGCTTTTCCAAGTTGTGAATACTTGACCTTGTTTCCTGTTGAAAAGACATGACATTTTGTTGCAAGGTAACAGTATTAGAAGCCAAAGTTTTCATCATCTCACGAAGATCATCATTGGATGACGACCCCATAACATTGGAGTTTGTGAATGGAGTGGGTTGTCTTGCTTGATAATTCTGTTGGGGCTGAAATCCATTGGGATGGAACTGTCGGCCTTGATTGCCTTGTTGAGGTTGGTTCCCATACCGTAGGTTAGGATGATCTCTCCATCCAGGATTGTACGTGTGGGAAAAAGGATCATATTTACGCTGAGGTTGTCCATTAAATGCTCCATCAACTGCATGAGCTTGTTCAATGTAATCTTCTTGCATTGTTGGGCACATATCCGAAGCATGTCCTTGTGAGGAGCATATGCTACAAACTTTCACCTGCTGCACATTTCCACAAGCCAAAGAACGCACAAGAGAAGTAAGATCATTAACTTTATTTTCAAGGTTAGAAATACTTACCTCATTTACTCGTTTGTTGGAGAAGTCTCCACGAGTGCCAAATTGTTTTGAGTTGGCTGCCATGTTTGAGATCAATTGGTGTGCAGCCTCGGGTGTCTTATCCACCAATGCGCCTCCACTTGCAGCATCAATGATACTACGGTCAGTAGGCATCAATCCTTCATAGAAATATTGAATGAGCAGCTGATCGGGTATTTGATGATGAGGGCATTGAATGCATAGTTGCTCAAATCTTTCCCAATACTCGGAGAGAGTCTCTCCATGAGATTGCCAAATCCCACATATTTCTTTCCTTATGTTGGCAACTCGAGATGCTGGGAAATACTTCTCAAGGAAAATCTTCTTCATGGCATTCCAAGTTCCAATAGACCCTGGGAGAATAGAGAAAAGCCATGCCTTTGCTGCCCCTTTTAAAGAGAAAGGGAAAGCTTTCAACTTAACTTGTTCTTCATCAACCCCATTCGGTTTCATGCCAACACAAACCATATGGAACTCCTTGAGATGAGTATGAGGATCTTCTCCTGCAAGACCATTGAATGTTGGTAACAAATGTATAAAACCAGATTTGAGCTCAAAGTTTACATTATTGTCAATGTTTATGCACAATGGTTGATTCTCCACGTTAGGAGCAGCAAGCTCCTTGAGTGTTTGTTGTTGTGCAACCGCCATGGTGTTGAGGTGAACTTCCTTTCTTAACCTGCGTAAAGTGCTTTCTATTTCAAGATCAACCTGCACTAGACTCTGATTAGTAGAACGGGTTACTGGCATCAATCGCTAAGAAAATTCAAAAGAAAGCAACCACACAAGCAATAATAATAATAAAAAAAATTAATAATGCAAATTATATGAAAATCCTACGCTAGAAAACTAAAACTGCCTAAAAACCTTAGAAAACAGCAGAATTTGGCCTCGATGGGGTGGGGTTAGTGGTATACCACTAGTCTTGTTCAGAACGTTGTTTCACTTCAAGAAACAAAAGGTAGAAACCTGATTCCCCAAACAATTCTGTCTTCAACAATACTGCTGCGGCAAGTGAACAGTAACTCCGCAAGCAAAAATTTTGTTTCTCTTTTTTTTTTTTCTTTTTTTTTTCAGAAATGTAAATAACAATCACAACAACTAAAAATAACAGTACAAGCACAAGAATGAACTAAAATTACTTCCCCGGCAACGGCGCCAAAATTTGTTGCGATGTCGCGGTCGCACAAATTAATTACCCTAGCTTAAAACACACAAGATAGTATAGAACAAGCAAGGGGTCGATCCCACGAAGAAGTTTGAAGTCAGATTTTTATGTTGTACGTTATGTAATTGGGGGGGATTGATTTGCAATGATTTAAACTATGGCAGAAATTAAACTAGCAAACAAAATCAATTGAAACTGAAATATATCAAGAAAACAAACCTTGGTTGCAAGCACACATCCACCAACGGAAATTAGAACCGATCCTTGAAACGAAACTCCAGTTTATATTATGAATTTTATCTTTTCTTAATATTGGTTAATTAACGGATCCGCCGTATAACTAACCCTAACCAACAAACAATCACAGTGTCCGCACTAATGATTTAATCCAATGGCAGCCTTAAGATCCAGATAAATTCATTAATCTTAACAACCAAGTTGTCAATTTGTGTTGCTATGATTGAATGTTCTCCCTAAGTTTAATAACGTAGTTCCGCTACAATTATCAAGCTTAGTTGCTTCACAAGTTTATATACCACAACTCCGGTTTTGATATCAAACTTAGCAATAGATTGTTCACAATAATAACTTAGAGTCCGCTCTAGCAATTAAGATAAACAATCATAGGAAATATGCATAGGAAAACAATCATACTCATTCATAACATAAACTGAAAATAAAAGGAAGAATAAATCTCACGGTTCTTGAAATCCGAAGGTTTGTTGTGTCCTTGCAACCAAGAAAACGAGCTTAGCCTTGCATATCTATTGAACAACTACTCCTAAAGATGAAAGAATACATAATTTCTGATTTGTAGAGAGGAGAGTTTTTGTTTCCTCCCCTCTTCTTCTTCTACCTCCTTCTACTCACCCTCTATTTATACACAAATTGTAAGTAAGAAAATCAAAGTTCAAGTGTGAACATCAATAGATGGTGGTAGTGTGAAGGCGGCTGGCGGCTGGCTGACTTGAGGTTGGTGGCTGGCTGCTGGCTGACTTGAGGTTGGTGGCTGCCTTGAGGTTGGTGGCTGCCTTCCTTGACCTTCTAGAATATTTACTAGAGGAGCTAAATTGCTGGTCGGTTTGGATGCTTCTAGATGAAATTTGGATTCGTTTCTTCACGCAACCTGCTTGCTGGCAGAATTCAGCTGTCATCTTTGAAAAATCATATCTCCCTCATATGACATCGTTTTTGGCTGATATTTGGAGCGTTTATAGAGCTTTGAGTAAGGAATCCAACAAAATTGAGTTTGCATCAATTGGACTTCGGAAGCTCCAGATATTGAATTTTGAATGGGCAAAGGTCAACATTGGCAGACTGCGAGATTCGACTTTGAAGGATGTGATTTCCATGATCTTTCTCTTTTTATTTTTCTTGCATTACATTTTCAGAAAGGTATGGATGTTAGCTTTTTAATGCCACTGGAATCACTTCATTTCGATCTCTGGAACTCACGCTCTGCACAAAATATCGACTGAACGTCAAATCTGCCAATTACCTCCAATTTACTCCTTTTTGTATCTTTCATCCAAAAGTGCCTTCAAAACATAAACAAAGAATATCAAGGCATTTTATATAAATAACATATGCAAAACACTAGTTAAATGCGGGTGAAACTATCGAATAATATGGTTACATCACACAGCCACAGTTTTTCTTGTTTGGTTAAGTAAGAAACACAATTTTTTTTTTGGGTAAAACCCACCATTTTTTAAGGTTGTGCCGCAGGTTTATCAAAAGCTATATTTTGCTGCTTCTCCACGTAGTGGAGAGTGAATTATAATTCACTATCCACTGTTCATGACACTACATGCATTGAACTGAGTCTGACCTGATTAAAAAAAAATCAATTTTTATTTTTTTTAATTGTGTTTTATTTGAAAAATTAGAAGGAGATCGCTTGATGATGTAGCATTTACAGAATTTGATCACAATCCTAATTTTGTTCTTGCCAAGTCCGACCCAGTTAAAAAAAATTCAGTTTTTATTTTTATTTTTAATTGTGTTTTATTTGAAAAATTAAAAGGAGATCGCTTGATGACGTATCATTTACAGAATTTGATGGCAATCCCAATTTTCATCTTGCCAGGTCCGACCTAGTTATAAACAAAATCAATTTTTATTTTTATTTTTAATTGTGTTTTATTCAAAAAATAAGAAGGAGATCATTTGATGACGTAACATTTGCAAAATTTGATTGCAATCCCAATTTTGTTCTTGACGATATTTTTACTTGATGTTGTTGCACGCTTAAAAAACCATGAAAAATATAGTCCTTGTTGGATAGATTTTGTACGTGATGAAATTGCATATAGTTTAATGGACTAATAAAAAATATTTGATATTAATATTATTTATTTCATGATGTAATAACAGTAGTTAAATCTATAATATTTAAATTAAAAACCATCAATATTCATATATATATATATATATATATATATTAATTATTTTATAACCAAACACATTAAACTATTTTTTGTTGAACCTCAATTTCAACCACAGTTTTAACCAAACATACATTTTTCCAAACTAACCTCAACTAAAAGTACTGTTTATAAAACAACTTTTTTCAAACCACAACCACAACCACAACAGCTACCACAATACCAAACACACCCAACTAGAGTTACAAAACTCCATTTCAAGCGAGATTAGCCTCGTTGGAAAGCTAAGACATGAGGCTACAAGTTCTCTAAAGGAAGGAGAACCAAGTTCTGCCTCCAAGATAGTAAACATTGGTTATCAACAATCATTTGGACTATTACTGTCTTGTTTTTAAACCGTTATTGTCTGACATCTCCTCAGATTTTTAACTATATCTAGAGTTACAGAACACTTTTTCAAGCAAGATTATTTCATTGGGAAGCTAAGACATGAGGCTACAAGTTCTCTGAGGAAGAAGAACCTAGTTTTGCCTCCATAATAGTCAAAAGTCAAAATAACTCATCAACAATCATTTGGACTGTTACTATTAAATTGTTACTGTCTAGATATTAAACTGTTATTGTTCATTCTCTCCTCATATTTTTAACTATATCTAGAGTTACGGAACTTATTTCAAGTGAGATTGGTCTTGTTGAAAAGCTAAGACATGAGGCTACAAATTCTTTGAAGGAAGGAGAACCCAGTTCTGCCTCCAAAACAGTCACAATTGCTCATCAACGAACCAGACCTACTACCCTATAGGGTCTGTCATGACCCAGTCTAGTTAGTCAACATCCAAAACTATAATTTCTATAAAGGAACCTAATCCTAATTCCTTCATCCTCCTACCTGAAATTCCTCTGCAATTCAAGAGACAAAACCGTCCAGATTCGTTAACCTTTCCATTTACACAAAACACATGAAGTTTTTTAATTTAACAACTAATACTTTTTCCTTAATTCAAGTCTTAGAATTCTAATCTATAATTCAACATCCAACCATCAATTCATAATCGACTTTGAAACAACTCCTAAGACTATGTTTAGAACATCTTACCCGGTACGAATCAAGGTTTCGATCTTCAACTCCCTCATTTTCTTTCTAATAACAGCTGACCCTCCCCTCTTCTCTTCTTGTTCAAATTTTCTTGTTAATTCCTTTCCCATTAGTGTTTATTCTACATGTAACCTTTAATATTGGATGTGTTCTTGAAATTTTGGTGTTTCTCTCTTGATTTTTAAAAATGGATATAAAAACTCCCTCTTTTCTTTCTTTACAATAGTTGTAGATTTTTGGTGAGAAGAGGAGTATTTATGCTCTATAATTATTCTTATTTGCATTTAGGCCCTATTTTCTTTAAGTGTATTCTTTTTGCCCCCACATCTTTTTAGTTTAGTTTATTTTTTTTAATTTAATCCGGCCTTGATTTTTCCCGAGATCTACATTCTTCCCTTCTAATAAAAATTTCATCCTCGAAATTCAAGTTATATACCTATGTCAGAGAATAAGTGCATAAACTTATCCTTTATCTTAGATTCTCTTTCCCATGTTTCTTCTTCTATTCGAGAGCTTCTCCACAATACTCTCACCAAGGGAACTCTCTTATTCCTCAACAAATTCTCATCTTGATCTAAGATCTTGACGGCCTTAGCTTTCATGGTTAGATCCCCTTTAATCTTCATAAGAACTTGTGGTAATACCCATGAGGGGTCTATCTTGGCCTTTTGTAGCAATGACACATAGAACATTTACCATAAATTAAAGGTATCTTATAGTATCAGACTTGTTATTATAAAACATGCTTAAAAGTGTGTGTGTGAAAATGAAGGTTTAAAAATACTTGTTAAATAAGTATATGAGCAAAATCAAGTGATAACAATGCGAGATTTTATAAATCTGAATATTTCAAGAAATATTCTGATAGACCTTGTTAAGAATATTTACTAAGATGTGTTTCAAGAGTCAATAAAATTCCTCCTTACTCTGCCATCCTAATAACAATTTTGTCAAATGGTTTTATTACAAACAAAAGCAGTTAGTTGGTTAGTTTTTTTTTTAATGTCAACTACTACCCTCTCCCCCCAACCAAAATGAGACATTGTCCTCAATGTCTTAAGGTAGAAAGATAGAGTGTATAGAAGTCATCACCTGAAGCACCGAACACTGACAATCCTGAAACACACTTAAACAATTATAAGAGATAACAAAACAGAGAAATATTTTGCTATTAATAAAACCAAAAGACACAAACTTTTACAAACTAAGACTCAAATCGTAGTTGTGATTATAGCTCAAATTTTTCCTGGGTTTTACGTCCATAAACGACTTAAACGCCCTCTATGGGTCGAGGATAGGCTTTTCATCCAATTTTCTTAAAAACTAGCAAACATGGTCTTTTATAGTCAGATTCTCAAGACTAAGTTGATCATGTTCTTTATAAAAATGGGGCCATAAATCATGAATTGCATGATGTACATCTCTACTAGAATGCGTCTCAAGAGTTAATAAAAGATTATCTAAAGACTCCTTACTTAGGCCATCCTTAATGAATTGTATTTTATCTTCATGGTTTATATATATCATTCCTAAAGAACGACATTGTGCATTACAAGTCCATCTGGCACATCGATGATAAACTTTCAGCCATTTTGCATGACGTTTCTTTGCAAAAGTGCTCTTAACTGTCCCAGGCATGTATGAAATTAAAGAATTAGAAGACTCACCTGATAATCATACCTTTGCTTCAATCATCCAGCAAATATCTTTATGAATTCCATGACTCATTAACAACCTCAATCTTGCACACCTAGCTTGGTAAATTTTTGTAATTGCATTTTGAGGCAAAGTGGGAAAATACTTTTTTAATTTTTCAAGAGTGGTGTTCATTTTTTAGATGAGAAGTGGAAAAGAGATGCAAAGAGAAGGAACAAGAAATTGAACAAATACATACATAAATATCAGTTATCATGGGAAGCTGAAAGAACCGACGTAAGAGTCATGGAGTACCGTTATCCGTCATTTGACCAGGGTGAGAGAGACTAGCAAAACAAGAGTCACACTAAAAAGAAACACAAAAACAATGTGAGAAAAACAAAATAATCAACCTTTATCTACATGATCATTCAAACCAATGGATTCATTTTTATTAGGAAAATTATCAAAGTAAGCTTGTAAACGATGTCCATTTACCTTAAAAACATTGTCATTCTTTGGATTCTCAATATTAAAGGCCTTATAAGAATACACATGTTTCACAATAAATGGACCGCTCCATCTTGATCTTAGCTTTCCAGGAAATAAATGGAGTAGAGAATTATAAAGCAAAACTTTTTGAACAATATCAACTTTTGATAATTTTCACAAGTTTTGCAGAATGCACGCATGTCCTTAAACATGATGGGCTAATAAAATCCATTTTGTAAGATTTTTGCAGTCATCTTTTTTGACGAGAAATGGCTGCCACATGCCTCAGAATGACAAAGTTTAATGACACTACTTACCTCATTGTTCGTAGTACATCTTTGAAATTTTTTTTTTTGGTAAGCTTCTTTGAAATATTTGATTAGGATAATATGTGAATAAGCAGGGGTCATCTCAATAAAAGTTCTTCACTTCGTTCAAAAACTTTCTTTTATCTTGGGTACTCCAATGAGCTGGCAAATCTCCTGAAGCAAGAAAATTGATATTTTTAGCAAACCAAGGCATTGAACTAAAAGAAAGTAAGGATTTATCAGGAAAGTAATCATCGATTGGTGTGATGTCAGATGTTGAATCTATTGTCAATATTAACAAATGATTCGTATCAACATTTTTGGTGCCTCGAATCTATTGTCAATATTAACAAATGATCCGTATCAACATTTTCGTATCAACATTTTCGGTGCCTCGAATCTATTGTCAATATTAACAAATGATCCTTATCAACATTTTCGGTGCCTTTCTTGTCCTCGATTTCTTCCTAAGAATAAATCATTTGCAATTCTTCAGATTCATCAAACTCAGTTTTACTCAAGGTAGATTCAAATTGATCATAAACTAATTCTTCAATAAAATCTATTTCTTCTAAATCATTATCATCTCCAGGTTGCTTGCTGATTAGTACTTAAAAGTGCATTTTTATCAAGGTTTTATATCATCATTTTGCACTTGAAGTATCAATAACTCCTTAACTAAAGCATGTTTTATAATAACATACCTAATAATATAAGATACCTTTAATTTATGATAAATGTTCATCTTAAATGCAGGCCTATCACATAAATGAAAGGATTGATTGATGCGTTTAAGTATTGAAATTGAAAGGACAAAGAGAGGGCCAAGCTTAGAAAAGAGAAGTTGGTGTAATCCAAACTAGAACACTATTCGGTAATTAGGTTATATCTCAAGTTCTAGATGCTCAAATGACCTTAAATTTTTGGACAAATTCAGTAAGACATAGGCCTACAACTTTCATATGAGTCCAAGATTTAAAAAGACTGTTTTCAAGTCCAAATTATAGACAACGGAGAAGTCTAAATCTGTCCTGCAGCCCAAACATTGTTTAGTGTTCAACCCATATCTCGAGTTCTAGAAGTCCAAATGACCTCAATTTTTTTTCCTGGAAAGCTAAGACAATTTCCTATAACTTTCATGAGTACAGGTGATTCCAGTTCTGATGCTAGCAATGACGTTTTATTCAGACAAGAAGATAAGGATTTTCACCAAGTCAAGAGTTGGCCACCCACTCAACAATTAGTCATCAAATCAATAGTTTCAAATTTTGGCCTATAAAAGGAGGCATTTGCCATGCATTACCATGCATTTAGGCATCTTGGCTGTTTAGATCAAGAACTAGCTCTTGCTCTCTCTCTTTTAATATTTTTTTTTTGTAATTCTTAAGTTTTGCTTTCATTAATATCTTGTTTATGCTTTTCATTTCCTTTCCTTTACTAAGTTAACTTGTATCTTAGTTATGTTCTTATTTTGTTTATTTATATTTTTCTTCTTCATTATGTTAGCTACGTTTATTATGTCAAGGTGAAAAGGTTACATTAATGGTGTAAAAATAAGTATGGTGTAAACTCAACATGGACCTTAATGTTTAATATTAACATATCTTATCTTTTTATCTTACTAATTCTTACGTCCTAAAATGACAGGAATTGAGTTATATGCTTCAACAGGTTGTGTATCCAAGACAATAAAATCTACAGGGTAAATGAATTTATCAACTTGTACTAACACATCCTCAACTGTTCCTCTAGGCACTTTTACAGATCTATCAGCAAGTAAAAGAGTTACAGAGGTTGGTTTTAACTCACCTAGATTAAGACTTTGAAAGACTGAATATGGAAGTAAATTCACGCTAGCTCCAAGATCAAGTAAGGCTCTTTCAATTTTATGTTCTCCAATAAAACAAGAAAAAGTAAAGGAAAGGAAATGAAAAGCATAAACAAGAGACTAATATAACATAAAATAAAACTTAAATATTACAAAATACAAAGAAAGAGAGTAAGAGCATGATCTTGATCTGAACACCAAGATGTCTAAATGCATGGCAAATGCCTCTTTTTATAGGCCAAAATTTGGAACTATTGATTTGATGAACAATTGTTGAGTGGGTGGCCACATCTTGACTTGGTAACAATCCTTATCTTCTTGTCTGAACAAAATGTCATTGCTAACGTCACAATTGGAACCACCTTTACTCATTAAAGTTCTAGGAAATTATCTCAGCTTTCCAGGAAAAAAACAATTGAGTTCATTTGGACTTCTAGAACTCGAGATATGGGCTAATTACTTAACAATGTCTGGGTTGCAGGACAGATTCGGACTTCTTCGTTGTTGATATAATTTGGCCTTAAAAACAGCCTTTTTAAATCTTGAACTCCACATGAAAGTTGTAGGCCTATGTCTCACTGAATCTGTCCAAAAAATTAAGGTGATTTGGACATCTAGAACTCGAGATATGACGCAATTACCGAACAATGCTCCAGTTTGGACTACACCAACATCTCATTTATAAGCTTCACCCTCTCTTTATCTTCACAATTTCAGTAGTTGAATTCATCAATCAATCCATTGATTTATGTAATAGGCCTGTATTTAAGATGAACATATACCATATATTAAGGTATCTTATAGTATCAGACTTGTTATTATAAATATGCTTTAGTTAAGGAGCTATTGATACTTCAAGTGCAAAATGATGATACAAAACCTTGATAAAAATACACTTTTAAATACTAATCACTTATCCACT
This sequence comes from Populus tomentosa, assembly GCA_018804465.1. Taxonomy (NCBI): domain Eukaryota; kingdom Viridiplantae; phylum Streptophyta; class Magnoliopsida; order Malpighiales; family Salicaceae; genus Populus; species Populus tomentosa. The sequence goes on along the minus strand of CM031989.1, from coordinate 7,962,889 downwards.
AAATCAGTCATCTTCATAGGAAAAAACAAAGTAGATTTTGTTAGTCAATCCACGACCACCCATATGACATAATTCCCCTTCTTTTCCCTAGATAATACCGTCACAAAATCCATAGAAATATTCTCCGATTTCCATTCCGAAATTGATAATGAATGTAATTTCCCTGCAGGTTTCTGGTGTTCTATCTTTACTTATTGACAGATCCCACAGTTCGACACAAACTCTGTTATTTCCCTCTTCATATTTGGCCACCATTAGTATTCCTTTAAATCCCTATACGTCTTTGTACTCTTAGGATGAGTAGCAAATCGAGACTCATGAGCTTTTTTTAATACTTCATCTTTCAAAGTCTTATCCTCAGGCAAATAAATTCACCTACTTATAGCTATTAGCCCATCGAATAACATTTGAAATGATGTCTCCATACCATTGTTTACCCTCTCCTTGATCTTTTCTACCTTCCCATCTGCTTGTTGAGCCACCAAGACCTTGTCTCGAAGCATAAATCAGATCTTAATTGAGCTAACAGTGATCCCTCGTGCCCTATATTTAGCCACAAGCCCATTTTCTTCAATTCCACTATACTTTCCTCTTCCTTAATCTCCATATCATTCATCACTATTTTTCCCTTCCTACTCAAGGCATCGGCTACTACATTAGCTTTACCAGGATGGTAGTCAATAACACAATCGTAATCTTTTATTAACTCTACCCATCTTCTTTGTCGCATGTTCAACTCCTTCTATGACATCAAATACTTCAAAATTTTATGGTCTGTAAAGATTTGAACTTGTGTCTCATACAAATAATGTCTCCATACTCTTAAGAAAAACACCACTATTGCAAGTTCTAGGTCATGAACCGGGTAATTCACCTCATGCGACTTTAGCTTTCTTGATGCATAAGCAATCACACGCCCGTGTTGTATTAATACACATCTTAGACCCCTTTTTAAGGCATCACATATACCACAAACCCTTCTGTCCCTGATGGAAGGGCCAGCACAAGAACATAAGTGAGCCTCTCCTTCAGTTCTCGAAAGCTCGCTTCACACTCTTTCACCCAAGCAAACCTGTCTTCCTTGCGGGTCAGCTTAGTTAAAGGTCGTTATGGTGGAGAACCCCTCAATAAACCTCCGGTAATATCCAACAAGACCCGAGAAACTTTGGATTTCTGTCACATTGGTAGGCCTTTCCCATTTTAACACAACCTCAACCTTTCTTGGATCCATAAATATTCATTCTGAGGATATTACATGGCCCAAAAATATTACTTTTTTGAGCAAAACTCACACTTATCCAGCTTTGCATATAATTGATTCTACTTTAAGGTATGTAGCACAACCCTTAGATGTTGTTCATGCTCCAAGTGAGGGTTTGAATACATCATCAATAAATACAACCATATATTGGTCCAGGTAAGGCCGAAACACTTGATTCATCAAGTCCATAAACATGGCCGGAGCATTGGTTAACCCGAAAGGCATCACCAAAAACTCATAATGCCCATAACGGGTTTGGAATGCAATCTTTTGTATGTCTTGTTCCTTGATTCTCAATTGGTGGTATCTAGATCTCAAATCTATATTAGAGAACACCCTAGAACCCTTCCACTAATCAAACAAGTCATCTATTCATGGGAGTGGGTACTTGTTCTTCACCGTCACTTTATTCAATTGATTATAATCAATGCACAAACGAAGGGTGCCATCCTTCTTCTTTACAAACAATACCAGAGCTCCCCAGGGCATGTTACTAGGCCGGATGAAGCCTTTATCTAACAATTCTTGAAGTTGGATCCTCAGTTTCGGCAATTCCATAGGTGCCATCCTATATGGAGATTGGGCTATAGGAGAAACTCGTGGAATAGTTTCTATGGAAACTTCAATTTCTCTAATTGGAGGTAATCCAATCAACTCTTCTGGGAATACATCTCAAAACTCCCTCACAACAGGAATACGAGCCAAATCTATGCTACCTTTTTCCAACTCTCTTATATGGGCTAACCAAGCAGAACAACCCTTCCTCAGTAATTTTCTAGCCACCAAGACTGAGATTACAGAACTTGAAATTACTTTTCTTTCCCCTTTAAACACTACTCTTTATCATATATTCCTTGGATTGTCACCGTCTTGGTGAAACAATCCACTTGTGCCTTATGTTTGCTTAGCCAATCCATGCCCAGAATCACATCAAAATCATATAGCTCTAATGACATAAGATCTACCCTCAACTCTAACCCTCCAATATTCTCTCCCAGAGGTGTACTAACAGTCACTCCTACACCCAAGTTACTAGATAACATATGCAAGTTATTCATAATTCTATAAGATACAAAGGAATGACTAGCTCTAGGATCAATTAAAGCATAAACATGCATTGTATCTAACTGTAAAGTACCTGCCACCACATCAAGTACAACTCCTACATCCTCATAGGTCATGTTAGATACTCGACCCTGAGTCCTCCCCTCCTAATTTCTAGGCCTCCCACGATTAACACTCGTCCTTGACTGGGTAGGCCTGATAGGACGATTGACTGTCATTGATTGCTGCTGGCTCTGAACCTTAATCCTCTAACCATGGGTTCCCTCGGTAGTTTTATGAGGACAATCCTTCTTCCTATGACTCGTGTCCCCATAATAGTAACAGCCTCAGTCTACATGCGAGCACTCTCTCCATCGATGCCCCTCACCTCTATAAATATAACATCTCTTCGACATCACAGAGCATTCTCCAGGGTGTCATTGCTCGCACCTCGAACAAAATGGATATATTGGTCCCTTCTGCTCTGTAGACCCTCCAGCAATTTTGACTCCCTCTCTAGATTGTCCTCCCCAAGCTTCTCTTCCACTAACTTGTCTAAATCCTCCTGAGCTCCCTCCTTGGTGAAACTCCCACCTCTTCTTTGGAACTGTCTTGATGATTGCCCGCTCTTTCCTTTCTTTGGGAGAGGAGGTCTCCTAGTCAAAAACTCAAAATCTATCCTCTTAGCTCCAATTGACTGACTCTACTCGACCACTGGCTTTGGGGTATCCCTTATTACTCTCTCCATACCCCGAGCAGCCCCTACCAATTCCTAAGTTATCAACATGTAACCTGTTTACACTTCTAATAACTCGCATCTTATAACTCAATCCCGACCCAATCATCTTGGGTTTTCAATTCCATAAATATTATCACACATATCAACCATAATATTTATGATATACATTATATAACAAAACATCATTATGGATGGATAAAAATATAAATACATAGACATGAAATATGGTTATATGAACTACATAGTTAAGTTCATTCAATCAAGTTTAAACATTAATTATACAAATTAAGTTATACAAACATTTTCATGTTTACAAAATAGAAGGGTATACTCCCTAGAACCTAGATTACAAGAAGGGAACATAAGCTAGAATATACTCCTGTCATGCATGCGATGATCCTCAAACAAAATATATATTATTGAAACGTGAATAACACAATAAATATAACAACATGAATATTTAAGAATTTCAAAAGGGTAACATGCATTCATATTTTGTTCACTTCTCCCTTCTGGTTTTCATTAGAATCTCTTCCTTGTTCAACTATTAACCTCCATTCCAGACTTTATAAGATCAAACATGATTATTTTTGCTTAACACATTACCGATATCAATTTCACTAGTATCATCATTATCACCCTGTAGGAGTCGATGAAAGGTGATCCCCTTACCCGGGATCCTAACATACACTAAATGTATGCTAGTCCAAACATGGCGATCCTCTTACTCAGGATCCTAACATACACTAAATGTATGCTAGTTCACACCTCAAATCACATTTCTCATATTTCCTTTGTCAGCGATAATTTCATCACTCGGCAATTCACACAATTTTTCACCTTGAATACACATACATTCAGTAATTCACATTTCATATCGGTAATATATTAAATCATGGAATTTAACTTAGAAAGTATAGGTGTGATTCACTTACCTGCAAAAGAAGCTCTACTCGTGCTCCCCTACTGCTGCTGTTGCACCACGCCTATGGTCCCTCCTGCAAATCACAGGTTTATCTCATAAATTTTCCTTACTCAAGGATATGTTTTATAGTAACCATATCAACAGCCAATAAATCTTTCTTTCAGTCATATCTTAATATTTTATGTTTTTCTTATTTCATCCATTAATATTGTCGTTTTTTGTCCAACCATAGTTATCATTCCTTTCTTTATATTTGAATTGTTTCTGTTTAAATACTGAACTATCACTGTTTGGACATTGAACTGTTACTGTCTGACCTCTCCTCAGATGTTTAACTATAACTAAAGTTATAGAACTCCGTTTCAAGTGAGATTGGTCTCGCTGTAAACATAAGGCATGAGGCTATAAGTTCTATGCAGGAAAGAGAACCCAGTTCTACCTTTAAGACAATCAAAATTGCTACTGTCTAAACATTGAACTGTTACTTTCTAGACATTGAACTGTTACTGTCCAACCGTCACTGTCTAAACATTGAACTGTTACTGTCCAACCTCTCCTTACATTTTTAACTATATCTAGAGTTATAAAACTCCATTTCAAGCAAGATTCATCTCGTTGGAAAGCTAAGACATAAGGCTACAAGTTCTATGAAGGAAGGAGAATCCAGTTTTGCCTATAAGATAGTCAAAATTGCTCATCAACAAACATTTTGACTGTTACTGTCTGGTTTTTGAACTGTTATTGTTTGACCTCTCCTCATATTTTTAACTATATCTAGAGTTATAGAATTCCACTTTAAGCAAGATTGATCTCGTTGGAAAGCTAAGACATGAGGCTACAAGTTCTATGAAGGAAAAAGAACCCAGTTCTACCTCTAAGACAATTAAAATTGTTTATCAATGAACCAAACCTATTACCCTACAGGGTCTGTCGTGACCCAGTCTCGGTTGGTGACCTATAGCTTTTTGTGAGAAGAGGAGTATTTATGCTCTATAATTATTCATATTTGCATTTAGGCCCTATTTTCATTCAGTGTATTTGTTTTGCCCCCACTTTTTTTTAGTTTAGTTTATTTTCTTTAATTTAATCCAGCCTTGATTTTCCCGGGATTTACAGCTCTGATACCAAAATGTAACATTCCCCATTCTAGGATAAAAACAACAACCTCATGTCAATTGAAAAATAGAGTAATTAAATTTTTTTTCCTAAATATATTCATGGTCTTCCTAAAACTAGAGTCTCCCTGATTAGTACTTAAAAATGCATTTTTATCAAGGTTTTATATCATCCTTTTGCACTTAAAGTATCAATAACTCCTTAACTAAAGCATGTTTTATAATAACATACCTAATAATATAAGATACCTTTAATTTATGGTAAATGTTCATCTTAAATGCAGGCCTATCACATAAATGAAAGGATTGATTGATGAGTTCAAGTATTAAAATTGAAAGAACAAAGAGAGGGCCAAACTTAGAAAAGAGATGTTGGTGCAGTCCAAACTGGAACACTGTTCGGTAATTGGGTCATATCTTGAATTCTAGATGTCCAAATAACCTTAATTTTTAGGATAGATTCGTTAAGACATAGGCCTACAAATTTCATGTGGAGTCCAAATTTAAAAAGGCCATTTTCAAGTTCAAATTATAGCAATAACGGAGAAGTTCGAATCTGTCATACAACCTAGACATTGTTTAGAGTTCAGCCCATATCTCGAGTTCTAGAAGTCCAAATGACCTCAATTGTTTTTCCTGAAAAGATAAGACAATTTCCTATAACTTTCATGAGTACAGGTGGTTCCAGTTCTGATTCTAGTAATGACGTTTTATTATTATGTTTTGTTGTTTTTTATATTTGTTTAAGTGTGTTTCAGGTTTGTCAGTGTTTGCTATTTCAGGTGATGTCTTCTATACTCTATCTTTCTACCTTAGGACATTGAGGACAATATCTCATTTTGGTTGGGGGAAAGGGTAGTAGTTGATATTTTTTTAAAAAAAATAACTATGTTTTCTATTTCATAAACTATTTGTAAAACTGTTGTTACTAGAATGACAGAGTAAAGGAGTTTTTTTTTTTTTTTTTTTTTGTTAAAGTGACTCTTGAGATGCATCTTAGTAAACATTCTTAATAAGGTCTATCAGAATACTTCTTGAAATATTCAGGTTTACAAACTCTCATATTGTTATCACTTGATTCTGCTCATATGCTTATTTAACAAGTATTCTTAAATCTTCATTTTCACACACACTTTAACATATGATTGTGGATTGCACATTGGATTATTACATTATTTATGTTCTTTTGTTAAAGGTAACAATTAAGGGAAATGGATAATATATAATTTACAAAAAAAAAAAAAAAAAACAACAACAATAATAATAAAAACATAGATAAGTTTGGTTTCGTAGCCTCCCTAACCTAAGCAATTAAGCCTGAAGGGGTGTTTTAACACCTAATACCATAAAGTCAACTGACCTGGGAGCTATTGGCCCACTGCTTGTTACATGGGTCGAGGAGAAAAGCATAAGGTAATCAAACATTGCACTATCTACATATTAGTATCTGCACCCCGAGATACTAAGCTTGTAGGGGTATCTCAACACCTAATGCCCTAAGACCAACTAGTCTGGGAGTCATTTACTAAAAGCTCATTACATGGGTTAAAGATGCATTGTGTTTTAAGTTATATGTATATATATTAAAAAAAAAGAAGATAATAATCTCAACCCAAGGAAGTTAACCTTAAACATTAGAACAAAATATTGTTTTCTTCCAATAAAAGCCCCATTATCTATTTTTTCATACATTGAGCACATAAAAAAGAAGGATTATTAATAGTTTGTCTAAGAGGTATTAAGCATATATATGAAGTTAATGAGAGTTTGTTTATCTGGATAGATTAATGGAAGTTGAATGATGAATGCCTTGCTTTGTGGAACTTGCAAATTTTTTTTCTATTTTAACGTTTTGATTACTAGGGACTAGTAATAAGCTGGTTAGGGGGTGTGATTAGTATTTAAAAGTGTATTTTTATCAAGGTTTTATATCATCATTTTGCACTTGAAGTATCAATAACTCCTTAACTAAAACATGTTTTATAATAACATACCTAATAATTAAAGATACCTTTAATTTATGGTAAATGTTCATCTTAAATGCAGGCCTATCACATAAATGAAAGGATTGATTGATGAGTTCAAGTATTGAAATTGAAAGGACAAAGAGAGGGCCAAACTTAGAAAAGAGATGTTGGTGCAGTCCAAACTGGAACACTATTAGTCATCAAATCAATAGTTCCAAATTTTGGCTTGTAAAAGGAGGCATTTGCCATGCATTTAGGCATCTTGGTTGTTCAAATCAAGATCATGCTCTTTATATTTTCTTTATATTTTTGTAATGTTTAAGTTTTATTTCATGTTATATTTTCCTTAATCTCTTGTTTATGCTTTTCATTTCCTTTACTATACTTATGTTCTTATGTTGTTTATTTATGTTTCTCTTTTTCATTATGTTTAGCTAGGTTTATTATGTTAAGGTGAAAAGGTTTCACTAATGATGTTAGAATATGTATAATATAAACTCAACATGAACTTCAATGTTTATATCCAAGAAAGTTTATTATTAACATGTCTTATCTTTTTATCTTACTAATTCTTAATACCTTGCTTGTTAAATAGTTAATCTAGATTTGTGTTGTATAACACTTGGTACAACAAATGCTTGACACTTTCATAGCCAACCGTATGGTATAACCTACACCTGTGGTATGAAAGGAACTTGATTTGTTGTTAACATAAGTTAACATCATGAATTCCTGACAATATTTAAAAGTATGGTATTACTAACATAAGATAATTAATATGATCATGTTAAAAATTTATAATGAACTATTAAGGATAAATCATCCGATTGGAACCTTCTTTGTATGTGGTTTCCAGTTGATTAATAAAAAGAGTTTATACTATACTCATTTCTAATACTATTAGTGGATCCTCTAACCTTGACAATTGCTTTTATCATTGTTGAATCCTCACATTAATCTTACATCTCAAATTCCTCTTTAATTATTATTATTATTATTTATAAGTTATATAGTTAACCTCCTTGTGGTTCGATCTCGGTCTTGCCGGCTTATTTATTACTTCGACACTCCTGCACTTGGGAGAAAACATCACTCTTTTGGTCATGTCACTCCCCTATACCGGAAGGTCCCAAGTTATCAACATGTAACTTGTTTACACTTCTAATAACTCGCATCTCCTAACTCAATCCCAACCAAATCATTCTGGGTTTCAAACCCACAAATATTATCACACCTATCAACCACAATATTTATGATATACATTATATAACAAAATATCATTATGGATGGATAAAAATATAAATACACATACATGAAATATGGTTATATGAACTATAAAGTTAAGTTCATTTAATTAAGTTTAAACATTAATTATACATATTAAGTAATACAAACATTTTCTTGTTTACAAAATACAAGGGTATACTCTCTAGAACCTAGATTACAAGAAGGGAATATAAGCTAAGATCTACTCCTGTCGTGCACACGATGATCGTGAAACAAAATACATATTATTGAAACATGAATATCACAATAAATATAACAACATGAATATCTAACAATTTAAAAAGGGTAACATGCATTCATATTTTGTTCACTTCTCCCTTCTAGTTTTTATTAGAATCTCTTCCTTGTTCAACTATTAATAACCGTTCCCTCTCCCATTATCAACCTCCAATTTAGATTTTATAAGATCAATCATGATTATTTTTGCTTAACACATTACCAATACCAATTTCACTAGTATCATCATCACCACCCTGTAGGAGTCGGTGCAACATGATCCCCTTACCTAGGATCCTAACATACACTAAATGTATGCTAGCCAATACATAGTGATCCCTTAGTTCATGCCTTAAATCACACTTCTTATATTTCCTTTGTTACCGATAATTTCATCACTTGACAATTCACATAACAACTTTTCACCTTAAATACACAAGCATTCAGTAATTCACATTTCACATTTCACATATGTTGCGATGTCGTAGTCGAACAAATTAATTACCCTAGCTTCAAACACAACACACAAGATAGTATAGAGCAAGCAAGGGGTCGATCCCACGAAGAAGGTTCAAGTTAGATTTTTATGCTAGATGATATGCAATTTGGGGGGGGGGGTGGACGTTATCTAGGCTAAAGCAAAAGAAAATAGAAAACTATCAAACAAACTTTAATAAAATCAGAAAATTATCAAGAGAATAAACCTTGGTCGCAAGCACACATCCACTTACAAAAATCAAAACTGATCATGGAAACGAAACATCAATTTATATTCTGAATATTTATCTCTTCTTAACATTGGTTAGTTAACGGATCCGCCATATAACTAACCCTAACCATCAAACAACCACAGTGTCCGCACTAGTAATTTAATTCAATGGTAGCCTTAAGAACTAGATAAGTTGATTAATCAAGAAAACATAAATGTCTGCAGTCTATGTTTGATTTGATTGAATGTTCTCCCTAAGATTAATAATGTAGATCCGCCACAATTATTAAACTTAGTTGCTTCACAGTTTCAAATACCACAACTCCGGTTTTGACATCAAACTTACCAATAGATTGTCTACAATAATAACTTAGAGTCCGCTTTAGCAATTAAATAAAAAATCACAAGAAAAATAAGCATAGAAGAACAAACATATTCATCATATAAACTGAAAAGAAAAGGTAAAATAAATCTCATAGTTCTTGAAATCCGAAGGTTTTCGTGTCCTTACAACCAAGAAAAAGTGTTTAGCCTTGCATGTTTGTTGAACAACTAATCGAAAAGAAGGAAGAATACATAATTTTGAGTTTCTTAAAGGAGGGGGGCATTTTTCTCCTCTTCGCTAGCTGCCCCCTTCTCTTCTCTCATTGTTTTTATATCCTAGGAAATCCTAGTCTCTATTTTACAAAATAGTCCTCCCTTAAGTAGACTGTTTAAATTTAAGTACTCTAATAACTATTTTCCTAAAAAAGAAGAAAGGGCCTTGCATGAAATCTTCAAGATTTGACTTAGAGGAGCTAAATTGCTAAAATAAAAACTTGGATATCAGTTTAGGTTCTTTGAAATGTAATTTGGGCTCGTTTTTTCACGAAACCTATTTGCTGGTAGATTCAGTTGTCATCTTTGAAAAATCATATCTCCCTCATATGACATCATTTTTTTGTTGTAATTTAGAGCGTTGATAGGCCTTTGAGTCAGGAATCCAAAAACTTTGAGTTTGCATCAATTGGACTTTTATAGCTTGATATATTTAAGTCGGAATGACCAAAGGTCAACATTGGTAGATTGCAAGATTTGAATTTGAAGGCTGTGATTTCCATCCTCTTCCTTATTTTATTTTCTTACCTTAGATTTTCAGAAAGGTATGGATGTTAGCTTTTTATTGCCACTAGAATCACTTCATTTCAACCTCTAGAGCTCACGCTCTATACAAAACATCGACTGAAGGTCAAATCTGTCAATTACCTCCAATTTACTACTTTTTCATCTTTCATCCAAAAGTGCCTTCAAAATATAAAACCAAAAATTTCAAGAAATTTTATATATAAAACATAGGAAAAACACTAGTTAAATATGAGTGAAACTATCGAATATTATAGTTGCATCAACATCGGTAATATATTAAATCATGGAATTTAACTATAAAGTATAGGTGCGATTCACCTGCCTGTAATAAAAGCTCTACTCGTGCTCCCCTACTGCTGTTGTTGCACCACGCCTGTGGTTCCTCCTACAAATCACAAGTTTATCTCATAAATTTTCCTCACTCAAGGATATGTTTTATAATAACCATATCAACAGCCAATAAGTCTTTCTTTCAATCATTTCTTAATATTTTATGTTTTTCTCATTTCACCCATTAATATTGTCGTTCTTTGTCCAACCATAGTTATCATTGCTTTCTTTATATTTGAAATGTTTCTATTTAAATCCCAAACTGTCACTGTCTAGACATTAAATTGTTATTCTCTGACCTTTCCTCATATTTTTAATTATATCTAGAGTCATAGAACTTCGTTTCAAGTGAGATTGGTCTCGTTGGAAAGCTAAAACATGAGGCTACAAGTTCTTTGAGTAAGGAGAACCTAGTTTTGCCTCTAAGATAGTAAAAATTGCTATCAACAAACCAGACCTATTGCCTTACAGGGTCTGTCATGACCCAGTATCGATTGGTGACCCATAGCTAGAGTTCTTTAACTCCAAATTGAGCAAGATCAATTTCCTTAGTCAGCATCCAAAACTACAATTTCTATGAAGGAACCGGATCCTAATTCCTTCATCCTCCTACCTGAAATCCCTCTAAAAGTCAAGAGACAAAACTATCCAGATTTGTTAACCTTTCCATTTACACACAACACGTGAAGTTATTTAATTTAGCAACTAATACTTTTTCCTCAATTCAAGTCTAAGAACTCTAATCTATAATTCAACATCCAGGCATCAATTCATAATCAACTTTGAAACGACTCATAAAACCATGTTTAGAATACCTTACCCGGTATGAATCAAGGTTTCGATCTTCAACTCCCTCATTTTCTTTCTAATGCGAGCTGGCCCTCCCCTCTTCTCTTCTAGTTCAAATTTTCCTATTGTTTCCTTGCCTACTAGTGTTTATTCTACTTATAACCCTTAATCTTTGATGAATTCTTGAAATTTTGGTGTTTCTCTCTTGATTTGTAAAAATAGATACAAAAACTCCCTCTTTTCTTTCTTTATGATAGATGCAGATTTTTGGTGAGAAGAGGAGTATTTATGATCTATAATTATTCTTATTTGCATTTAGACCCTATTTTCATTAAGTGTATTCTTTTTGCCCCCATATCTTTTTAGTTTAGTTTATTTTCTTTAATTTAATCCAGCCTTGATTTTTCCCAGGATTTACAAGAAATTTCAAAAAAATAATGGTTGATCCTAACTTGGATCACACCCTACATTAGAGGGCAAGACAAAAATTCAAATATCAAAGACAAAGGAGATGTCGTTGAAACACTGATATTAAGTCTTTAGAACCTTGAAACACTCTTTGAGCATATGAATCCCTTTTTTTCATTGCGAAAAGTCATAGCTTGCATTACATGCCTTTAAAAGCCATTTCTAATCAAGCAAAGCAAACAACTTGAACCAATAAATGGTGTTCTCAAAATGTAGAAGAATTGTTCCACAAGAATCATGACATTACAAACAAAGCTATACATTATTATTCATGTTGAAAAAATAAATGCTAAAAATAAGATAATTTTTTCTCAACAAAGCCTTGAGCTTTCACTCGAGCCTCTTGCATTGAAACCAAAAGGGAAAAAGGTCACTTTATCATATACCTTCACCAGGCCAAATCACTATTTTTCTAAAAAAAGATTAAATCTTTTAGGAATTGTAAGAAATTCAAAACAAAATTGTTTTAAGCTTACATTAAGTAAACTTCTATTTTCAAAATGCAAGAAATTCATTTGAGCCATGGATAACCCAACTTTGCAATGACCATTGAAAATGGATGACTTGATAAACTCCTTCAAAAAGTGAGAGTATTGGAGCACCACTTCTCCATGAAAAAAATTATTAAGGGGGCAATGGTGCAAGAATACCATAAATTAGGAGGCATTGTCCAACCACGGCGTAATATCATGGCTAAAAGAGTTTGCCACTTCTCAAGGATTGGTTAACTAAGTAGAGTTGCATTTGTTGCTTAAGGTCCAGGCTGCGACAAAAAGACAATCAAACATATTAATCACACAAGTAATACTCGAGTGAGTTGAAGAGTTAAACTGAGTGACCAAGAGGCCATATCGATAATAACAAACCTTTCCACCAATCAAAAGATGAGATGCAAGAGAAAAAGGGGCCTATATTTCCAACCAAGTAAGGATGCATTGTAAATCCCAAAAAAAAAAATCAAGGGTAGATTAAATTAAAGGAAATAAACTAAACTAGAAAGATTGGGGGTAAAACAAATAAACTTAAAGAAAATGGGGCATAAATACAAATAAGAATAATTATAGAGCATAAGTACTCCTCTTGTCACCAAAAAACAGATCTGCGGATAACGTAAAGAAAGAAAAGAGGGAGTTTTATGTTTATTTTTACAATCAAGATAGAAACACCAAAATTTCAAAAAAAAAAAAAAAACCATCCAAGATTAAGGGTTATAGGTAGAATAAACACTAGTGGGAAAGGGATTAACAAGAAGAGAAGAGGGGAAGGTCGCCTATCATTAGAAAGAAAAAGGAGGGATCGAAACTTTGATTCGTACCGGGTAAGGTATTCTAAACCTACTCTTATGAGTCATTTCAAGTTGATTATGAATTAATGCCTGGATGTTAATTTATAGATTTTAGTTCTTAGACTTAAATTGAGGAAAAAGTATGAGTTGCTAAATTAAAGAACTTGATGTGTTGTGTGTAAATGGAAAGGCTGATGAATCTGGACAGTTTCGTCTCTTAACTTTCAGAGAGATTTCAGGTAGGAGGATGAAAGAATTAGGATCAGATTCCTTATAGAAATTGTAGTTTTGAATGTTGGCTAACTAATGAAAATGGTCTTGCTCAATTTGGAGTTATAGAACTCTAGCTATGGGTCACCAACCGAGACAGTAACAGTTCAAAAATGAGACAGTGATAGTTCAAAAAACGAGACAGTAATAGTTCAAAAATGAGACAGTGACAGTTCAATGTCTAGACAGAGACAGTTGGACAGTGACAGTTCAATGTCTAGACAGTGACAGTTCAAAAACAAGACAGTAACAGTTAAAAAATGAGACATTAATAGTTTGAATTTAAGCAGAAATAGTTCAAATATATATATAAAGGAATGATAACTACGGTTGCATAAAGAATGACAATATTAATGGGTGAAATAAGAAAAATGTAAAATATTAAAAAAAATGACTAAAAGAAAGACTTATTGGTTGTTGATATGTTCATAATAAAACATATCCTTGAGTGAGGAGAACTTATGGGATAAACCTGTGAATTTCAGGAGGGACCACAGGCATGGTGCAACAGCAACAACAGCAGTAGGGGAGTACGAGAAGAGCTTCTATTGCAGGTAGGTGAATTGCTCCTATACTTCCTGGTTAAATTCCATGATTTATTTATATTACCAATGTGAAATGTGAAATGTGAATTACTGAATGTATGGGTATTCAAGGTGAAAAGTTGTGTGAATTGCCAAATGATAAAATTATCAATGACAAAGGAAATATGAGAAGTACGATTTGAGGCGTAAACTAGCATACATTTAGTGTATGTTAGGATCTCGGGTAAGGGGATCACCATGTATCGGCCAGCATACATTTAGTGTTTGTTAGGATCTCGAGTAAGGGGATCGCCATGATTGGACTAGCATACATTTAGTGTATGTTAGGATCCCGGATAAGAGGATCACCTTGCATTGACTCATATGAAGTGATGATGATGGTACTAGTGAAATTGGTATCGGTAATGTGATAAGCAAAAATAATCATGTTAGATCTCATAAAGTCTGGAATGAAGGTTGAAAGTGGCAGAGGAAACAATTAATAATAGTTGGATAAGGAAGGGATTCTAATAAAAACTAGAAGGGAGAAGCAAATGAACTATGAATACATGTTACCCTGTTAAAATTGTTAGATGTTTGTGTTGTCATAATTATTGTAATATTCACCTTTCAATAATATGTATTTTATTTCAGAATCATCACATGCACGATAGGAGTAGATCCTAGCTTATGTTCCCTTCTTGTAATCTAGGTTCTAGGGAGTATACCCTTGTATTTTATAAACATGAAAATGTTTGTATAACTTAATTTGTATAATTAATGTTTAAACTTGATTGAATGAATTTAACCATGTAGTTCATATAACCATACTTCATACCTATGTAATTATACTTATTTATTTTATCTATCCATAATGATATTTTGTTATATAATGCATATCGTAAATATTGTGGTTGATATGTGTGAGTATAAGTGTGGAAATTGAAAACCCAGGATGATTGGGTCGGGAATTAAGTTATGAGATGCGAGTTATTAGAAGTGTAAATAAATTCATGTCAATAACCTGGAACTTTCTGGTATATGAGGGAACTCCATCAAAATTCTGGTAGATTTTAATATGAAGACCATGAACATATATATATATATATATATATATATATATATATATATACAAAAAAAAATATAATGTTTTTTTTCGATTGATATGAGATTGTCGTTTTATTCCGGAATGGGGGTTGTTACATGCATGCATGTCATATAGTTCTAAATCATTGCATAATATTCTTGCATTTTTTTAAAATCATAAATGAAGTCCAAAAAAGGCTTCAACAAATTTTGAATTGTCAAAGATTTGATGTGATATCTAAGAATCCATTTTAAAAGGAATTTTACAAGGAAAATTCCTCAAAATAGCTAGAAAAAGTCCAACAAGACTCCAGCAAATTATGACCCTTATGTAATAGCCCACAAAATTATATTGCTTATTTTTAATAAGCATAAAGCAAGGGTATATTTTTTTGTGTTATAGTCCTTCGGTACAATGTCTAATGTAACAATTCTTAATTTCTATTCTTTTTGAACTGTATATTTCATGATACCATTCATCATGTTAATAGTTTATCATCTTTAAGCATTCATATAGACTATATACATGTAAGATACAGTAATATTATAGGAAGGAAATGTACACAAACATCATGTGCAAAATATAAAGTTTATCAACACACCATTATTTACATATTCTAAATTCGAATATTGACTTCATATAGTTTTACAAAATACAAGTTATTTATTCTTACTACTACATATATTATACGGTATCATAAGGTACATATTATGAGATTGCTAGATATTGTGGTCATGAGATGGTCTTGTTACAAATCAAACTTGATGTAAGTGCATAAACATTAATTATGGTACAATTGAGAAAATAAACATATAGTCATTGTTAAGATTAATATCTAATAAGTAGGTTTACATTAATAACTTTCAATCGGGTCTATTTTGAATACATTACTTCACATCAACAGTAATCCACATTAGTTTATTTTAAGTTATGTTCAATGATTAGTATTTAAAAGTGTATTTTTATCAAAGTTTTATATCATCGTTTTGCACTTGAAGTATCAATAACTCCTTAACTAAAGCATGTTTTATAATAACATACCTAATAATATAAGATACCTTTAGTTTATGGTAAATGTTCATCTTAAATGCAGACCTATCACATAAATAAAAGGATTGATTGATGAGTTCAAGTATTGAAATTGAAAGGACAAAGAGAGGGCCAAACTTAGAAAAGAGATGTTGGTGCAGTCCAAACTGAAACACAGTTCGGTAATTGGATCATATCTCGAGTTCTAGATATCAAAATGATTTCAATTTTTTACACAGATTTAGTAAGACATAGGCCTACAACTTTCATGTGGGGTCCAAGATTTAAAAAGTTTGTTTTCAAGTCCAAATTATAGCAACAATGGAGAAGTCTGAATCAGTCCTGCAGCCCAGACACTGTTCAGTGTTCAGCCCATATCTCGAGTTCTAGAAGTTCAAATGACCTCAATTATTTTTTCCTGAAAAGATAAGACAATTTCCTATAATTTTCATAGTATAGGTGCATCTAGTTCTAATGCTAGCGATGATGTTTTATTCAGACGAGAAGATAAGGATTTTCACCAAGTCAAGAGTTGGCCACCTACTCAACAATTAGTCAACAAATCAATAGTTCTAAATTTTAGCCTATAAAAGGAGGCATTTGCCATGCATTTAGGCATCTTGGTTGTTCAGATCAAGATCATGCTCTTTATTTCTTTCTTTATATTTTTTGTAATTCTTAAGTTTTGCTTTCATTAATATCTTGTTTATGCTTTTCATTTCCTTTCTTTTACTTAGTTAACTTGTATCTTATTTATGTTCTTATTTTGTTTATTTATATTTCTCTTCTTCATTATGTTTAGCTAAATTTATTATGTCAAGGTGAAAAGGTTACACTAATGGTGTAAGAATAAGTATGGTCTAAACTCAATATGGACCTTAATGTTTAATATTAACATTTCTTATCTTTTTATCTTACTAATTCTTAATACCTTGTTTGTTAAATGCTTAATCTAGATTTGTGTTGTACAACACTTGGTACAACAAATGCTTGGCACTCTCATAGTCATTGTCGTATGTTATTACCTACACATATGCTATGAAAGAAACTTGATTTATTGTTAACATAAGTTAGCATCATGAATTCCTGACAATATTTAAAAATTTGGTGTTACGTAAATAAAATAATTAATATGATCATGTTAATAATTTATCATGAGCTATTAATGACAAATCAGCCGATTGGAACCTTCTTTGTGTGTGGTTTCCAGTTAAGTAATAAGAGTTTATACTATACTTGTTTGAAATACCATTAGTGGATCCTCTAACCTTGACATTTGTTTTTATTATTGTTTAATCCTTACATTAATCTTCCATCTTAAAGTTCTCATCAACTTCTTTATTATTGTTATTGTTATTGTTATTGTTATTGTTATTGTTATTGTTGTTGTATTATTGTTGTCTATAATTTATACAATTAACCTCCCTTTGGTTCAACCCCAGTCTTGTCGGGTTATTTATTACTTCAACACTCCTACACTTGGGAGAAGACATCAATCTTTTGGTCGTGTCATTCGACAACCAATTGATGTATATTATGGTCTAGGAATTCTTATACATATATAATACTTCAATGTATAAATTATTCATCCCTAACAATAACCAATTTATATAGTTTCTTAAACATGATTTTTTATCAGAAATAATACGTTATAATCTTTCTTTCATCATATCGATGAATGCTTTCAACTGAGGCTATTCATTCTCAATGTTCACTTTCGGTTATCCTAATGTGGACACCATTGGCCAGAGTTAATCTCATCCTTTACTCCCGATTATCCAACACGAATACCATTAGGCGGGTTAATCTTATCATTGTTCCCAACTATCCAACATGGATATCATTAATTGAGACTAATTCTTTGACATTTTTCCTGGCTATCTAGTATGGATTGCCATTAGCCAAAGCTAATCTTTAAAATCTATTCCTGGCTATTTGATATCGATGTCATTAGCCAAAGCTAATCTTATCATTTGTTTCCAACTATCTAATATAGATACCATTAGCCATAGCTAATCTTTAACATCTATTCTCGGCTATCCGATATGGATGCCATTAGCCAAAGCTAATCTTTAACATTTATTCCTGACCATCCGATATGGTTGCCATTAACCAAAACTAATTTTATCATTTATTCTTGGCTATCCAATATTGATACAATTAGCCAAAGTTAATCTCAATATTTTTTATAATTCATGGTTAATCAAATAACAGAATTCAGACTATAACACCTTATAAAAAATACCTCAAGAATTTAACAAAATTATATGAAGGTGGAAATCACCTACCTGTTCCCCGTAGTATGTCCTTGCCTGGTCGATCCAACATGGATACTATTAGGTGAGTTAATCTTATCATTGTTCTTGACTATCCAACATGGATACCATTAACCGGGATTAATTCTTTGACATTTTTCCTAGCTATCCGGTATGAATACCATTAGCCAAAGTTAATCTTTAACATCTATTCCTAGCTATTTGACATAAATGCCATTAGCCAAAGCTAATATTATCATTCATTTCCAATAATTCAATATTGATAACATTAGCCATAACTAATCTTTAACATTTATTCCCAGCTATCCGATATGGATATCATTAGTCTAAGCTAATCTTTAACATCTATTCCCGACTATACCGTATGGATGCCATTAGCCAAAGCTAATCTTATCATTCATTTCTGGTTATCCAATATGGATACCCTTAGCCAAAGCTAATCTTAATATTCTTTTATAATTCATGGTTAATCAAATAATAGAATTCAAACAACAATACCTTATAAAAAGTACCTCAAGAATTTAACAAAATTAGATGAAGGTGGAAATCACCTACTTACTCCATCCGTAGTATGTCCTTACCTGGTCAAAGATTTGATTTTTGTTCTACCTCTTAGTCTATAAAGAGACCATTAATTAGTATATTTTATCTTTAGGTATCGTCAAATATTATTTCTGCACATATATGTACATACATACACTCATATAAATATCTTTTATATTGGTGTATTCTATTCGCGTCTTTGCATGGTAATAACGTTATAATAAAGCATCCATCCCAACTTTATTTAAAATGATCAATGAAAACTAAGTCATTACAACATCGAAAATAGTCAATGAAAACTAAGTCATTACGACACTAAAAATCATCAATGAAAACCGAGTCATTACAACACTAAGAATCATCAATGAAAATTAAGTCATTACAACACTAAAAAAAATCAATGAAATTAAGTCATTACGACACTACAAATCATCAATGAAAACTAAGTCATTACGATGTTTCTTTTCTCAAGTTCATGCATAAAAGTCAATACCATGTTCTTTTCCTAAAAGAGCATACCATAACCTATTTATGTACATCAACCACGTCACAATTCATTTCCAAGAGTATATAAAGCAAAATTAACATGTAATGTCTCCAATCTATTACAATTTCACCCAATCATCAAATATTGTTAAGGAAGATCTATTAATTACCATTATATTCATGAAGGCCTTTCTTTCCTATTTTCTTATAAGATGGCCAAAGCCTATGTCTTTTCTCTAGCAAACATACTTTTGTGTTTTTCAATATGATATCATCAAATTCTCATCTATTATAACACGACAAAATGTGTTCTATGCATTTCAATTTATAAAGTTCTACTAGACATGTTCAAGAATCATGCTTATTTCCATAATCTCATTTAGTTCATCACATTGTTGATAAGTAGTATTCAGTTAAATTCAAGTATTTACATTTGAAGGATTTTCATTCCTAAATTGTCATGGTGGCCAAAATATAGGACATTCTTTTTAAGTGTTCATTTCATCCTTCTCAATAATTTTATTTCAAATCATTAAACACAAGCTACTAACTATTCTCATGTTATGTGTGAACTCAATTTCTACTATCTTGTTTGTTTCTCCAAGGATGTTCAATATAAAGAGGGTTTCCTTCATTTTCTTCTCTTGGTTGAACATATTGTCTCTATTCCTTCAAGTCTACTCATGTGAATTATCACTTTTAGTCCAAATATATCTATGTTAACATGCACCAATCATATATTAATCCTTTAAGTTTACAATTAAATAAGCTTTACAATACAAGATGCAAAACAAGGATATTAACATTTGTAAAATTTTGTTTCAGCCTAGACATTTTATCCCAAGTACTTGTCAAGGTCACAAATTAACAAATTATATCATTCCTTTCTATTTTACCTTCACTTTTTCAATATACCGGTCTTAGCTAGGGTTTCCTCTATAACATGCACCAATTTCCTTTATTGTATAATCTGAAAATATCATATTCTTATCCCAACCTTTTAACCTTTTCATTTAGTCTTTCACAATCATGAGATGTAAGAACCCCAAGTTATCTTTCCATTTTATCTCATAGTCTCAAAATAATAAATGTAAGAGTAAGGGTCATCCTTACCACACGAATGTAAACATAATTTAGGGGAGTGTTTTGGTGATTTTATTCTCTTATTTTTTTGTTTTTCCTTCCTTACCACATGAATTTAAACATAATTTAGGGGAGTGTTTTGGTAAGGGTCATCCTTACCACACGAATTTAAACATAATTTAGGGAAATGTCTTGGTGATTTTATTCTCTTTTTTTTTTTCCTTCCTCCTTCATCGTTGTTCCAACTGACCTTTTCTCTCCTTCACTACTTCAATGTTTTTGGTTTTCTTCACCTTACCTCTACTCAAGTATCTTCTATGGGTAGAATGCAAGGGATTTCTTTGGTGCAATTTGTAACAAAAAAGGCTACTAGGGCTGTTTTAGCCAGCCATGAGGAGGAAAAAAGTCATTCTTTCTCTCTCCCAATGTATTTATAACCCCTCTTAAATGAGGGTAGGTCATGTTTTGATGTTGTATTCTCTTATCCTAGTGTTTTTTAAGTGTTTATTGGATGGTTCCCTTATATTTTTCTGGGGTAGTTACCGGGTCAATTCTTTTATTTTAATGGGGTTTTACATTCTCTCTCCTAATATGAATTTCATCCTCGAAATTGAAATTTGCATATCATACATGGTTTTTTGAACAATTCAAGATATTTTTTTCTCATCTCAAATTCCCTCTCCCAAATTTCTTCTTCAATTTGTGAGCTTCGCCATAAGATTTTGATGATAGGAGTCTTATTAAAATGTAATTCCTTCTCTCCCCAATCAAGTATCTTTATTGGTTTGACTTCAAGAGTTAAATCTTCTTTAACTTCTATTGAAATCCGGGGTAGAACTCGTGAAGTGTCCATGTCGGTTTTTCGCAATAAGGAGACGTGAAATACAATATGAATCTTTGGCAATTATGGGGGCAAGTTTATTTTATAGGCTACAGGTCCGATGCATCTTAGGTTTTTGAATGGTCCAATGAATCTGGGAGTTAACTTCCCCTTCAAACCGAATCTCAACATACTATTCCATAGGGTCACTTTTAGAAAATATTTTGTAACAACCCTAATTTTTCTATTAGTTTATCTGTTAATCTTCCCCCTATAAAGGGTAGATGGAGCAAAAAAAAAAATTTTCTTTTTTTTACTCGCCAAAATTTCTAATAAAATTTCGGCATAGTCTTCTCTATACCGGGAGATCCCAAGTTATCGACAATGTACCCTGCACACATTTAGAATCACATCTCATCTACAATCACATCCATGTTTAGTACAATCAACTGCATAATTCATTCCAGATTATGCTCAGGACCATATTCATTCCCAAACTCCATCTTACATCACACACATAAGTCAATAATTAAAAGAGTCAATTCCAGCATGAAGATTTCACACACACACACACACAACACAATTTAATATTCTAACATAGTCTAGTACATTCTAATATCCCAAGCATAGGTTGATACATTTAATATTTCAGAAACAAAATATTACGAATATAATATTCTATACAGGTTGCATGTTTACTGCATGACAAAATTACACCACAAATCCCTAAGTTCCTAACTTATACAAAAAGGGATCAAAGAACTTAAAATCTATTCCTGACGTGAATGAGAGGGACCTGCAAAAATATAAATTTTCCATATAATTAAAAACAAATGATTAAAATACAAGCAATTTGCATAAGAAAAATTAAACAACATATCTATCTACTTAAATCATATGAGATTCTAAATACAACCACAAACCCCTTTTAATGGTAATATAAGAATTCTTTTCCTTTTTTTGTTCTTTTTTCTTTGTTTCTGTTGACTACTTCTCCCCCCCTCCTCATCATAAAGACTATTGCCGACACCAATGACCTCCATTAGTGTCTTTAGTTGCCCGTCCTGGAACAACTAATCAGTTTCATGAAAATGCTGACACAAACGTAAACGTTTGTGTCATTAACTATTTTTAAAACTAAAATAGTTAATCATTGTTCCATATTACCTTGGGAGGTTCTCAGGTATGCCGATGTTAAAAATTCTTGACATCATTAGCTTTCACCTCGGAAAGCTAATCAAGTCTATAAATTTTGCCGATATCGACGTCACCCGCCGATATCATGAACTATTCTGAAACCGAATAGTTAATCAAACTTATAAATTTTGCCGATATCAACGTCACCCGCCGATATCATTAACTATTCTGAAACCGAATAGTTAATCAAGTTTATATTTCTTCTCTCACGTACTAGTAATGCCGATGTATCCAACTTGGTTAACATCATTAGCCTCCCATATCAGGGACAAACAAATCAAATTCGAGAAACAATCATTACCAAAATTCATTGTTACAGTCTATTTCCTCCAAAAGAACCTATAAATTAAATCTAGTCCTCCGTTTCATTTTATTTTATTTTTTTCCATCATTTAACCTTTCCTTTCCCCCTTTTTTTCCCCTCATCAATAAGCACCAAATTTTTATAGTTCAAAAGTTAGTTAAAATAATTATAACTAGAGGAGATATAGGTATCAAGTACCTATCTGTTATGGACGCTCGACTTGCGTTCCCTTGTGATTGATGTACTCTTCTTGCGGTTCTTCCTGAAACCACAAACACCCATCATTATTCCATATTAGTCCACATATCACACACAACAGCAACATTGGAAATAATATTCATTTCTCTTTTACCAAATCTTTTCTTTCTCACTTACAGTCCTCATTATTATCCTTTAACTTTTCAGCTCATTAGTAGTCCAAGTGGACATCATAAATTCAATTTTGATTACAATTTATTTTATTTTAAGATCAAGACACACTTTATGAAGGGCAAGAAAACAAATTCTACCCTTAATATGGCTAAATTTTGCCATTTTATCAACTTGGTCGAATCTGCCAACAGGGGTGGCAGCTTGACCTCTCCTTAGTTTTTTATTTGTATATGGAGTTCTAGGACTCTAAATTAGGCGGGGTCAAATTCATTGGAAAGCTAACACTCCCGGATACAACTTCTATGGGGGACCCTCCTTGAATTCTATAGTTTTCAGGTCTAAAATCCCCTAGGAAACAGGGCAACGAACCTGCCCTGTTTTGCTAATGGAGAAAGTATCTCTAATTCATCTTAAATCCCTGCTTCCTCATCAGTCATAGCCATGCCTTCCCTTTATTCATGACATTCCCGTCTCATTTTATGTCCTCTTAAGTTCACTTGTACCAAATTAATTAATTAAGCACATCATAAGTTCTCATTCCCTCTCCGCAGTATTCCAGCAGAGAACGTGCCCAAGGGAACCAAGAGTTCCCTTCCTCTATTTTATGCACTCATTTCTTCTTCTTCTTTAAGGCACTTAGATTATTCTAATCCATTTAACCTCACTCATTTCTGCATTTTCCCAACATTTTATGTTAAAGAACCCTAATTCCCAATTCAAGAAAAGCATAAACTTCTAATTAAATTGAAGTTGATTTCATAGAAATTGGAATTAGAACTCCTTACTTAGATGGAAATCTAAACTTTAGTTCACAAATTTTAGAAGAATCTTAGCCTTCTTCTCCTTGTATGTAGTCAGCCACTCTTCCCCCTCTTTTCTTCACCAATTCTTCACTTTTCTTCACCAATTCTTCACTTTTCTTCTTGTTAATTCTTCCACCCGATTGTGTTCCTCCACTTAATAATTCCAAGGCTTATTTGGGTTTACTAATTTTAGGTGTTTACTCCTAGTTTTGATGAAGGAAAAATCTAAAATTCTCCCCCCTCCTTATTCTTATTATCAGCCGGCCATGGATGAGAGAAGGGATGGGTATTTATAGTCCCATCTCTTCTTAATTGCATTTTGACCCCATCTTTCACCCCTTTTTTTTTTCTTTTTATTATTATTTTGCTTTATTTTATATTATAACAACATTTTGAATTATTATAAACCTCCCCCTCTTTGTATACTTTATTCTCGGGCTTCACATATTTTATCTTCTGTATTAAATTAGAGAGGCATCCCTTCATGTATCTGCATACGTTTTTGGTCTATCTTGAGTAACCTTTATCTGATCTTTAATAATTCTTACCTTTTTAGTAGTAACTTGTATTAGCTTTGTGCCATATAGTTTTGTATACCCGACTTCTTCCCAACATAAAGGAGTTCTACACTTCCTACCATATAGGGCTTCATATGGGACCATCCATATTGTTGCCTGGTGATTATTGTTATATGTGAATTCCACCAATGTTATATGTTCTTCCCAGTTTCCTCCAAATTCTAAAGCACATGCCCTTAATAAATCCTCTAGGATCTGAATGACCCTTTTGGATTGACCATCGATCTGCGGGTGCAAAGTAGTACTTACATCTAATCTCGTTCCTAGAGTATGTTGTATATTTAGCCAAAGATGAGAGGTGAAACTAGGATCCTAATTTGAGACAATGGATATTGGAATTCCATGACTTCTTCACATAAAGTTTGGCGAGTTTGTCCACTGAATCTAGTTGTTTGATTTAAAGTCACTAGGAGACTCAGGTAAACTGGTCTTATATGAAATTCTAGGGTAAGGGACTGATTGGGTCTAGGAAAGATATTAATACCCCTATGGTGCTTTACTTGAGGTATGTTGCATTATGTGGTCTGGATATTGTTTAAAAATGTTGATGGGTTCTTAACTAGTGGTATGTCTATGACTCATAATGAAGATTTATGCTTATGAATAAATTTGTCATTTCAAATTTGTTAAAGACTCGTATGCCTAGGTAAATTCTTATAGGAACAATCTATATAGGTGCCCTAACAAGGTTCACCTATCCTAGAAGGCGAAAGTGTTTTCCACAGCTTATATTTTGGTGAAAGAAATAATCTTAATTAAAATTGGTGAATATCCAAAATAATTTTGAGAATTTTCTAGTCAACTCCTGGTACATAAATACCAGCCTACTAGTAGGTTTCTAACATTTATACTAAAATGTTGACTATTAATTTTCAGGAATAAAATCTTATAAGTTATTGAAATATTGGCCAAATCCTTAAGGAATTTTATAAACTCATTGTAAATTCCAAAAAACAAATGCACAAAAAGTTTCTAAGAAACAATGTTAAAATACATTTTTCCTCTTTATAAATAAAATGTAATTTTTGTAAGGATTGCGTCATATGCAATATGAAAAAAAAAAATTTGGTTTTTTTTATAAGGCCATATTTGACAAAAACCCATTTTTTGAAAAACTAAAACTGTCAAAATAAGCCCATAGGGGTGTTTACCAAACACTCCCTTAAACCAAAAAAACTTTTAGCAAAAACATTGCCAGCTAAACAGGGTCTTACATTTGACCCAATCAGGTTGACCTGATCAAGTTGACTCGACCAAGTTGATTTCATTGGGTTTATTCGAGCTATGTGGTTCGACCATAAATCAAACCGAAGACATTGATATGACCTGAAAACTTAACCAAAATTAAAAGTAAAACTTAAAACAAATCAAACTTAAACACAAAAACACAAAAATCTTTGACCTAAAACGGATCAAACATAGAAAAAAAATCAAGAACATCCAAGGTAAACCCAACAACACGGATCCAAAATTAGACCTAATACAATTAAAACAAAGACATAGACATGCTGGATATCATACAAGGATCCCTAATCTAGCATCCATTCACTTTAATTATCAAAGAATCAACACGATTTTGTTAAAATAAGTTTTGATTCAAAACTAAAACTTTAAGATTAAAAACCCCAAGAAACTTGTTATTGATGCAAATAAACCCTAGATTATTTACTAGTCAAGTTGCCTGAATGTCTTAGTGCAAAGAATTGAACCAAAAGTAGTATAGATCTTGAGGCTAAGGAAATGTTCTTCATAAGAACACGAAGAATGTTGCCTAAGAACCCAAAACCCAAAAAATGCTCAGATATACCCAGCACTGTCAAACCCTAGAAATGACCTTTTAGGCCTTTAAATACACTACTTTTGGTCCTTATAGACTACTTTATCAATACCAAGCATAGTTGAATAAAAAAAACTAATAAATAATATCAAATCATCAACAACATGCATGAAGTGTCGAAGTTCAAAACTACCAAATCTAAACAACAAATATATTCATTTTATTTGGATTTAAAACATGACATTTTTAACATTTATATACCAAAACATACTTGTATGAACCATGAACTTGCACTAAAAACATCAAATTGATTAACATGTTTCCAAAATCCTTAACCCACAAATAAAAAGTAACTTACTATTTTATTACAAAAAAAATTCAAACACTAATCAAAATACCTTAAATACATCATCAACAAGCTATTGAGCTAAAAAAAGAATCAAACAAACATTAAAACCAAGAATCATGCCCTTAGTGCAAGCCTCATCAACACATTATTGACCAAAACTAAAACAATCATAATGAAAGCTTGAGCAATCTAAAACAAGCTTAA
The DNA here is from genome assembly GCA_018804465.1 of Populus tomentosa. NCBI lineage: Eukaryota > Viridiplantae > Streptophyta > Magnoliopsida > Malpighiales > Salicaceae > Populus > Populus tomentosa. Next base: position 7,935,927 of record CM031989.1, on the reverse strand, counting down.
AACAAAAATAAAAATAAAACAAAGTCTGTCGGAAAACATCAGATTATTCCAAAACCAAAATCAAACCAAAAATGCAAAATGAGCTCAAACAACATCAAAAGAGGTTTAAACATAAAGAAAGCATGAATAGACAGACCATATGGACTCCACACTTGAAATTTTATATGGTTAGACCTTCTCCAAGCTTACTAGCTATGGACTGTTGTTTTCCTTCTCTCCTTTTCATTATTTTTTCCTTCTAAAGCTTGTTAGATCTTCTATGTTAGACTTTTGAATCATTACACGAGGTCTTTTCACAATGTGTCTCACCATATTTTTCCTCTCATCCACCTTGATTTTTAGGGTGTATATATAGGGTTTTAAGCTAAGATTTAATCAAAGATTGATCCTCCTTCATCAAAGCATGACCCTTTGATCAAAATTGGAGAGTTTTGGGGTACGTTTTATAGCTTTGAGCTCTGTACTTATACTGGGTTTTCAATGGTGGTTTTGCAATAAACTTGGTTTTTAGAGATTTTGGTGATTTTTTCAAACTTAGAGACCAAGGTGCTTGTTTTTAGCCTTTGAATCTTGAGAGAAACATGGTCAACCTTCAATATGAAAAAGATTAGTAGTTTTGTGAAATAGGTATCTTAGTCAAGGCTAACTAAGTTGATAGATTTTAAGGCTTCCTTGGAGGTTCTCCAATGTAAACATCATCAGAGACCACTTGAACTTAGTAGAGTAGTAGCATACCTTTTGATTGGATCCATTCTTACTCAATTTGGATGTTTGTAGCTCTACATTAATTTGTTTGAAGATGCCAACTCGATCAGTCAAGATTTTGAAATATAGTGATGGCTAATCTAAATATGGAATATAAATGTTTGATGGGAATAGCTAATCTTTATAGAGAGAGTGTTTCTTAGTTGAATGATGGTGGTTACAACCATAGAGGTGATCAAAGACGCCACATTCATTCGCTTAAAAGTGCTTACCCAATCAACCAAAGCTGCAAAAGAAGAAGCTTAATAGTGGCTGAACGACATGTCGTGTAAGTTAAACCCTAGAAATTAGGGTTTTTAATTTAGGACTTGACATATTTCACTTTAGTCCTTATTCTTCCAATTGATTTTAACTACACTTGTAATTTCCTCTTAAACTCTTAATTTCATGCAACTTCGCCCTTGTTGAACTCAATTGTAAGTCCCAAAGTTGATCATTTATTTCATTTTAATCCTTAATAATGAAATTGTGCACTTTGAACGTCAATTGATCAACAAACTTTCAATTTCTTCAATTTGGCCTCTGATTTGATTAGTTTCAACGTCTGCATTCATGCACTTTTTTAATTTTGGTCTTTGGTTTTTGATTTCTTCAATCACGTCTATAATTGCTTAAGCCTCTTATTTGACCAAATTAACTCTTTAAAATTGCAATTCGACCCCTAGACTTTAAGTTTTTCCAATTAAAGTCTAAATTGACTTTAAAAATCAATTTTTCTTGCAATTAAGTCCTCGATAAGATTAATTAGGCCTTCCAAAATTCTTACCGAGTCCTTACCTATTTGAATTTGTATTTATTTACCCAAATAAAAATATTTTCACTAATAGACCCCTTCGTCAATCAGAATTGGGTTGCCAATTTTTCCAACCTTATACATTTTGGTCCTCCAACTTTTCCACTTGTCATTTTGGTTCTTCACTACCAACTTGGGCTATAACACCCTTATCCTTCAAAACAGGTTAAATATGAAAACTATAATAAGGTCACATCATTTGACTGAGTATATGTATTCTATGTGACTCCTTTTCATTGTCACTTATATATATATATATATATATATATATATATATATAACATATTCATACAAAGTAAATGATGGAGAAGAACTAGCATGTCCTAGATAAAACCAGCTTAAAATGACCCAAAAAGGGATAAGAGACTTAACCAGCATCCAAACAGCCATTTCATTTAAGAGGGAGTATAAATGCAAGGGAGAGAGAGAAGGTGACCTTTTCTTTTCCCTAAAAGCAGCTGGCTAGTAGCCTTGGCTGCAACAACCTCTCTTTTTAAAACAAAACCAAGACAACTTGCATGCAAGCCCCTTTGAATGTTGAGCGAGAAGAGAGTTAGAAGAAAGGAGAGAAAACCATGAAAGGAAAGTGAGTTGGAAAGGTCGACTGCTGTAGTAGAGAAGAAAGACGAGGAAACCAAAAGGAAGAAGAAGAACAACCATCAAACTTACAGTAAGACTGTCCAGAAATATAAGGTAAGACCAACACCATTTCCTTGGCTGGGTATTACCCTAAATTTCAAACAAAAAAGAAAGTAAAGAACTCTAGAATGAGAGTTTAGGATCCTTATATTTTGACCCAAGATTTAGTAAACTAGGAGTGACAAACCTAAATGGGATGATGGACAAATGATCACATGTGTAGATTCTTACAAAGAAATGAATGTGTGTTTGATCTTGAATGTGAAAAACTAAGTAAGGGGCCGACCAAATGGAAGGAATGGATGGCATGAGGATTGAAATGAAGAGATACATGGATTATAACCTTATTGAACTCCCAAGGACATGCATAAGCAAAAAAAATAAAATCTAAATTGATGTTATGTCTTAATTCTCACAAAGGTTTGATGAATTTATATGGGATATGAAATGGAATGATGAAAATGCTTGGATTGTAGTCTTGTTGGACTCCTAAGGACATCTTTGTGTTGGAACCAAAATTATATTGATGTTCATGCTTTGATTTTATTATGGGATTAATGAACTTGCATGAATATGGTTCAAGTGAATGAGAATGTGGTTGCGGCATGATTGTTATTATTATACTTGTGTTAATGATATAAATTCTACATATGTGGTGGATGAAGTTATGTGAAAATGTGTTGGATTGATACTAAGTGCAAAATTATATTGTTAGTAAGCCTTAGAATCACGTTGGAGCTGAAATGAAAATTACATCATGATCTAATACTTTGGTTTTGTTGTATAATGAATGCACATGTATGTTTGTGAATCATGGGAATGGATATGCATTGAGAAATGTTATTATGAATGTACTTGTGATAAAATATGACAAAAAATGATCTAATTTGATGTTAAGAAGAGAGATTGAAATAAATAGAGTAAATTGGCTCTTAAAAGGTATTTTTGACACTCCTATATGGTATGCGATATGGCTAGCGGTTGAGATAAAAGAGGAAAAATTGAATTGTAGATGTTGTATGTAAATGGAAAGGTTGACAAATTTGGACAGATTCACCTCCTAACTTTCAGAGAGAATTTAGGTAGGAAGATGAGAGAATTAGGATCAAGTTCCTTATATGAATTGTAGTTTTGGATGTTGACTAACTTAGGAAATTTGTCTTACTTAATTTGGAGCTACAAAACTCCAGTTATGAGTCACCAACCAAGACTGAGTTATGACAGATGATACGACCAAAAGATTGATGTCTTCTCTTAAGTGCAGGAGTGCGAAGTAATAAATAACCCGGCAAGACCGGGGTCGAACCACAAGGAGGTTAACTATATAAATTATAAATAATAACAACATAATAACAACAACAATACTAATAACAATTAGTAGTAGTAGTAGTAGTAATAACAATATAGTAATAGTAGTAGTAGTAGTAATAAAGAGGACTTTAAGATGTAAGATTAATGCGAGGATTAAACAATAAAAAAAACAAATGTCAAGGTTAGAGGATCCACTAATGGTACTTTAAACAAGTATAGTATAAACTCTTATTACTCATTTGGAAACCACACACAAAGGAGGTTCAAATCAGATTATAATTGTTAACATGATTACATTAATTATCTTGTTCGAGTAATGCCAATACTTGTAAATATTATCAGGTATTCATGGTGATAACTTATGTTAACAACAAATCAAGTTCCTTTCATAGCACATGTGTAGGTTATACCATACGGTTGAGCTATAAAAGTGCCAAGCATTTGTTGTACCAAGGGTTGTTCAACACAAATTTAGAATAACCATTTAACAAGCAAAGTATTAAGAGTGAGCAAGATAATAAATATAAAACATGTTAGTATCAAGCATTAAAATCCATGTTGAGTTTATACTATACTTATTCTTACACCATTAGTGTAACCTTTTCACCTGGACATAATAGTTTAGCTAAACATAATGAAAGAAAGAAACATAAATAAACAAGATAAGAACATAATTATATAAATAAAGGAAAGGAAATGAAAACCATAAACAAGAGTTTAATATAACATAAAATAAAACTTAAACATTACAAAATACAAAGAAAGAGAGCAAGAGCATGATCTTGATCTGAACACCAAGATGCCTAAATGCATGGAAAATGCCTCCTTTTATAGGCCAAAATTTGAAACTATTGATTTGATGACTAATTGTTGAGTAGGTGACCAACTCTTGACTTTGTAAAAATCCTTATCTTCTTGTTTGAATAAAACGTCATTGCTACCATCAGAACTGGAATCACCTGTACTCATGAAAGTTATAGGAAATTGTCTTATCTTTCTAGGAAAAAAAATTAAGGTCATTTGGACTTCTAAAACTCGATATATGGGCTGATTATTGATTAGTGTCTGGGCTGCAGGACAAATTCCGACTTCTCCGTTGTTGCTATAATTTGGACACGAAAATGGCCTTTTTAAATCTTGAACTCCACATGAAAGTTGTAGGCCTATGTCTTACTAAATTTGTGTAAACAATTGATATCATTTGGATATCTATAACTCGAGATATGATCCAATTACCGAACAATGTTTCAATTTGAATTGCACCAACATCTCTTTTCTAAGTTTGACCCTCTCTTTGTCCTTTCAATTTCAATACTTGAACTCATCAATCAATCCTTTTATTTATGTGATAGGCCTACATTTAAGATGAACATTTACCATAAATTAAAGGTATCTTATATTATTAGGTATGTTATTATAAAACATGATTTAGTTAAGAAGTTATTGATACTTAAAGTGCAAAATGATGATATAAAACCTTGATAAAAATGCACTTTTAAGTACTAATCAACGAACCCTATAAGATAGTAGGTCTGATTTGTTGACTAGTAATTTCGAGTGTCTTGGGGGTAAAACTGGGTTCTCCTCCCTTCAAGGTACTTGTAGCCTCGTGTATTAGCTTTCCAACGAGACCAATCCCTCTTTAAAAAAATTCCTAAAACTCTGGGTATGGTCAAAATTTGAGGAGAGGTTGGAATGCGACCTCTACTAGGAGATTCAGGAAATCTTTATAGTGACTATCTAGACGCATTAAAGGTGAAAAATAGGTCTTTTCTCTTTTAGGGAAACATGTAATATTACATCTTAACTTTCAAAAGAAACGAGCCATGTTCGAAATGGAAACTTGTAATGATAACTATGGTCAGACAAATAACGACAATATTAATTGGTGAAATAAGAAAAAACATAAAATATAAAGAAAAAAATAATTTAAAGAAAGACCCATATTGGTTGTTAACATGGCTATTATGAAATGTGTCCTAGAATGAGGATAATTTATGAGATATGCCTGTGATTATAGGAGGGTCCATGGGCGTGGTGCAACAACAACAGGAGAGGAGCACTAGTAGAGCTTCTACTGCAGGTAGGTGATCCACCCCTATACTTTCTAGTTAAACTCTATGATTTGATATGTTATTAATGTGAAATGTGAATTGATGAATGTTGGATATTATGTAAAAAAAGAAAAGCTTGCGTAATGATGTTGTTATTTCAAATAGTATCCCAAAGGTATATGTGTACAAGGTAAATAGTCTTGCATGTGATTTGCCAAATGATGGAAGTATAGTTGATATAGAAAATATGAGAAATATGGTACAAGGGGATCATCATGCATTGATGCCTATGAGGCATGTATTAGCATATATTTAGTGTATGTTAGGATCTCGGGTAAAGGGATCACCAGGCATTGATGCATATGGGGCATGTATTAACATTACATTTAGTGTATGTTAGGATCCCGGGTAAGGGGATCACAATGCATTGATGCCTATGGGGCATGAACTAGCATACATTTAATGTATGTTAGGATTCTAGATAAGGGGATCACCATGAACTAACATGCATTGATGCCTATGGGGCATTAACTAACATACATTTAGTGTATGTTAGGATCCCAAGTAAGGAGATCACCATGCATCGACTAGCATACATTTAGTGTATGTTAGGATCCCGGGTAAAGGGATCACCATGAACTAACATGCATTGATGCCTATGGGGCATTAACTAACATACATTTAGTGTATGTTAGGATCCCAGGTAAGGAGATCACCATGCATCGACTAGCATACATTTAGTATATGTTAGGATCCCGGGTAAGGGGATCACCATGCATCAACACCTATAGGGTGATGATAATACCAACATAATTGGTATCGACAATGAGTTAGGCGGAAACGGTTCTAGTTGATTTTATGGAATCTTGAATGAAAGTTGAAAATGAGAAATGAATTATGTTGTAATAGCTGAATGAGAAAGAGTTCCACTGAGAACAAAATGAGAGAAGTGAATAGAATATGAATACATGTTTGCCTTTCTAAATTGCTTGATTTTGTGTTACTATACTTGCCATGATAGCCATGTCTCAATAATGTGTCTTTGTTTCAGGACCATCACATGCACAACAGGAGTAGATCTTAGCTTTTGTTCACTTTTTGTTGTATTTAGTTATAGGGAGTATATCCTTGTATTTTGTAACATTAAGACATTTACATAACTTATTTTGTATAATTAATGTTTAAATTTAAATAGATGAACTTAACTATGAAATTCATATAATCATGTTTTATGTAAGCGTGTCTATCTTATTTATTCCTATATAATGGTATTTGATGATCAATGTATGTGATAAATATTGTGGTTGTGATAATGACGATGTTTGTGGGTTTGAGACCCAGGATGATTAGTTGTGATTGAACTATGAGATATAGGATTTTAGAAGTGTAAATAGGTTAAATATCGATAATTTAGGACCTTCTTGTGCAGGGGAGACTCTGCCAAAATTTTGGTAGACTTTTTATATGAAAATTGTATATAAAAAAGAATTGCCCTGTTTGCTTAAGTGTTTGATGGTGATTTGTTCCAGAAAAATTAGGAACGTTACATTGTAGCTGCCCTGATGGTGTGTACAGTTGAAGTGGCTAGTGAGTTATTCTACCGAAACGTGATTTCACTTACCTTCTTCTTCGGTTGAGTGAGCTCCTCTGATAAAAGATCTTGTACCCTGTGTTCCCCCTAAACCATACAAATAATTTTTGTCAGTATATTCTTTAACAAGTTTACATACTCATTCTTTACACAAGAAATACTTCTTTTCACTTCATATCAAAACTTATTATGTTCAAACAATACATGACAAGTACACTAGAACATTGTTTAGTGTTTGATGCAATCATATTAGTTGATAGTTTCACTCATATTTAACTAGTGTTTTGCCTATGTTTTATATATAAAATGCCTTGATATTCTTTATTTTATGTTTTGAAGGTACTTTTGGATGAAAGATTTGACCTTCAATCGATGTTTTGTGCAGAGCATGAGCTCTAGAGGTCAAAATAAAGTGATTGTAGAGGCATTAGAAAGCTAACATCCATACCTTTTTGGAAATCAAATGCAAGAAAATAAAATAAGGATGACCATGGAAATCGCAGCCTTCAAAGTCAAATCTTGCAATCTACCAATGTTGACCTTCATCCATTCCAACTAAAATATCCTCAGCTACAGGAGTCCATTGATGCAAACTCAATTGTTTTGGATTCTTGACTAAACGATCTACCAACGCTCCAAATTTCAGCAAAACACGATGTCATATGAGGGAGATATGATTTTTCAAAGATGACAATTGAATTCTGCCAGCAAACAGGTTTCGTGAAAAAATGAATTCAAATTACATTCCAAAGCATCTAAACTGACATCCAAGTTTTTATGTTTCTGTTCTTAATTATGTTTAGCTAAGTTTATTATGTGAAGGTGAAAAGGTTACACTAATGGTGTAAGAATAAGTCTAACATAAACTCAATATGGACTTTAATGCTTATATCCTAAACAACTTGCTATTAACATGTCTAATCATTTTTATCTTATTAATTCTTAATACCTTGCTTGTTAAATGGTTAATCTTGATTTGTGTTGTATAACACTTGGTACAACAAATGCCTGCACTTTCATAGCCTAACCGTATGATATAACCTACACCTGTGCTGTGAAAGGAACTTGATTTGTTGTTAGCATAAGCTAGCATCATGAATTCCTGACAATATTTAAAAGTTTGGAGTTACTTAAATAAGATAATTAATATGATCATGCTAACAATTTATAATGAGCTATTAATGAGAAATCATCCGTTTGGAACCTCCTTATGTGTGATTTCCAATTGAGTAATAAAAAGAGTTTATACTATACTTGTTTGAAATACCATTAGTGGATCCTCTAACCTTGATATTTGTTTTTATCATTGTTTAATCCTCACATTAATCTTACATCTCAAAGTCCTCTTTAACTTATTGTTGTTGTTGTTGTTGTTGTTGTTGTTGTTATTACTATTATTATTTATAATTTATATAGTTAACCTCCCTGTGGTTTGACCCTGGTCTTGCTGGGTTATTTATTACTTCGACACTCCTACACTTGGAAGAAGACATCAATCTTCCGGTCATATCACCATTATACTCAAGATTGAAAGACAATATAGATACAATGTCAAATTAAATAGCTATGGGATGGATTTACATAAATATTAATTTTAAGGACTTAATTAGACTTTTGATATGCCAATTTGTTTTAATTGTTGCCCTAATTAAAGGTTTAATTAAGTTTAAGAATTAATTTGGGTCAAATTAAATGATTAATTAAATGCAAGGACTTTAATAGAGTCTTAATGGGTCAAATTAATTTTATTACGAACTTAATTGATGAAACAATAAGTTTGGAAGCCTAACTTGGAATTAATTGAGAAGATCGAATTTTTAGAGGACTGGATTTAACTTTTCCAAGCTCATTTGGGTGAAATCAAGGACAAAATTGTAAGAAAAACCAAAGTTTGGAGGTCAATTAATGGTCAAATTAAAGAAATTTGAAACGAAAGATGTTTTTGCAAAAGACGCGTGAATTTAGGGACTTAATTCAACTGAAAATAGGGTTGAAATTGAAGAAATTAAAAGTTTGAAGGTCAATTAGGGCTGAGATTTAAAATATCAAAGACTGAGGACCAACATGAAAAAGCGTTAAACTTAGAGGGGTTTTAAAACTTGGTAAGTGTGAAAATGAATTGATTATTAGAATAAAAATTCAATTAGGGACTTTATTGAATAAATTATAAATTAGGGATTGAAATTAAAAAACAGGGGTTAATGATCTAATTTAGGTAAAACACTAAAAAACAAAACCATTTCATTTAAATAAAACAATGTGTTTTGGATCAAAACAAAATTGTTTTAGTCAATAAAATTTTTAAAATAATAGTGTCAAACGACATGTTGTCTAAAATTATTTTGTCATCCCCTACCTTTGTACTAGAAAAGCTACCTGTGAAGCCACTTTTTGAGGCATTTAATGCTCTATTTCTCCTTCAAAGAAGACAAAAGGCACCATTTTCACCATTTGACTTTATACTACACCCCTGCCCTTTTCTTTGCTAGTTTGTAGCCGCTGTAATAAATTGCTAAAACCTTTGACCTAACTAGCTTTGATAGTTTGATTTTGTAGTACCAGATTATTGGTTGGCCAACAATTAAGATCATTCCCAAGCAAATGAATAGCCACAAACCATGCCCCAAAAACACCCTATGTTCTTCTTTCATCCACTATAAATAGGAATGAATTTCATGTAACAAAAGAGGAGAAAATAGGGAGGAAGATGAAAAAAATCAGCCAAAAAACCATTTTTTCTCCTTTTCTCAGCCAAACTACCTAGCTAAAAAATAAACCTGAAAAGCCACCCTTTTCTTTTGCAACTAATTCAACCAAAAACAAAATTGCCTTTTACTACCATACACGACCGAAGACTTCCAATTATTTCAGTCTTCCCACCATCATTTTTCTTCCATCTTTTGCAACCCCACCTTTCAACTTCTCCACCTTACCAATAGTTGCATTGTAGACCACCAATGACACCAATAGAAGCACCACCACCAGCTAGGAACACCCCCTCACTAGTAGTGGCCTTGTGACAACCATGATTCACCATTGTTTTAGCCCCTATTATCATTGTGTACAAAGCAATATCTCCGATCATGCTACTTGTAAGCTTCTTACACTAACAACTTCTTCCCCAGTAACCCAATGAACACCATTGTGGACTATAGTAGCTCCAAAATCAAGCACCACCATGTTACGATAACAACCAGCCAAGTAGCCCTTTCCTCAACCAAGTAAGCTTCTCCCCCTCTTCTTTATCTTTTTCAAAAGCATGCTAAAATATGCTACTAACATGAGTGAATAATTCACATTATTGGCGACCACCACTAGGTTGGGCCAGTGGTGGCTAAAGAATGGTTGGATCCTTGTTCTAGCCCAGCTTATATGATTGGGCCAGGTCCAACCCAAATCATATCTATATATATAAAAAAGTTGGGATGGGCCTCATCCCAACCCGTGTGCGTAGGCTTCGACCTCAGACCCAATAAGCCCAACCAAACCAAAACATTAAGGTTGTGTTTGGCACACACCAATTTTGTTAAGGAAATAAGGCCTTGTTTGGGTCCTTGAGGTGTGTTTTCCAAATAAAAGTGCATTTTTATCAAGGTTTTATATCATCATTTTGCACTTGAAGTATCAATAACTCCTTAACTAAAGCATGTTTTATAATAACATACCTAATAATATAAGATACCTTTAATTTATGTTAAATGTTCATCTTAAATGCAGGCCTATCACATAAATGAAAGGATTGATTGATGAGTTCAAGTATTGAAATTGAAAGCACAAAGAGAGGGCCAAACTTAGAAAAGAGATGTTGGTGCAGTCCAAACTGGAACACTATTCGGTAATTGGGTCATATCTCGAGTTCTAGATGTCCAAATAATCTAAATGTTTTACATAGATTCGGTAAGACATAGGCCTACAACTTTCATGTGGAGTCCAAGATCTAAAAAGGCTATTTTCAAGTCCAAATTATAGCAACAACAGAGAAGTCCGAATCTATCCTGCAGCCCAGACACTGTTCTGTGTTCAACCCATATCTCGAGTTCTAGAAGTCCAAATGACCTCAATTTTTTTCTTGGAAAGCTAAGACAATTTCATATAACTTTCATAAGTATAGGTGTATCCAGTTCTGATGCTAGCAATGACGTTTTATTAAGATAAGAAGATAAGGATTTTAACCAAGTCAAGAGTTGGCCACCCATTCAACAATTAGTCATCAAATCAATAGTTCCAAATTTTAGCCTATAAAAGGAGGCATTTGCCATGAATTTAGGCATTTTGGTTGTTCAGATCAAGATCATGCTCTTTATTTCTTTCTTTATATTTTTTGTAATTCTTAAGTTTTGCTTTCATTAATATCTTGTTTATGCTTTTCATTTCCTTTCTTTTACTTAGTTAACTTGTATCTTATTTATGTTCTTATTTTGTTTATTTATTCTCTTCTTCATTATGTTTAGCTAAGTTTATTATGTCAAGGTGAAAAGGTTACACTAATGGTGTAAGAATAAGTATGGTCTAAACTCAACATGGACCTTAATATTTAATATTAACATGTCTTATCTTTTTATCTTACTAATTCTTAATACCTTGCTTGTTAAATGATTAATCTAGATTTGTGTTGTATAACACTTGGTAAAACAAATGCTTGGCACTCTCATAGCCCAACTGTATGGTATTACCTACACATGTGCTATGAAAGGAACTTGATTTGTTGTTAACATAAGTTAGCATCATAAATTCCTAATAATATTTAAAAATTTGGTGTTACTTAAATAAGATAATTAATATGATCATGTTAACAATTTATAATGAGCTATTAATGACAAATCATCCGATTGGAACCTTGTGTGTGGTTTCCAGTTGAATAATAAGAGTTTATACTATACTTGTTTGAAATACCATTAGTGGATCCTCTAATCTTGACATTTTTTTTAATCATTACATTAATCTTCCATCTCAAAGTTCTCATCAACTTCTTCTTCTTCTTTATTACTATTACTATTATTGTTGTTGTTGTTGTATTATTGTTATCTATAATTTATACAATTAACCTCCCTGTGATTCGACCTCAGTCTTGCCGGGTTATTTAATACTTCGACACTCCTACACTTGGGAGAAGACATCAATCCTTTTGTCATGTCAAGTTTTTGGCGTCGTTGCCTGGGAGGTAAATTCTTGTACAAATTATAGTATTTATTTTATTTTCTTTTTTAACTTTTCTTGTATCTAACTTTGTTTTTTTTGTTTTGTTTCCTTTTTTTTTTGTTTTCTTCTTCCTTTTATTCTCTTTCTACACGTGCATGAGTGTTAGGTCACGTACATTAAGTGGTAGACTTTGTAGGGTATCCTCATCATTTTCAGAAAATATGACCGAAGAAGATAACTAGTCACTTCATAATAAGAATAATGAGAGTAACCATGTTAGAACACTTAGAGACCACATGAATCCCACAAGAACAAGTGCACCCTCATGCATAGTTTTCCCTCCTGATGCATCTCATTTTAATTTTAAGCCAGACATTATTCAACTTTTACCTTCTTTTCATGGCTTAGATCTAGAAAATCCATACTTGCATTTAAGGGAATTTAAGGAGGTCTGTAACACCTATAATGACTCAAATTGTAGCATGAACACCATTAGATTAAAGCTTTTTCCTTTTTCATTAAAAGATAAAGCTAAAACATGGCCACAAAATTGGAGACCAAGATCTATTCGTGCTTAGGATGAAATGCAACAATAATTTTTAAAGAAGTTTTTTCTGTCTTACAGAACAAACTCTTTCAAAAGACAAATCATCACTTTCACTCAAAAGCTAAAAGAAATATTTTACCAATGTTGAGGTAGGTATTAAGACTTGCTTAATACTTGCCCTCATCATGGTTTTGAAACATGGAGGTTGGTTTCATAATTTTATGAAGGGTTAACACCTAAAGATATGCAAATGCTTGAATTGAATGTGCAATGGAACTTTTGAAGATAAAGATCCTAATGAAGCAATGGAGTATTGTTGCGATGTCGCGGTCGCACAAATTAATTACCCTAGCTTAAAACACACAAGATAGTATAGAACAAGCAAGGGGTCGATCCCACGAAGAAGTTTGAAGTCAGATTTTTATGTTGTACGTTATGTAATTGGGGGGGATTGATTTGCAATGATTTAAACTATGGCAGAAATTAAACTAGCAAACAAAATCAATTGAAACTGAAATATATCAAGAAAACAAACCTTGGTTGCAAGCACACATCCACCAACGGAAATTAGAACCGATCCTTGAAACGAAACTCCAGTTTATATTATGAATTTTATCTTTTCTTAATATTGGTTAATTAACGGATCCGCCGTATAACTAACCTTAACCAACAAACAATCACAGTGTCCGCACTAATGATTTAATCCAATGGCAGCCTTAAGATCCAGATAAATTCATTAATCTTAACAACCAAGTTGTCAATTTGTGTTGCTATGATTGAATGTTCTCCCTAAGTTTAATAACGTAGTTCCGCTACAATTATCAAGCTTAGTTGCTTCACAAGTTTATATACCACAACTCCGGTTTTGATATCAAACTTAGCAATAGATTGTTCACAATAATAACTTAGAGTCCGCTCTAGCAATTAAGATAAACAATCATAGGAAATATGCATAGGAAAACAATCATACTCATTCATAACATAAACTGAAAATAAAAGGAAGAATAAATCTCACGGTTCTTGAAATCCGAAGGTTTGTTGTGTCCTTGCAACCAAGAAAACGAGCTTAGCCTTGCATATCTATTGAACAACTACTCCTAAAGATGAAAGAATACATAATTTCTGATTTGTAGAGAGGAGAGTTTGTGTTTCCTCCCTTCTTCCTCTTGCTCTCACCTCCTTCCACTCTCCCTCTATTTATACACAAATTGTAAGTAAGAAAATCAAAGTTCAAGTGTGAACATCAATAGATGGTGGTAGTGTGAAGGCGGCTGGCGGCTGGTGGCTGCTGGCTGCTGGCTGCTGTCTTCTGTCTTGAGGTTGGTGGCTGCCTTGAGGTTGGTGGCTGCCTTCCTTGACCTTCTAGAATATTTACTAGAGGAGCTAAATTGCTGGTCGGTTTGGATGCTTCTAGATGAAATTTGGATTCGTTTCTTCACGCAACCTGCTTGCTGGCAGAATTCAGCTGTCATCTTTGAAAAATCATATCTCCCTCATATGACATCGTTTTTGGCTGAAATTTGGAGTGTTTATAGAGCTTTGAGTAAGGAATCCAAAAAAATTGAGTTTGCATCAATTGGACTTCTGAAGCACCAGATATTGAATTTTGAATGGGCAAAGGTCAACATTGGCAGACTGCGTGATTTGACTTTGAAGGATGTGATTTCCATGATCTTTCTCTTTTTATTTTTCTTGCATTACATTTCCAGAAAGGTATGGATGTTAGCTTTTTAATGCCACTGGAATCACTTCATTTCGATCTCTGGAACTCACGCTCTGCACAAAATATCGACTGAACGTCAAATCTGCCAATTACCTCCAATTTACTCCTTTTTGTATCTTTCATCCAAAAGTGCCTTCAAAACATAAACAAAGAATATCAAGGCATTTTATATAAATAAAATATGCAAAACACTAGTTAAATGCGGGTGAAACTATCGAATAATATGGTTACATCAAATACCCCCACACTTAGCTCTTGCTCGTCCTCGAGAAAGGATAAATAAAATTAAATTGAAAATAACTATGATCAATCTCTTAATCTCCCATCAATGTCCAAGAGTACAAGCATTATAAACAAGAATACAATCATGAAGGATAAATAGTATAATTCTCATGAATTTATTTACATGCAAACTTCAAAACTCAATCAATCGTTGGGATTTAAATGAAATCTATGCCATGCCAAAGTGATAGGTCCTCTCATTGATATACACTCTAACACTCATGTGTTTAGGGTTTATGTGTTTAAATCTCTCAAATTCAATCAAAGAGTATGTTCTACCATAAGCTTGCTTTTCAATCTCATCTCCATTAGCAACTTATTACAATTACTACATGAATCAAAAGGTCTTATTTTCTGGTTGTAATGGGGCTGAGGTTAAGGTGAGGTAAAAGAAAGTAAAAGGAAAGGTTCAAACCAAAGAAAGTAGAGCATTTTGAAAAATGATACTTCAAACAAGATATTCCATCAAAGCACATAAATTTTTCATCTTTAAGCACCAATGCTTAACTCCTTTTGATTTCAAGCTCTTTCAACATAAAACCTCAAGAACATTAAGGAATTTTTTTTTTTTTTTTAAATTCTTCTCTTTTTTTTTTCTTTTTCGCAACTTTGCCCATCTTTTGATCAAGCATCATTTCTTCTTTCTTTTCACATAATTTCCAACCATAATTCCATGAGATATTACAAGTATATGCTCTACTAATCCTTGGCCAGGGGAAAAGAAAAACATATATAAAGTTAAGGTTTATACATGGATAAAGCAAAGAAAAGATAAACAAGCTCAAAATGGGCTCACTAAGGATAATATGCTTTAGGTTGGCTTTTTGGCTCGAGGGGTTAAAATTCCTAATGCCTTTATCATCTTCATGTATATTTGTAATGGAATATAATCTCAATAAGATATGAAGCAAGTTCTAGAGATACTTATCATTGAAAGAATGCACACTCAAAGAATATAATGTTGAAGGCTCAAAAGCTTGTATTGGTATAACACTATAAAGTCAACATGGCATATTCTCAAAGTCAATCCCTAAACCAATTAAACCTTAAAATTTGCATGCATACTCCTTCATTTGATTTATATCTTCATCTATCTCAATTAATTCTTATATATAATACTGATATTCTCAAAAACCAATAGGAGTTTAAAAAGATCAAACACAATTTTTTTTTTTTTTAAGAACAACAAAGAAAACTAAAATAAGAAAACCAAAATTCTCTCAATACCCCCACACTTAAAACACAACATTGTCCTCAATGTTGAAATAAAAGCAAAGGAACATAAGAGAATGACAAATATAAAGTAAAATATGAAAAATAAAAGATAATGAAAAAGAAAGCAAATCTGATTTTTTTTTTATGCTGGGTTGCCTCCTAGTAAGCGCTTTTGTTTTATGTCATTGGCTTGACATGTTGCATGCTCATTCTTCATACATTGGTTCAGCTAACTCTGCAGAAGTGGTGATTTCTGCCATCCAACCTTCATAGAAAGGTTTCAAACAATGCCCATTGATTTTGAGTATGTTGTTAGTTTCTAAACTTGTAATTTCAACTGCACCATAAGGAAAAACATTAGAAACAACAAATGGTCCAATCCAACGAGAGCGTAACTTTTCAGGAAAAAGTTTCAAACGCGAATGATAAAGAAGGACTTTGTCTCCAACATTAAACTCCTTTCTTGTAATCATTCGATCATGGAGACTCTTAGTCTTTTCTTTGTAAATCCTTGCATTCTCATAAGCATCATTTCGAATCTCTTCCACCGTAATTCCAATCTTTTTGGGCACCAAAAGGATAGGCGCCACCCATTCACTGTCCGTGATGGGGTAAATGACTCTTGCATCATGAAGGACAATTTGCAAAGCTTGCAAATCCAATGTTGATTCATGCATGTTTTGGGGAACACATATATGCCTTTCCATCTCTTCTATCTTGGTAAAATCATAGTCATTGCTCAAAGCCATGCTTAATCCATACTCATTATCAAAATCACAAACTTGCTGCACACCCTTATCAACTTGGTCATAACATGTGATAGAATAAACATTGCTATAAGGATATGTCAGTGCATCATGAAAATTAAATTCAATTTTTTCGTCACCTACCTCCATAGACAAGGTATCCTTACCACAATCAATCTTTGTGTTGGCAGTTTTCAAGAATGGTCTCCCAAACAATATAGGAGTGCTGGTTGATGAATCACAAGAATCATGTTCCATATCAAGAATATAAAAGTCGCATGGAATGACCAAACTATCAATCTTGACTAGGACATCTTCAATCACACCAAGTGGGTAAACAAAACTACGATCCGCAAGTTGCATTACAATACTAGTTTTATTCAAAGGCTCTAGACTAAGAGAATCATAAACATGTTTAGG
Source organism: Populus tomentosa (assembly GCA_018804465.1). Lineage (NCBI taxonomy): Eukaryota > Viridiplantae > Streptophyta > Magnoliopsida > Malpighiales > Salicaceae > Populus > Populus tomentosa. The sequence goes on along the minus strand of CM031989.1, from coordinate 7,918,702 downwards.
CATAACACTAATGGATGCACCTAAATCGCATAAAGCACTTTTAAAACTAGCATTACCAATAACACATGGGATAGTAAATGCACCTGGGTCTTTTTGTTTCAAAGGCAGATTCTTTTGAACAACAGCTGATACAACTTCACCCATACTTACCGTTTCATGACCTTTCAGTTTGAAAGCTCTCTTGGTAGTACACAACTCCTTCAAGAATTTTGCATACTTGGGAATTTGCTTGATAGCATCAAGCAAAGGAATGTTCAGTTCCACTTTCTTGAAAACTTCTAAAATCTCTTTTTCTTTGTCTTCTTTCTTTGACTTAGAAGAACTCACAGGAAAGGGTGGAATTGTTTTAAAACTAGAATTCATTGAGTGAGGAGTTACCTTTGGAGTGTTGGTCTTTGTTTCAGTTTGTGGAGGAGGAGGATGATGTTCCTTCTTTGTACTCAATTCAATTTCTATCTCTGCTTCTTCCTCCATCTCAATTTGTTTTGACCTTTTCTCTTCAATTTCTTTCCCACTTCGCAACATGATCGCACTAACATGCTCTATTGGATTTAATGCTTGGGAGGGCAACTTTCCATTCATTTGGGCTTCCAATTTCCCTACACTTGAAGCTACTTGCCCCATTTGCTTTTCCAAGTTGTGAATACTTGACCTTGTTTCCTGCTGAAAAGACATGACATTTTGTTGCAAGGTAACAGTATTAGAAGCCAAAGTTTTCATCATCTCACAAAGATCATCATTGGAGGACGACCCCATATCATTAGAGTTTGTGAATGGAGTGGGTTGTCTTGCTTGATAATTCTGTTGGGGCTGAAATCCATTGGGATGGAACTGTCGGCCTTGATTGCCTTGTTGAGGTTGGTTCCCATACCGTAGGTTAGGATGATCTCTCCATCCAGGATTGTACGTGTGGGAAAAAGGATCATACTTACGCTGAGGTTGTCCATTAAATGCTCCATCAACTGCATGAGCTTGTTCAATGTAATCTTCTTGCATTGTTGGGCACATATCCGAAGCATGTCCTTGTGAGGAGCATATGCTACAAACTTTCACCTGCTGCACATTTCCACAAGCCAAAGAACGCACAAGAGAAGTAAGATCATTAACTTTATTTTCAAGGTTAGAAATACTTACCTCATTTACTCGTTTGTTGGAGAAGTCTCCACGAGTGCCAAATTGTTTTGAGTTGGCTGCCATGTTTGAGATCAATTGGCGTGCAGCCTCGGGTGTCTTATCCACCAATGCGCCTCCACTTGCAGCATCAATGATACTACGGTCAGTAGGCATCAATCCTTCATAGAAATATTGAATGAGCAGCTGATCGGGTATTTGATGATGAGGGCATTGAATGCATAGTTGCTCAAATCTTTCCCAATACTCGGAGAGAGTCTCTCCATGAGATTGCCGAATCCCACATATTTCTTTCCTTATGTTGGCAACTCGAGATGCTGGGAAATACTTCTCAAGAAAAATCTTCTTCATGGCATTCCAAGTTCCAATAGATCCTGGGAGAATAGAGAAAAACCATGCCTTTGCTGCCCCTTTTAAAGAGAAAGGGAAAGCTTTCAACTTAACTTGTTCTTCATCAACTCCATTCGGTTTCATGCCAACACAAACCATATTGAACTCCTTGAGATGAGTATGAGGATCTTCTCCTGCAAGACCATTAAATGTTGGTAACAAATGTATAAAACCAGATTTGAGCTCAAAGTTTACATTATTGTCAATGTTTATGCACAATGGTTGATTTTCCACGTTAGGAGCAGCAAGCTCCTTGAGTGTTTGTTGTCGTGCAACCGCCATGGTGTTGAGGTGAACTTCCTTTCTTAACCTGCGTAAAGTGCTTTCTATTTCAAGATCAACCTGCACTAGACTCTGATTAGTAGAACGGGTTACTGGCATCAATCGCTAAGAAAATTCAAAAGAAAGCAACCACACAAGCGATAATAATAATAAAAAAAATTAATAATGCAAATTATATGAAAATCCTACGCTAGAAAACTAAAACTGCCTAAAAACCTTAGAAAACAGCAGAATTTGGCCTCGATGGGGTGGGGCTAGTGGTGTACCACTAGTCTTGTTCAGAACATTGTTTCACTTCAAGAAACAAAAGGTAGAAACCTGATTCCCCAAACAATTCTGTCTTCAACAATACTGCTGCGGCAAGTGAACAGTAACTCCACAAGCAAAAATTTTGTTTCTCTTTTTTTTTTCTTTTTTTTTTTCAGAAATGTAAATAACAATCACAACAACTAAAAATAACAGTACAAGCACAAGAATGAACTAAAATTACTTCCCCGGCAACGGCGCCAAAATTTGTTGCGATGTCGCGGTCGCACAAATTAATTACCCTAGCTTAAAACACACAAGATAGTATAGAACAAGCAAGGGGTCGATCCCACGAAGAAGTTTGAAGTCAGATTTTTATGTTGTACGTTATGTAATTGGGGGGGATTGATTTGCAATGATTTAAACTATGGCAGAAATTAAACTAGCAAACAAAATCAATTGAAACTGAAATATATCAAGAAAACAAACCTTGGTTGCAAGCACACATCCACCAACGGAAATTAGAACCGATCCTTGAAACGAAACTCCAGTTTATATTATGAATTTTATCTTTTCTTAATATTGGTTAATTAACGGATCCGCCGTATAACTAACCTTAACCAACAAACAATCACAGTGTCCGCACTAATGATTTAATCCAATGGCAGCCTTAAGATCCAGATAAATTCATTAATCTTAACAACCAAGTTGTCAATTTGTGTTGCTATGATTGAATGTTCTCCCTAAGTTTAATAACGTAGTTCCGCTACAATTATCAAGCTTAGTTGCTTCACAAGTTTATATACCACAACTCCGGTTTTGATATCAAACTTAGCAATAGATTGTTCACAATAATAACTTAGAGTCCGCTCTAGCAATTAAGATAAACAATCATAGGAAATATGCATAGGAAAACAATCATACTCATTCATAACATAAACTGAAAATAAAAGGAAGAATAAATCTCACGGTTCTTGAAATCCGAAGGTTTGTTGTGTCCTTGCAACCAAGAAAACGAGCTTAGCCTTGCATATCTATTGAACAACTACTCCTAAAGATGAAAGAATACATAATTTCTGATTTGTAGAGAGGAGAGTTTGTGTTTCCTCCCTTCTTCCTCTTGCTCTCACCTCCTTCCACTCTCCCTCTATTTATACACAAATTGTAAGTAAGAAAATCAAAGTTCAAGTGTGAACATCAATAGATGGTGGTAGTGTGAAGGCGGCTGGCGGCTGGTGGCTGCTGGCTGCTGGCTGCTGTCTTGAGGTTGGTGGCTGCCTTGAGGTTGGTGGCTGCCTTCCTTGACCTTCTAGAATATTTACTAGAGGAGCTAAATTGCTGGTCGGTTTGGATGCTTCTAGATGAAATTTGGATTCGTTTCTTCACGCAACCTGCTTGCTGGCAGAATTCAGCTATCATCTTTGAAAAATCATATCTCCCTCATATGACATCGTTTTTGGCTGAAATTTGGAGCGTTTATAGAGCTTTGAGTAAGGAATCCAACAAAATTGAGTTTGCATCAATTGGACTTCTGAAGCACCAGATATTGAATTTTGAATGGGCAAAGGTCAACATTGGCAGACTGCGTGATTTGACTTTGAAGGATGTGATTTCCATGATCTTTCTCTTTTTATTTTTCTTGCATTACATTTCCAGAAAGGTATGGATGTTAGCTTTTTAATGCCACTGGAATCACTTCATTTCGATCTCTGGAACTCACGCTCTGCACAAAATATCGACTGAACGTCAAATCTGCCAATTACCTCCAATTTACTCCTTTTTGTATCTTTCATCCAAAAGTGCCTTCAAAACATAAACAAAGAATATCAAGGCATTTTATATAAATAAAATATGCAAAACACTAGTTAAATGCGGGTGAAACTATCGAATAATATGGTTACATCAAGTATCTAGACTTGTTAGCTGAAAATGCGCAAAATTAGGACACTACAGGCACTTATGAGGCACCAAGTAAAACCCAACCTCATACATCTAGTGGAGGTATGTATAACCTTAGGGAAGATCATGACCTCCAAGCCAAGTTTACATCTTTAGCAAGAAAAGTCGAGGCACTAGAATTGAAAAAGAGTGGTCAATTAAAATATGTTCAAGACATAATGTGTCAAATCTGTGAAACAAATGAACATGCAACTAATGACTGTCCAACTTTGCCTTCTTTCAAGGAATGCCTCCATGAACAAGCCCATGTTTTAAATAGTTTCCAAAGGCCCAATCATAACCCATACTCGTAAACATACAACCCTGGTTGGAGAAATCACCCAAATTTCAGTTGGAAGAGTGATAACAATAATGCACAAACTTCACAACCACCATTTCAAGCACATCATAATTTCCAAAATTCTTATGGATATGCACCTCCTTATACTCCACCTCTTAGAAGAAATCTTGAGGAAACATTGCATGCATTCATTGAAAAGCAAGAGACAATCAACACTCAACTTGCTCAAAGCATGATAAATTTTAAAGATGCTCTTGCAAAATTCACATCTGTTCTCAGTTTTCAAGAGAAAGGTAAATTTCCATCTCAACCACAACAAAATCCAAAGGGGCAATACAATGCAAATGCAAGTAGTTCCGGATGCCAACACATGGATCAAGTCAAATCAATCATCACTCTTCGCAGTGGTAAGGTTATTGAAAAACACACTCTTGAACCTTGTGAGAAAGATGATGAGTCAATCGCTGAGGGTAAGGAAGTGGTTGAATCTGAACATTGTAAAGAAAAGACTGATTTTCCATCATCACTTCCATTTCCTCATGACATGACCAAACAAAGGAAAGTTTAAGTAGGACTATCACATAAATAAAAGAATTGATTGATGAGTTTAAGCATTGAAAGTTAAAGGACAAAGAGATGACCAAACGTAGAAAAGAGATGTCGGTGCAGTCCAAACCGGAACATTGCTCGGTAATTGGATCATATCTGGAGCTCTAGATCTCGGATTTAGGTCCATTTTATATGGATAGAAAGGTTAAACATAGGCCTACAACTTTCATTTGGACACCAAGATCTAAGAAGGCCGTTTTCAAGTCCAAATTATAGGAACAACGAAGAAGTCTGAAGCTGTCCTGCAACCCAAATACTATTTAGTGTTCAGCCCATATCTTGAGTTCTAGAAGTCCAAATGACCTCATCTTTTTTTTGTTGGAAAGATGAGACAATTTCCTAGAACATTCTTGAGGATTCTGGGCAAATTATGATGTTAGCAATGACGTCTTGTTCAGACAAGAAGATAAGGATTGTCACCAAAGTCAAGATGTGGCCACCCACTCATCAATTAGTCAACAAATCAATAGTTCCAAATTTTGGCCTATAAAAGGAGGCATTTACCATGTATTGAGGCATCTTGGTTTCCAGATCAAGATCATGCTCTTGCTTTCTCTCTTTGTTTTGCTTATGTCTTGCTTTCATTAATATCAAGTTTATGCACTTCATTTCCTTTCCTTTACTTAGTTAACCTCTTTCTCATTTATGTTCTTATCTTGTTCATTTATGTTTCTTTCTTTCATTATGTTCAGCTAAGTTAATTATGTCAAGGTAAAAAGGGTACACTAATGGTGTAAGAATAAGTATAATATAAACTTAACATGGACCTTAACGTTGGATACTAACATGTTTTATATTTGTTATCTTGTTCACTTTTAATACTTTGCTTGTTAAATGGTTAATCTAGATTTATGTTGTATAACACTTGGTACAACAAATACTTGGCACTTTCATAGCCCATACTGTATGGTATAACCGACACCTGAGCTATGAAAGGAACTTGATTTGTTGTTAACATAAGTTATAATCATGAATGCCTGCCAACATTTACAAGTATTAGCTTTATTCGAATAAGATAACTAATGTAATCATGTTAACAATTTATAATCTGATTGGAACCTCCTTTATGTGTGGTTTCCAATTGAGTAATAAGAGTTTATACTATACTTGTTTGAAGTACCATTAGTGGATCCTCTAACCTTGACATTTATTTTTATCATTGTTTAATCCTTACATTAATCTTCCAACTCAAAGTTCTCATTAATTTCTTCCTCCTCTTCTTTATTATTACTATTATTACTATTATTATTATTATTATTATTATTATTACTACTACTACTACTATTACTTACATCTGTTTATATTATATAATATATATCTTTGATCTTTTCATAAACTCAGTATATAGGCTGGAAACCTGTGACCCGATCTTTTAGATCATTCTCAGGTATAACAACGCCACGTACTGAGTATTATTATTATTACTATTAATATTATTACTACTACTACTATTGTTATTATTATTGTTATTGTTATTGTTGTTGTTGTTGTTGTTGTTGTTGTTGTGTTGTTATTTATAATTTATACAATTAACCTTTCTGTGGTTCGACCCCGGTCTTGCCGGGTTATTTATTACTTCGACACTCCTGCACTTGGGAAAAGACATCAAGCTTTTGGTCGTGTCAAGTTTTTGGCGCCGTTGCCGGGGAGGTAAATTCTTGTATAAATTATAATATTTATTTTATTTTCTCTTTTCACTTTTCATTTTTTTTCTAACTCTTGTTTCTTTTATTTTGTTTTGTTTCTTTTTCTTCTATTTTCTTTTCTTCCTTTTATTCTCTTCTTACACGTGCATGAGAGTTTGGTCACGTACATTAAGTGGTCGACTTTGTAGGGTATCCTCATCATTTTCAGAAAATATGGCTGAAGAAGATAATCAATCGCTTCATAATGAGAATAATGAGAATAACCGTATGAGAACACTTAGAGACCACATGAATCCCACAAGAACAAGTGCACCATCATGCATAGTTTTCCCTCCTGATGCATCTCATTTTAATTTTAAGCCAGGCATTATTCAACTTTTACCATCTTTTCATGGCTTAGACTTAGAAAATCCATACTTGCATTTAAGGGAATTTGAGGAGGTCTGTAATACCTATAATGACTCAAATTGTAGCATGAACACCATTCGATTAAAGCTTTTTCCTTTTTCATTAAAAGATAAAGCTAAAACATGGCTACAAAATTTGAGACCAGGATCTATTCGTGCTTGGGATGAAATGCAACAACAATTTTTAAAGAAGTTTTTTCCGTCTCACAGAACAAACTCTTTCAAAAGACAAATCATCACTTTCACTCAAAAGCCAGGAGAAACATTTTACCAATGTTGGGATAGGTATCGAGATTTGCTTAATACTTGCCCTCATCAAGGTTTTGAAACATGGAGATTGGTTTCACATTTTTATGAAGGGTTAACACCTAGAGATAGGCAAATGGTTGAATTGATGTGCAATGGAACTTTTGAAGATAAAGACCCTAATGAAGCAATGGAGTACCTAAACTTGCTAGCCGAAAATGCTCAAAATTAGGACACCACAGGTACTTATGAGGCACCAGGTAAAACTCAACCTCATACATCTAGTGGGGGTATGCACAACCTTAGGGAAGATCATGACCTCCAAGCTAAGTTTGCATCTTTAGCTAGAAAAGTCATAGCATTTGAATTGAAGAAGAATGGTCAATTAAAATCTGTTCAAGACATTGTGTGTCAAATCTGTGAAACCAAGGAACACTCAACAAATGATTGTCCAACTTTGCCTTCTTTTAGGGAATGCCTCCATGAACAAGCCCATGCTTTAAACAGTTTCCAAAGACCCAACCATAACCCATACTCACAAACGTATAACCCTGGTTGGAGAAATCACCCAAATTTTAGTTGGAAGAGTAATAGCAACAATGCACAAACTTCACAGCCACCGTTTCAAGCACACCATAATTTTCAAAATTCTTATGGATATGCACCTCCTTATGCTCCACCTCCTAGAAGAAATCTTGAGGAAACATTGCATGCATTCATTGAAAAGCAAGAGGCAATCAACACTCAACTTGCTCAAGGCATGACAGATTTTAAAGATACTCTTGCAAAGTTAACATCTGCTCTCAGTTTCCAAGAGAAAGGTAAGTTTTCATCTCAACCACAACAAAATCCAAAGGGGCAATACAATGCAAATGCGTGTAGTTCTGGAAGCCAACACATGGATCAAGTCAAATCAGTCATCACTCTTCGTAGTGGTAAGGTTATTGAAAAACCCATTCTTGAACCTTGTGAGAAAGATGATGAGTCTATCTCTGAGGGTAAGGAAGGGGTTGAATCTGAACATTGCAAAGAGAAGGCTGATTCCCCGCCAGCACTTCCATTTCCTCATGCCATGACCAAACAAAGGAAAGTCAATCACAACTCTGAAATCTTTGAAACTTTCAAACAGGTAAGGATCAATATACCTTTGTTGGATGCTATTAAACAGGTTCCTTCCTATGCTAAATTTTTGAAAGATCTGTGCACTGTGAAGAGAAAACTGAATGTGAAAAAGAAAGCCTTTTTAGCCGAACCAATAAGTGCCATTCTTCAGAACAATAATGCTTTGAAATATAAAGACCCTAGTTGTCCTACAATTTCTTGCTTTATTGGAGAATATAAAATTGAAAGAGCTTTACTTGATCTTGGAGCTAGTGTTAATTTACTTCCATATTTAGTTTTTCAGAGTCTCAATCTAGGTGAGTTAAAACCAACTTCTGTAACTCTTTTACTTGCCGATAGATCTGTAAAAGTGCCTAGAGGAATAATTGAAGATGTGTTAGTACAAGTCGATAAATTCATTTATCCTGTGGATTTTATTGTCTTGGACATGCAACCTGTTAAAGCATGTAATTCATTTCTTGTTATTTTAGGACGTCCATTTCTTGCAACTTCTAATACATTGATTAATTGTAGGAATGGACTAATGAAGTTATCTTTTAGAAACATGACATTGGAGATGAATATTTTCAACATTTGCAAGCAACCTGGAGATGATAATGATTTATAAGAAGTAGATCTTATTGAAGAATTAGTTCATGATCAACTTGAATATACTTTGAGTAAAATTGAGTTGGATGAATCTGAAGATTTGCAAATGATTTATTCTCAGAAAGAAATCACGGATGAAAAAGGCACCAAAAAATGTTGATGCTGATCTTTTGTTAAGAGTGACAACAGATTTGACATTTGACATCCCACCAATCGATGATTACTCTCCTGACGAATCCTTACTTTCTCTTAGTTCAATGCCTTGGTTTGTTAAAAATATCAATGTTCTTGCTTCAGGAGATTTGCCAGCTCACTGGAGTACTGAAGACAAAGGAAATTTTTTGAACGAAGTGAAGAACTTTTATCAGGATGACCCTAACTTATTCAAATATTGTCCTGATCAAAAATTTCAAAGATGCATTCCTGACAATGAGGTAAGTAGTGTCATTAAACTTTGTCATTCTGAAGCATGTGGGAGTCATTTCTCATCAAGAAAGATGACTGCAAAAATCTTACAAAATGGATTTTATCGGCCTACCATGTTCAAGGGCACGCATGCATTCTGCAAAACTTGTGAAAATTGTTAAAAAGTTGATACTGGTCAAAACGTTTTGCTTTATAATTCTCGCCTCCATTTATTTCCTGAAAAATTAAGATCAAGATGGAGCGGTCCATTTATTGTGAAACATGTGTATCCTTATGGGGCCCTTGATATTAAGAATCCAAAGAATGACAATGTTTTGAAGCTAAATAGACATCGTTTGAAAGCTTACTTTGATGAGTTTCCTAGTGAAAATGAATCCATTGGTTTGAATGATCTTGTAGATAAAGGTTGATTATTTTGTTTTTCTCACATTTTTTTTTGTGTTCCTTTTTGGTGTGACTCTTGTTTTATTAGTCTTTCTCACCCCGGTTAAATGGCGGATAACGGTACTTTGTGACTCTTAAGTCGATTATTTCAGTTTCCCATGATAACTGATATTTGTGTATATATTTGTGCAATTCTTTGCTCTTTCTCCTTTCTTTGAATCTCTCCTCCAATTCTCATTTGAAAATGGACACCACTCTTGAAAAATTAAAAAAGTATTTTCCCGCTCTGCCTCAGAATGCTATTATAAAAATTTATCGTGCTAGATGTGCAAGATTGAGGTTGCTAATGAATCATGGAATTCCTGAAGATATTCGATGGCTAATTGAAGTAAAGGTCCGATTATCAGGTGAGTCCTCCAATTCTTTCATTTCATACATGCCTGGAACAGGTAAAAGCACTTTTGCAAAGAAACGTTGTGCAAAACAACTGAAAGTCTGTCACAGATGTGCCAGATGGACTTGTAATGCGACATGTCGTTCTTTAGGAATGGTATCTATAAACCGTGAATATAAAATACAATTCATTAAGGATGGCCTGAGTAAGGGGTCTTTAGATAATCTTCTTTTGACTCTTGAGACGCACCCTAATGGAGATGTGCATCGTGAAATTCATGATTTATGGCCACAATTCCATAAAGAACATGCTCGACTTAGTCTTGGGAATCTCACTAAAAAAGACCATATTTGCCAGTTTTTAAGAAAACTGGATGGGAAGCCTATCCCCGACCCATAGAGGGCGTTTAAGTAGTTCTTAGACGTAAAACCAAGAAAAGATGTGAGCCACAATCACAACTACCTATACATACACATGCTTTTTCAAAATAATAAATAAAGAGAGAGAGTGTGTGTTAGACTATAGTTAGCCTACATATAGGTGGTATGATTGCATTTTCAATTTCTCATCTATAAATTCTTCTCTTCCTTCCCTTCATTTCTACTCAACCCATACATTCATCAAATATAGAAGTGTGTAGAAATGGCAAGTTCCTCAAGTCATCACATAAGAAATATTTGTGTTTTCGGTAGATCCAGTCTTGGGAAAGAAAAAGAGTTTTTAGAATCAGTAAATCATCTTGGTCAGGTACTAGCTGAGCGAAAGATTCATTTAGTGTATGGAGGAGGCAGCCTTGGGTTAATGGGGGGAGTGTTAATAGCTGCATTTTTAGGAGGTAGTCAAGTTTTGTGGGTCGTCCCCAAAGCTTTAGCAAATAGGGACATCATTGGAAAAACAATTGGAGAGGAACTACAGGTCCCCACAATGTCTGATTGAATGAATGCAATGTTTAACTATGTTGACGCCTTCATTGCCTTACCAGGTGGTCTGGGCACATTGGAAGAGATCTTTCATATTTCCTCTTGGGCCCAACTGCACATTCACCATAAGCCCATAGGTCTGTTAAATGTTAATGGTTTTTATGATAAGTTGTTTTCTTTTCTTGATCATGTTGTGGAACAGGAATTTCTAACATCTTCGGCACAACAAATCATAATCTCTGTTGATACTGCTAAACATTCGATTGACCAACTACAATCTTTCATCCCTGTGATTGATCCCTCCACGAGTCGCATAAATTGATCAACTAAGGAAAGCCATAAAAAGCTTATATTGGATTTGAGCCTACGTTTGTAAATATTTGCGTCTTTTGGTTTTATTTTTATATTTTGTTATTTTTTATATTTGTTTAAGTGTATTTCAGGTTTGTTAGTGTTCGTTATTTCAAGTGATGTCTTCTATACTCTATCTTTCTACTTTACAACATTGAGGACAATATCTCTTTGGTTGAGGGGAAAGGGTAGTAGTTGATATATTTTAAAAAAAAAACTAACTGTTTTTTTTTTGTTTTTAAACTATTTGCAAAACTGTTATTACTAGAATGACAGATTAAAAGGAGTTCTTTTGTTAAAGCGACTCTTGAGACACATCTTAGAAAACATTCTTAACAAGGTCTATCAGAATACTTCTTGAAATATTCAGGTTTACAAACTCTCACATTGTTATCATTTGATCCTGTTCATATACTCATTTAACAAGTATTCTTAAACCTTTATTTTCACACACACACTTTAACATATGATTGCGGGTTGCACATTGGATTATTACATTATTTATGTTCTTTTGTTAAAGGTAACAACTAAGGGAAAAGGGATAGTATATAATTTGGAAAAAAAATTGATAATATTGATGATAGTAAAAACATAGATAAGTTTGGTTTTGTAGCCTTCCTAACCTAAGCAATTAAGCCTGAAGGGGTGTTTTAACACCTAATACCCTAAAGTCAACTAACTTGGGACCTATTGGCCCAAAGCTTGTTACATAGGTTAAGGAAAAAAGCTTAAGGGAATCAAACATTGCACTATCTACGTATCAGTATCTGCAACCTGAGTTACTAAGCTCGTAGGGGTGTCTCAACACCTAATGCCCTAAGACCAACTAGTTTGGGAGTCATTAGCAGAAAACTCGTTACATGGGTTAAAGATGCATTGTGTTGTAAGTGTATATAAATAATAAAAAAAACAAAAAAAAAGAAAGAAAAAAAAAAGAAAAAAGAAAAAATAATAATCCCAACCCAAGGAAGTTAACCTTAACATTAGAACATAATATTGTTTTCTTCCAACAAAAGCCCCATCATCTATGTTTTCATACATTGAGCACATAAAAAGAAGGTTTATTAATATCTTGTTTAAGATATATGAAGCAGGAATATAAATTTAATGAGAGTTTGTTTATCTGGATAGATTAATGGAAGTTGAATGATGAATGCCTTGGTTTGTGGAACTTGCAAATTGTTTTTCTATTTTAACGCTTTGATTACTAGGGAATAGTAATAAGTTGGTTGAGAGGTGTGATTAGTACTTAAAAGTGCATTTTTATCAAGGTTTTATATTATCATTTTGCACTTGAAGTACCAATAACTCCTTAACTAAATCATGTTTTATAAAAACATACCTAATAATATAAGATACCTTTAATTATGGTAAATGTTCATCTTAAATGCAGGCCTATCACATAAATGAAAGGATTGATTGATGAGTTCAAGTATTGAAATTGAAAGGACAAAGAGAGGGCCAAACTTAGAAAAGAGATGTTGGTGCAGTCCAAACTCGAACACTATTTGGTAATTGTCATATCTCTAGTTCTAGATGTCCAAATGATCTCCATTGTTGCGAATGAATAAGGCAAGACCAACAATGTCAAGATCCTTGATCAAATACAGAGTATACTTAACGTACATAAAATATAACAAGAATGTAAATAATAATAATAATAACAATAATAAATCCAAATTTAATATCCTAAATATGATATGATCAAATTTGCTGCCTTTTGGAAGTTTTATATAAGCTACAAGAATCAAATCTGAAGTTGCCTCCTCTTTAGTTTTCTTTTTTGCAAACTATTCTTAACTAACTTGGAAACATATTTAATGATAGATTCCTACTATAATAAGGATATAATAATTGTTTCCATACAATATAGGGATTCCACATTAATATAAAGTCCATACCACATGTGGAAACTATGTTGTTGCCCATTAAATATCCTTTCAAGACTAGGAAATTCCTAAAATCAACTGCCACATTCTTGTAGGAAAAGAATCATAGCCAAATAGGAAGTCCACAAGTCAAAAGGAAGCAAATAACAAAATTTATACAACCTCTGTTGACCAGTATTGTGATGCCTTCCCAAACACCAATTGACCTGAAAGTTTAACCCAAGGCAGGACAACATGTCAGGAGACTCCAAGTAAAATTTTAGGCTGATCCTACGGTCAGATTGAAAATTATAACTATTGTCATAAAACTGGATAGTTGCACATTTTATGTCAGAATTCGAATCTGATTGTTTTTTTATTGCCCGGATCTCATTCTCTCTCTCTTCAAGATGATTCATCCTTGAATCATTAACAGGGATAAGGGACAAATTCTTAGCCTCTTTTTGAATCCTTTGGGGTTCTTTTATTGCCAACAATCATCGCCAACAACTTTGGATGAAGGTAGCGACCCTTTTCTTTCGTCTATCATCATTGCGGTGTTTTTGCTTATCTCTTTTTGAAGCTTGCTGGGCATCAAATTGGAACACTATTCGGTAATTGTCATAGGCCTAAAACTTTCATGTGGAGTCCAAGATTTAAAAAGATCTTTTTCAAGTCCAAATTATAGCAACAATGAAGAAGTCCGAATCTATCCTACAGCCCGAACATTGTTCAATGTTCAACCCATATCTTGAGTTCTAGAAGTCCAAATGACCTCAATTTTTTTTCCTGGAAAGTTGAGACAATTTCCTAGAACTTTTATGAGCACAGGTGGTTCAAATTCAAATGTTATCAATGATGTTTTGTTCAGACAAGAAGATAAGGATTGTCACCAAGTCAAGATGTGGCCACCCACTCAATAATTATTCATCAAATCAATAGTTCCAAATTTTGGCCTATAAAAGGAGGCATTTGTCATGCATTTAGGCATCTTGGTCTTCAGATCAAGATCATGCTCTTTATTTCTTTCTTTATATTTTTGTATTGTTTAAGTTTTATTTCATGTTATATTTTCCTTAATCTCTTGTTTATGCTTTTCATTTCCTTTATTATACTTATGTTCTCCTCTTGTTTATTTATGTTTCTTTTCTTCATTATGTTTAGCTAAGTTTATTATGTCAATGTGAAAAGGTTTCACTAATGGTGTTAGAATAGGTATAATATAAACTCAACATGGACTTTAATGTTTATATCCAAGAAAGTTTGTTATTAACATTTCTTATCTTTTTATCTTACTAATTCTTAATACCTTGCTTGTTAAATTGTTAATCTAGATTTGTGTTGTATAACATTTGGTACAGCAAATGCTTGGCACTTTCATAGCCAACCGTATGATATAACCTACACCTATGCTATGAAAGAAACTTGATTTGTTGCTAACATAAGTTAACATCATGAATTCATGATAATATTTAAAAGTTTGGTGTTACTTAAATAAGATAATTAATATGATTATGTTAAAAATTTATAATGAACTATTAAGGATAAATCATCCGATTGGAACCTCCTTTGTGTGTGGTTTTCAGTTGATTAATAAAAAGAGTTTATACTATACTTATTTCTAATACTAATAGTGGATCCTCTAACCTTGACAATTGCTTTTATCTTTGATTAATCCTCACATTAATCTTACATCTTAAAGTCCTCTTTAACTTATTATTATTATTATTATTATTATTATTATTATTATTATTATTTGTAATTTATATAGTTAACCTCCTTATGGTTCGATCCTGGTCTTACCGAGTGTATTACTACAACATTCCTACACTTGGAAAAAGACATCAATCTTTTGATCGTGTCATATACCCTGTTTACACTTCCAATATTTCACATCTCATAACTCAATCACGACCCAATCGTCCTGGGTCTCAATCCCACAAACATCATCATCATAACAACCATAATATTTATAACATACACTAAACAACAAATATCATTACAAAGGAATAAATGAGATAAACACGCATACATGAAACATGATTATATGAATTTCAGAGTTATGTTCATTTATTCAAGTTTAAATATCAATTATATAAATTAAGTTATATAAATGTTTTAATATTTCAAAATACAAGGTTATACTCCCTAGAATTACATAACAAAAAGTGAATAAAAGCTAGGATCTACTCCTGTCATGCATGCGAGGGTCCTAAAACAAAATACATATTATTGAAACATGAATATCACAATAAATATAGTAACACAAATATCAAAAAATTTAAAAATGCAAACATGTATTCACATTTTATTTGCTTCTCTATTTTTGTTTTCATTGGAACTCTTTTTGATTCAACTACTAAAACCATTTCATCTTTCATTTTCAACTTCCATTCAAAATTCCATAAGACCAACCACAACTATTTCTACGTAACTCATTGCCAATACCAATTTCACCGGTATCATCATCACCTCGTAGGCGTCAATGTTTAGTGATTCCCTTACCCGGGATCCTAACATACACTAAATGTATGCTAGTCCATGCTCCATAGGCATCAATGCATGGTGATCCCCTTACCATTTTCACTCTTGAACGCGTCTAAATAGTCGCTTTAGCAACTTTCTGAATTTGCTAGGAGAGGTTGTATTCCAACCTCTCCTCACATCTTTGACTATATCTGGAGTTCTACTACTCCGTTTCAAGCGAGGTTGGTCTTGTTGGAAAGCTAAGACATGGGGCTACAAGTCTTATGAAGGGAGAAGAACCTAGTTATGCTCCCAAGACACTTGAAATTATTCGTCAACAAATCAGACCTATTGCCATATAAGGTATGTCATGACCCAGTCTCAGTTGGTGACCAATAACAAGAGTTTTATAGCTCCAAATTGAGTAAGACTAGTTTCATCAGTTAGTCTACATCCAAAACTACAATTACTATGAAGGAACCTTATCTTAAGTCAAGAGACGAGTCTGTCCAGATTCATCAACCCTTTCATTTACACACAACATCCATAATTCAACTTTTTCTCTTTATCTCAACCCCTAGCCATATCACATACCGTATAAGAGTGTCAAAAATATCTTTTTAAGAGCAAATTTATCCTAACTAAATGATCTATATCGTTGTACGCAAGATACTTTTATTCATTCCAATATTTATCGAAGTAATAAAACAATAAATTCTAAAATTTATCATTGAGTTTACACAAATTAAAAAGACAAGGTGCGTTGCACCTACCTATTTCCCCATCCGATTGAGTCCCTTCAACTCCTAATGACCCTGCTCCAGGCATCTCTTCTGTTTGAGAATTAAAAGATACAATTAGTACCCTCTTCTACTTTTATGACAATGTGTGTTCTCATACTATTGCAATCTCATTCACATGAATTCATCACCATATTTAAATTTCATTTTCTGATTATTTCCTTCAACTACCTCATTACACTTTCTAGATCAGATTTCACTCGAGAACACTGTTTACCATTTAATTCATAAGTAAAGTTATAGAATTTATTTTTAAGTGTGGCTAGGCTCCTTGGAAAGGTAAGACATGGTTCTAGAACTCTATTGAAGGATCAGAAGACCAATTCTACCCGTAATACCCCTGAAATTATCTATTATAGTACTCAACAAAATCTGTCAAGTACAAGATAGTTCGACCCTTCTTTCATTTTTAGTCCATATTTGGAGTTCTATAACTCCATATTACACGATGTCAGTTTTTTTAAAATGACTACATCCATGCCTACAACCTTTGTGAAGAACCCAATCTGGAATTTTATCATTTTGGTTCCTAACCACGGTTGAAATGTGGGGGATAAAACTGTTAAGTCCCAATACATAGATTGAGACAACCAATATCTCCCTTTTTCTTCTATCAATAATATGGCCGAACATGCCTAAGGAAAGACACTAAGGATTTTCTTCAATTTAAATTATAATTAGCATGCATTTTATGGTTAAACACAAATCAAGCCACCACCAAATTTAAACAATTGTTTCATTAAGGTTTACGTTTCTCCTAACTCAATCTAAATGAATACAATCCAAATAAGGAAGTTAACCACCTTTATACCATGAAACACATACCAAACAATCATAGCATTTTAATAGTTAGATCTTCCTAGATCAAGACAAAACCAAACAATCATAACAGGATCCAATGGTGGACAAAGGTAGAAACTTCTAGTGACCATGATTGACCTGCAGACAGATTTTCAGTGAAATGTTGCAAGGGCTATATCTCTCACACCAAACTAGAAAAATTCCAATCCCAACGGTCTGATTTTAGAGGGTGTTGAGAATCATAATATATCCGAAAACCACACCAATCCAATGGTGCAATGCAGAGATATGGCCATTTTAATGTCTGCTCTCAAGGTACTCTCTCTCTCTCTCTTCCCTTTCATTCGGCCCTCCTAGTTAATTTCTGCATAATTTTGCTATTTATATGATAAATCTATCTATATTTACCAAAACACCCTTATATCAAGTTTGAGTATCTTTTCGTTTAACCAAATACCTTTTATGGGTCCACTTTTAAAATACTATGCAAAAAAAAATCTTTCTCTCTAAAATTTCTTTTCTAATAATTCGATACAATTCCATTTTATTTTATTTCAACTAGCTCATCCCATTCTCGGTTTTGAATTATCAATAATTTTATTAATATCATAAAATTTGATCGGGAGTTTACAATTTACCACCATTTATATTTTACTTCTTATTATTCAATTCATCATGGTGAAGTCTTTTGTTGGGGTTTTACAGAGTTTCCACCTAGTCATCTGCATATCTAAATTATAAATTTCTGGGGCTTCACACTAGGGTCCATTTTATCATTTGTACATAAACCCCTAACCTTTTGTTATTTGAACATTGACCCCCTCTTTGTCTTACATATTTATTTTGTCCCCATAATTTTTTTTTCTTTCTAACAATTTTGCCCTCTTTGTCATTTCCTTAATTTCACCATTTTATTTAATTTAGGTTTCTTTAAGTTAATTTAACCCATTTTACTATCTGTTAAATTTCTTATATTTTAATAGCCTAGAAAAATTATAACCAGGGGTTTACATGGCATGAGACAATTGCACAGGTTAATCCCCTTTTATTGGAAAAGGAGATGATTAGTTTATTTTCCAACAACTTTAAGGCTCCGTACTTTGAATATTTGGTTAGAAGCACTACACAACATTTCACTAACCTAGTTGCTATAGCTGAGAGGATTGAACAAGCCATTGGATTAGGTAAGATTGCTGACCTAACTGAGAAGAACGATTTCACTGGAAAAAAAGAAGGAAACTGAAATTCATAATACCGAAGGTGGTTACAAAGGCAAGAGAAACAACTACCAAGGATACCTACCCTTTTTATAGCTAACATCTTCACACTAATTCCTAAAAATCAAGCATCTTGAAGATAAAGCTACAATGACATGAAGTCAAGAATGATCTACATATGACCCCAATTGACTATTGGAAAGATGCCCCTGTTGAGGAGTTTGTAGGAGAGGAATGATTGGGAGATTCTAGAAAATTTCAATCAATGGTTGCTGAGTGTTTTGCCCTTTTTGTATTACCTTCTACAAGTTTCAATGAAATAATGAGTTTGTTCTGTATAAAAACTCACAAATACAAATTAGTAACCTTGCAAGATATTTTTTGCCAGTGGGATTTTGAAAAACTGAACTTGCTTTTGATTTTAAAAATAATTTGATGTTATTTAAGAACTATATGAATCAAGCAGCTCCTTCATTGAGGTGATCAAACTCTAAACCAGAGAATATGAATAGAAAAATAAACTGACACCCTCACACCATGACTCTTGAGCCAAATGTTGTAAATGTACGAATAACGATACATAGTGAATTCGTTGTTCATAGACTCATGAAATGCATCTCTTTGCAAAGTACAAACCATCACATTGAACAAGGTTAAAAAATTTTGATCTTAACTTCTTGTGCTTGAAATGATAAAAGGCTATCTTTGTTATCCATTTTCACGTTCTAAAATGAATATATTCCTTGTGGTCTCTTTTTTTAGCCTGAATAAATTTTCTTTCATGAAAACCTGGCTAGGATCACACCCTACACTGGGGGCAAGTGAAATTTCAATGATAAAGAATGATGAAAAAGCCATGAGAAAGCTAAAAAGGCAAAAGAGCCTAAGAAACTCAAACGCTTGGGGCATTCCAAAATCATAAGAAAAAGTGATAGCTAAAACAAAATGAATATGTCCTAGCCAAAACAATGAAAAAGGGCAAATCAAAGAAGAACGACAAAAGAAAAGATGAAAAACTCAAATAGTCAAACAACTGATAGTGATCCCTAGTCTTTGAAACCTTGAAACACTCTTTGAGCCTTATGAATCCTTTTTATATATATATATATATATAACCAAGAACCATAACATACATTACATGCCTTTGAAAGTCCTTTCTAATCAAGCGAGCGAGCGAGCGACCTTGTAAAATAAACAATGCTCTCAAAATGCAAAGAATACTTTTTCATAGGAGTCATGATATCGAGAACAAACTACTTATTATTATTCATGCTAATAAAATGAGTGTTCAAAAAGTGACAATTTTTTTCTTAAACAAAACCTTGAGCTTTTTCTTGAGCCCTTCACTTTGAAAACCATAAAAGTAGAAGGTCACCTCATGATGTACCTTCACTAATGACAATATCGCCAACACAAGAACAAATCATCTCCTTTCCAAGAAAAGTAACCAGCGAGTTGTAAAATTTCAGAAGCAAATTGTTTTAAACTCACATCAAAACCAAAAAGAAGAAAGGAAAGAAGGGTTACTCAAAACCGTTATTCCTCTAAGTTGCTGACAGAGCACACTTAGGGGGTAATAACCCGTACAAGGGGGCAATATTGTATTTAGAAGGAGATTAGATTCCTTCAGGTAACGAAAAAGAGAAAAAGAACATTCCCTACCATGAGACAAGAGGGCATTCTTGCTTACAAAAGACAGTTTGGTCTTTTCAACAAATGACATCGAATGTTGTTGGTAGTGAGACAAGGAATTAATGAATGGTCTTCTCCAATTAATCAACAAAGATAGAGAATTTCCAGCATGAAAATGGGTCACAATGAGCACCATAAAGGTTGAGCTAGATAAAATTACAAATATTCTAAAAAAGACCTTCATGGGCCAACTCGAATGGACTAGAAGCCAAACAACTAAGAGAGCTCAAATAAAAATCAGCAAGACCTCACCAATCAAGCAACAAAAAAGATTGTGAAGAAATGAGGACCTATATTTATCAGGTAAGTATATAAGCATATTGATCATGATGCATTACTTTCATCCTTGACAGATTAGTGTTTTACCATCACCTCTTCCCTTTCGAGTGTGCCTTCCCTCGACCATCTAAGGTAGTGCATTTTCTAACCCTATCACCTTTTGAGTGTGCCTTCCCTCGACCATCTAAAGTAGTGCGTTTTCTAACCCTATCACCTTTCGAGTGCTCCTTTAAGCCCTCAACCATCTAAAGTAGTGTGTTTTATAACCCTACCTCATTCGAGTGCGCCTTTAAGCCCTCGACTATCTACAAAGGTAGTGTGTTTTCTAACCCTATCTCATTTTGAGTGCGCCTTCAAGCCCTCATCTCTAAGGTAGTGCATTTTCTAACCCTACCTCCTTTTGAGTGCGCCTTTGAACCTTCAATTATCTAAGGTAGTGCATTTTCTAACCCTACCTCCTTTCAAGTATGCCTTTGAGCCCTCATTTTTAAGGTAGTGCATTTTCTAACCCTACCTCGTTTCGAGTGCACCTTCGAGCCCTCGACCATCCAAGGTAGTGCGTTTCCTAACCCTACGTCTTTTTGGTGCGCCTTCGAGCTTTCATTTCCTTCGAGTGCATGTTTGAGCCCTCGACAATTCAAGGTAGTGCGTTTCCTAACTCTACCTCCTTTCGAGTGTGCCTACAAGCCCTCGTCCCCATTGTTGTTTGTCAATCTAGTGTTTAAAATTTTTTCAAGACTAAAAAAAATATTCTTTTTTTGTCTACTTTTCTTTATAAATTTACTACGCAAAGCCAAAAAAAAATAAAAATTTTCAATGTCTTTGCATCGTAAATATTATAAAGCCGGCAGCTATCATAACCTAATTTTTTACTCTTTATTTTTATTTTTAATAAAACAATAAATGAAATAAAAAAATAAAAATGAAAAATGAATGAAATGGAAAAAATTAAATGAATGAAGAATAAATTGAAATTTGGGTCAAGACAATATAAATTGAAAGTTTGGGGACTTAATTAAACTTTGGAGTAGTTTAATTAATCAAATCAATAGCTTAATTGAAGAATTGGTAAGTTTTGAAACTTAATTGAACTTGAGATTAGTTTAATTAATGAAATCAAGGGCTTAATTGAAGAAATACCAAAGTTTAGGGTTGATTCAGGTTAAAATTACAAGACATTAAAATCCAAGGACCATGTTATAAATAGTGTTGAAATATAGCGATCCAATTAAAATTCACCCAGGGGTTGTTCCACCGGTGAGGGAACTTAGGGATAGTTTCTATGTGTAACTTCCATTGTATTGTACATATATAGGCTATAAAATGTGTAGCATGCAAACCAGAATGTGCATAGCACACAAGACCGAACTTTGTGTAATCTTTTTGTTAAGTTAATAAAAAGGTTGGGACTTGTCACTATAATTACAAAATTTTAGGACTTTGGTGGCCAAATTGAAAATGGTTATTCCCATCCCAAAACGGCATCGTTTCGAAGCAAACTGTTCATCTCCTTCATTCCTAATTCTATAGAAATGGCAGAGAACATGGTAACATCTTTCCCTCATGATGTGTCATTAATAGTCTAATAATGGATGTTATTCCAACAGTTGCACGATCACCACTCTGAGAGGTGCAACAGTGTTCTCATACTATAAATACAAAAACACAAAGGGAGGCCGAAAAAAAGAAGCATACAAAAGAGTAAAAGAGAAACCATGAGGACGAAGACAGAAGATACAGAAAGAAGAGAGGCCAGAAAAAAATAGAGAAAATAAGAAAAAAGAAAAAGAAGATAGATAGAGAGAGAGAGGGAGGGAGAGAATCCTAAGAGTAGAAAAAAGCAAGAGATAAAATGGAAGAAGGGAGAAGACGTCGCTCGACCAGGTCGTCCCCAACATCTTCATCTCCAGTCTTCAAGCTACAGGTCAGTAGCATTCTTCTTCCCTTGCTTTTCCTTTTTCATTACACCGGCACTGTTGCCAGCATGCGTGAGTAATTCACGTATGCCAGGAAACAGTGCCCAGGCTGGTCCCTGGCTCGGCCAGTGACTACGCCAAGCTTGCTGAGTTTAGCCAAGCTCGTATGATTGGGCTAGACCCGGTCTCAAAAAAATAAAAATAAAAATTATGTATGCATTGATTTAAATTTATTTTATTGGTTTATTCACTGGCACCAGAGCCAGGAATACCATACATTGTTTTTTACTATGTAATATTTACCAACGCCAGAGTTGGAAATATCCATGGTTGAATATTTATTGACGCTAGAGTCAGGAATATCGCAAGCAAACCATCACAACATAAACCAACACTCTCTTAGCAATTTAAGACAAAACCAGCAATGCAGTCTGCCTCAGGCAAGACACTTAAGAGGTGATAATATCTTTCCTTTTGCATAACCAATTCCGTACCATAAAATCTCAGTTGACCAATTAGGGTTCCTAGTAACCATAATAGTAGGTGGCGACTCCTTAAACTAGACATTTTCCTATCAAAGAACAATGTGTCAGTTATTGGTTCTTTTTATAGAAGTGAATTTTTAAAAGTTTTCGCGATGTCGGGTGCGACAACAAGAACCTATATGTCAAATAGACTAAATAACTTGGTAATCACTTGAAAAGATTTGATATATTCCAAGATAATTTCCTAAAACACATTATCAAAATAGTTTATAAGTTATTTGTTTCCATGTGTGCCTATCCTCTAAAACTTTATTACCTCTTGGGAATTAACACAAGTAACCACACATTCTTATTCATAGCCATAACTATAAAACCTGAATTCAACTATAAGGAATAATCACTTACTTTTGATTCATTTACAATAAATTTCAATCCATAATCATTAATTATATGTATCCTTACCACAATTTCCACCTACCAATTTTATTAGTTTATTCTGGCATCTTTCGAGATTATCCATAAGCCATCCATAATACTTTCTAATCATAATGTTTCCATACCCTATTTCCCTTTTCATTGTATTATTTCTAAATTTCATTTTTTTTTATCTCTTACTAGTGTATTTAATCTATTCCATTTCTTCATTTTGTAACACATTTATTTGTACCACAATTTATTCTATTAATTTATTGAATTCCTATGTCAAATAAAATTTCAGCAAAGTTTCTTTTTAATTTTCCATCATTCCCACATCTTTATGTCCTATTTTCCTACATAATTATAATAATTACATTAATCACATCACATGGTAGCCTCAGACATATCTCAGTTCATTAACTCTTTATTATACAATTAATTATTTCATCATATTATCATCATCTCCATAATAACATATAGATCCTCAATCATCTTTTTATGTTATACATATAATATTACTAACCCTTCGATGGGTTAGACACACTCGAGGACTAACCCTTCGGTGGGATCTAGCGACCAGAAAAAATGTTATCTACCCTTTATGTGTATGTTATGAACAAAGACACCCTAATGATTACTCAGTCTCTCCAGGGCAATGTTTTATATGCTAAGGATAGGGTCATTGATGGAGAACTTGCTAGTATCTAAGGCAAGGATGTTATTACTGTGATGAAAAAGGACACTTCAAAAGAGAGTGCCCTCACAAGATCTCTGGGCAAACATAAAATATAAAGCAACCAAGTCAGAGTCACTAGCAGTCTATCACAATGAACAAACCAGTGAGATCCAACAATCAAAGGCTAATTCCATCTAAGGACGGTCGAGGACATAGAATGATCAGACTTAGAGAAGGGTCTTCCATGACATAGGAAAAAAGATATTATAGCAACATCCAATGTATTGGCAAGTATGCTACAAATAAATAATTTAAAAATACATGTTTTATTTGATCCGGGTGCTACTCACATTTATAATTAGTATAATTGTAGCCAACCTGGGGAAAGAAGCAAAAAGGTTAGAAAAAGGGTTTACAATTGGAAAACATATAGGTGATGTTGAAACTAATGGTAAGTATATGGGTGTTAATGTAACGTCTTGAAATTTTCATGTAACTTTCATATTTCTAATCATCATGTCTAAGTATAATGGGGTAAATTTTTTTTTTTGTGTAATCTGTCGAATAATACATCCCATTATTGATTCTTTAGTTTACCAAATTTGCAGCAGAGTTTCCCTATAACTTATACATTTCCTCAGCTCTTTTCTTATCCTCCTAGCATCACAATATCAAATAACTATATTACATACACACGGTAGCCTTCAACCACCTACCAATTCAATTATTTCTCCATTTCATTCTTTCACATCGCTTCTCATAACTCTTCATATTCTTTCCATTTTTCATTTACTTAAAACATACGTATAATGGATACACACACACACATGCATGCACACATAATAAAAAAGATGCAACAACCAAATGCTAGAAATACAATCATACCATTTAGTATATTTCAAGGTAAAGTTATTAAAATAATTTGAAATATTCATAGTACATAAAAATAAGTACCTAACAAAATTATAAATAGTGAAACGACACAATCAGTATTGGCCTACTTTGTTTCATAGACCTGCAACATATACAATATTATAAGAGTTATTAGTCATCAAGAAGACTTATGCTCATGATTTTTTTATAAGGGAAAGGAATCATTATAACAATACCTCAACTCATATGACAATACTCATGCTCATCATTGCAACTAAAATAACAGTAGAAATTTAACATCTAGCCATAAAATACATGTACGTGCTCATCATATGACAATACTCATGCTCATAAGGAAGGAGAACAATATGCTTATCCAGAATTCTTTTGGCATTGATTACATCATATATATATTGAATTACGCACTAGGTACTATGATGTCCAAGTTCATATTTGTCACTTTCAACATTGCCTTTAAAAAGAATTACATAGTACATTCAAATCTAATGTTGTTGGCTATACGTCATCCTTGAAGTAACCACATATTAATCTTATGTTTACTCGTCACCATCATTGCTTAACATAATTTGTTTGTAACATTACTATATTTTCTATTTTTTAGGTATCACAACCATTTGTTACATTATCACCTCATTAACATTTACGTTGACTTAGTAATACATTAAACAGTATTATATCTTAAGTTGCCAATCAACCCCCCCTATCATATACATTTTTAAGCATTAGTTAATGGTCTTACACAATGGTTTCCATTATATAATCGAGGATATTTTCAATGGTTTCCATTATTTGAAAACAACAACACCATGGTTTCAACTCATTGGAAACAATAATACAATGGTCTCCATTCAAAACAAAGACAGCCACATGAATTCTCTTTTTATTAGGGACAACTAGGAAGTAACTATTGTTGCCTATAATTTAATTTAAAGGACTTGTCAACTTAAATAGAAGCATAGGAAAAGGAGAATCTATATCATCATCTTATAATTAACCAAATCATACTTTGCTTCCTTGGTCATCATTAAACATCAAAAGTTATCATATTCATAGATATTGGTAATTAATTGTCAACTATCAATTTATATATTGTCCTTAGTCATTGATAATGCAGTCATTAAGTATCGTTTCTTTCTTACCCTTAGTCACCAACACTAGGATCACTAAATATCATTCCTATCTCCTCCTTAGTCATCGATACTATGGCCACTAAGTATAATCTGGTCATCCCCTCGTGGATGCCAATAATTCTAGCAAACCCATTTGATTGCCAACAAATTCAACTATTAATATCTTTCTACCAAGCTATCTTTAATATTGTACTCCGCATCTTCATACAACCTTATACCATATTATTTTATCTGAGTTATGTTCAACAAACAACTAATGACATGTATTATGGTCTAGGAATCCTTGTATATATAGGATTCTTCCATGCATATAGGATTCATTCCTAATTATGATCAATTTTGTATATGGTTCTTTAAACATTAGTTTTGATTGTGAATAACACATCATACTCTTTATTTCATCGTATTAGTAAACACTTTCAAAAGAGATAGTTCACAACACTCATTATCGGTAATACTAGTATGGACCCCATTAACCGAAGTTAATCTCACCCTTTTCTCCTGACTATTCAACATAGATATCATTAGCAGAAACTAATCTTTAATGCTTATTCTCGGCTATCCAACATGGATCCTATTAGCCAAAGCTAATCTCATCATTCATTCTCGGCTACCCAACATAGATATCACTAGCCAAAGTCTCAGCTACCCAACATGGATATCACTAGCCAAAGCTAATCTCATCATTCATTGTCGACTATCCAATATGTATACCATTAGCCGAAGATAATCTTATAAATGAATCCCGGTTATCCAATATGAACACCATTAGCCAAAAGTTAATCACATCATCTAATCATGGTTATCTAATATCGATACAATTAGTTGAAGCTAATCACATCATTATTCTTTACATTTCATGAGTAATTTTAATAAATTGAAATCGGGTAGTAACATTATTTATAAATATTTCAAGGATTTACTAATAATTTGTTAAATGTTAAAGGTGGAAACCACCTATCAGTCCCCCCATAGTGTGCCCTCACCCGGTCGAAGATCTGATCCCGGTTACACCTCCTGATACACAAAATGACCATTACTCAGTATATTTTTATTTAGTTAATGTCAAATACCATTTCCACACACATATATTAATTCAAACATCTCAACACTTTAATTCAATCCTAATCCAATTAGAAAAATTAATTATACAATTAATTTAATTAAAGATTTCAATTTTAAAATATAAAATCAATATATTTATGTATGGATTGGTAGAATTGTATTTCTACCCCAAATACCCAATTTGTAGTAACGTATAAAGTACAAGGGTAAAATAGTAATTTAGACCCCTAAAACCCTAAAATATGTTGTAGGGATATAATTGTAATTTTGCCTCTCTTATCCTTCTTCTTTTTGTTACTGGCAATGGGCTTACTACACATTATTGGCGACTGTAACGATGGCCAAATTTGTTGTTGCCTACTAACAACACGGGGGGTTGCCCCTCGCGCTATATAATCACCAATATGAGGCTACTTGCTACAAACCAAGTTAGGTCTGAATTTTATCTTAAAATGTCTACTAACTAGTTTTACAAAATCAAACACATCTCTCATAAAATACATCAAATTGAGATGAAATTTCTCAGAGAGTTATTATACACATGGAACTATATTTTAGTAAAATTCCAGGTCAATTAGAGTTCAGGAACATATTATTTAAATTGGTCAAAGTTGCTATTACTATTTTGACAGATTCATTGATATAGTTTTCTTTCTTGGCTATTTTCAATTCAATCGGTCCAAACCTATATTGGATTAATTTTGGACAACAAATGAAGATTAAAGAAGGCTTATTTAGGCCCTAAACTTGTGTCCTTGGGCTACAAAGGTTCATAATGTGGCTTGGATTCATTGAAGAATTAGAATCCTTTCTTTTCTAGGATATGTGTGGTGGTTGGGGACTCTATAAATATTAAAGCATATGCATATAAACTCACAGGAATATGCTCACAAGTAATTATTCATTTTAAGGAAGAAAAACTAGTGCATATGCATATAAACTCATAGAAATATCATTATAAAGAGATTTGTTTGTATCCATAAATTAAGATTAGAAATCTAACATTGTTATTACATTATTAAGTGAAATACATTTAATCCTAAATTTATGCATATTATACCTTCTCTATGATAACAAAAGTAAAATCGGATGAGGGGACTACTCCTGATGCGAATGAGATGGCCCTGAAAAATGCATCAAATCATTATAATTAATTGAACAACTATAAATAATGACTATTATAATGGAAGATATCACTGCATCCTTTTTTTCTTATTTCAACCCAACACTTCAAACATTATCCTATTAATGATTTCTTTTTAATGCATTTTCTCTCATACTACTCATATTATCCTCAATCTTCCAAAACTTGAACAATATTCATAATATCAACGTCAGTTACTAATGGATAACATTTCCCAACATTTTAAGAATGATTAATCAAGAGAGTGCTAATACCAGATCACTAATATCATTTGCTATCATTCCTTAGATAGCTAATCCAAATTTTGGAATATGTTGGCATCAAGGCATCCTCTTGATATCATTAGCTTTTCTTATTTCCCAATAATAGCAAATCAAGTTTATTTTTATTCTCTCAATCCTTTGGGGTTATGCTAATGCTAATAAATCTAATCAGAATCACTAGTTTTCCTTACCGGGGGATTGACCAATCAAATTCAAAGTAATATCGATATCAATGTAACCCATTAATATCATTAGCTACTAAACTCAGAATAGTTAATCAAGTCCTTTCAGGGACTTTAATTCATCGATTGATAATGTCGGTGTCAAGAACCCCTTAACATCATTAACATCCATTCTACGAGCACCTAGTCAAGTTCCATGTAAATACCAATATCAATGCAACCCATTGATATCATTAGATGTCCAAACCCAGAATAACTAATTTATTATTCAACAATGTTGATGTCAACATCCCTTTTACATCGTTATCCTCCATTTCAGGAGCATCTAATTAGGTTATTTGTAAACACATATAGAGAGAGAGAGAGATGATGACTCAGTTTTCGCTGCCGATGCATAAATCGGCAGCGACGCAGTTTCCGCTGCCCATTCTTGATTGGCAGTGACGCAGTTTTCGCTGTCAATATAGAAATTGGCAGTGACGCAGTTTTCGCTGTCAATATAGAAATTGGCAGCGACACAGTTTTTCGCTGCCCATTTCTTGATCGGCAGCGATGCAGTTTCTGCTGCCGATTTCTGGATCGGCAGCGACGCAATTTTCGCTGTCGAGGCAGAAATCGGCAGTGATGTAGTTTTCGCTGCCGATTTCTCGATCGACAGTGATGCAGAACTGGGAGGGAGGGGTAAAACCGGTTTTAGATAGACCAAAACAAGGATAAGAACACATCTAAACCAACCCCCAAACAACCCACTTCTTTTGATGGGGAGTACAAATACGAGGGGAGAGAGAATGATCCATCTTCTTCCCAAAACAGCAGCTGCATGTCATTCTTCCCTTTCTCTTTCACAACAAAAACTTAAATCAAACCAGTAGAGAGTGCTTTATGAACGTGTGAGGGAAAGATGAGACCTTGAGAGAAGATTGGACAGCTACCTAGAGGAAAGGAAAAAGAGGGCTGGAAAACATGAGAGGAAGAAGAAGGAGGAGAACCAGCAAGAGAAGAGAAAGAATAGTGTCAAACCTTCCTCAAACTTAGTTAAATTCAAAAGGTATGGGTCATGAAACTCCCCTCCTCTTCTCCTTAAGACCAGAAATGAAAATGAAGAAGAAAACCCTAAGAAAATTGACCTAAGATCTAAGCCAGCTATGGAGGAAACTGAAATTAACTAGGAGAACAAGGAAACAGAAATGAAATGAAGCCAATTTCAGAACATCTAACAAAGAAAAATAAATAAAATGAAAATAACAAATCATGGTAGAGGGCTGGCTTTAACTATGGGATGGGCCAGCATGCATGTGTGTGTTTCTGCTGGGATTTTATTGAAAGATTATATGCTATAATTGATGTTTTCAATGTGTGTGTTCTGCTGGAATTTATTGAAAGATTATATGTTGTAATTGATGTGTTCTGCTGGGATTTTATTGAAAGATTATATGCTGTAATTGATGTTTTCAATGTGTGTGTTCTGCTGGAATTTATTGAAAGATTATATGTTGTAATTGATGTGTTCTGCTAGGATTTTATTGAAAGATTATATGCTGTAATTGATGTGTTCTGCTGGGATTTTATTGAAAGATTATATGTTGTAATTGATGTTTTCAATGTGTTTGTTCTGCTGGAATTTATTGAAAGATTATATGATGTAATTGATGTGTTCTGCTGGGATTTTCTTGAAAGATTTTATGTTGTAATTGATGATTTTCAATGTGTGTGTTCTGCTAGGATTTTGTTGAAGGATTATGTGTTGAAATTGATGGTTTCGATGTGTGTGTTCTGTTGGAACTTAGTGACAGTGTATATGCTGGGGTTGTTACAGCATGTGTGGTGTGTGTACACGCCAAAATGTGTGTTGTGCAGCGAAATTCTGATTCGTTGCCAAAACTGCGTTGTTGTGCAGCAAAACTCTAATTCGCTGCTGAAACTGAGTCTTCTGCAGCGAATTAGCATTCGCTGCTGATTTGTGTGTTGTGCAGCGAAACTCTGATTTGTTGCCGAAACTGTGTCAGCTGCAGCCAATTAGCATTCGCTGCCGATTTGTGTGTTGTGCAGCGAAACTCTAATTCGCTGCCGAAACTGAGTCTTCTGCATCGAATTAGCATTCGTTGCCGAGTTGTGTGTTGTACAGCGAAAAGATGATTCACTGTCAAAACTGTGTCGACTGCAGCGAATTAGCATTCGCTACCGATTTGTATGTTGTGTAGCGAAACTCTGATTCACTGCCGAAACTGAGTCTTCTGCAGCGAATTAGCATTCGTTGTCGATTTGTGTGTTGTGCAGCGAAACTCTAATTCGCTGCCGAAACTTTGTCGGCTGCAGCGAATTAGCATTCGCTGTCGATTTTTGTGTAGTGCAGCGAAAAGGTGATTCGCTGCCGAAACTGTGTCAGATGCAGTGAATTAGTATTCGCTGCCGAAACTGAGTCTTCTGCAACGAATTAGCACTCGCTGCCAAGTTGGGCGTTGTGCAGTGAAATTGTGGCGCCAACAGCAACACAATTTTCGCTGCCGAACTGGCTGCTGGCAGCGAAACAGTTGTCGCTGCCGAATTGGCCAGCCTGCAGCGAACCAGTTCTCGCTGCCGATTTATACAATAAGCCTCCTAGGCAGAAATGACTTAAATGCTAGTAACAATTTCATGATATGATGGTGTAAAATATGGAATACCTGAATGTGAACATATGAACTCTTGAAATAAGTGTGGTGATGAATGTGATTCAAAAAAAAAAATACAACTGTACTGATTTGTGACCATTGATGTCTTAGGTGGTGCGGTTGGGATTGGACCATCATCAAGACAAGAACAACCCACAGGTGGAGCAGGTAGGTGACTTGCACCTTTCTTTTCATATGTTGAATATTGAAATACTTTAATATGAGTATTACCATATTGTTAGGACCGATATTAGATTGTTGAATGCTTAAATGTTGACTAATGGTTGATTAGCTTCGGCTAATGGCATCCGAATGGATGGCCGGGACAAAGAATGATTAGCTTCGGCTAATGGCATCCGAATGAATGGCCGGGACAAATGAATGATTAGCTTCGGCTAATGGCATCCGAATGGATGGCCGGGATGAAGGACTGATTAGCTTCGGCTAATAGCATCCGGATGGATGGCCGGGACAAAGAATGATTAGCTTCGGCTAATGGCATCTGGATGGATGGCTGGGACAAATGAATGATTAGCTTCGCCTAATGGCATACGGATGGATGGCCGGGATAAATTAATTATTAGCTTCGGCTAATGGCATCCGAAAAGTTATGCATCTATATGTACTACTAGCTGTTTATACCAAATACATGAAGAAATTATAAATGTTAATGCTTCATTTAACTGCCAGACCGTTAGCTACCATTATTATTATTATTAAGTATTTGCATTCTTTTAAATGTTTTGCACTGCTGCAGGGACGTCACACCAACGAGATGTCTAGGAAACCCGATATACGGGAACCTACTTTTGCAAGGAATCATGTAGATGCATTCTAAATCACAATGTATTTTGTACGAATCAATGTACTGAATGTATAACTTTTATTAGATCCTTTTGTTTAAATTTGTAATGGCTATTAGTACGATAGGAATGCAAACTCATGTCTATGTATATATTTTTAATATGAACTTCAAATCATGCAACCATAATATTACGTGTTTGTGTAAGATTTACTTTTAAATGAAATGTTGATTGTATGGATTGTCTTTTGACGATGTGAGGATTCAGGTTCACTGATTACCAGCACCATGTGTATTAAGTATATATATATATATATAAAAAAATTACTGTTGTTTTGGGCTTGGAAAGCCGGGTTGTTACATTATTAATCCATATTTTTTCTTTCCCGCCTTTATTCACTCGTTTACTAATTTTACATATTGGCATAGAACACATAATGAGTCAATTCTAGCAATATTAACAATGCAATAATTTAATAATTTATAGGTGTTAGGAACCTACCTGTTGTGTTTAAAGTCTCGTCTCTGGCTCGAGTCGATGGTTCAACCATCAAAGTATCCCATATAAATTAATTTACCCATTGATTAATACTATCATTCATAAACTTGAAAATCATATTAACGATCCAATGTAATAACTTTTGCTTCATAACACATTCCATATCATAGGTTTAACCACCCTTTTGTTTCCATTCATGGTATTGTGTTTTAGATTATGTAATAATCAACACAATCATAACAACATTCAAAAGAGATTTTCAGTCCTCACCAAGAGTTTCACATCATTCATTTTATCGTTATATTTAAATTTCTCTTTTCTCAATTTTCATTTCATTTTCCAAACATGACTAAACACATTAGTCTTATAAATTCATCTATAAGTTCCTTAATAAAACTTTTCTCGCAGTAATTATGAAATCTTACATAATCATTCTATCAAGCTTTTACCTTTATGTCATTCACTTTAGATTCTAATTATGTTATACAACATACCTTGATACAATTCTCACTCCAATTAAAAATATAAATAACTCAACTCTCTCATTATCATTATTGGTCGACCCTATAAGAAAAAGGAGCATGATTTTTCCTTTCCTTCTTATTATTCTTTAATCATTTTTATTCAACAACTCTTTCTCTTTCAAGTGCAAAGTCATTCTACCCAAAAAAGTTTTTTCACTTTGCATAACATATACATTCATATTAGTTTTATTAATGATTTTGCTAACTTTTATAGTTTCTTACTTGCTTACTTAGGAACTAATCTTCCTTAGTCTTACATTTAACATTTCTATGATAATTTCCTACACTATTTATATTAATTACCCTCCCCTTTTTTATTGCTAATTTGGCTTAACCTTGTCTAAAGGGAGTCATGGATTTCCTTTCAATTTTTACACCATTAAATCATTATAATCTTTTTTTAACCAATTTCAAAAACACATTTTCCATATATGCATGC
Organism: Populus tomentosa; assembly: GCA_018804465.1. Taxonomy (NCBI): domain Eukaryota; kingdom Viridiplantae; phylum Streptophyta; class Magnoliopsida; order Malpighiales; family Salicaceae; genus Populus; species Populus tomentosa. The sequence goes on along the minus strand of CM031989.1, from coordinate 7,885,111 downwards.
CATGTACAGAACACAATCAAATCTTATCTTTAATCCAATAATTTCTCCAAATAAATTAAATTCTCGAGTCATTAAAATGCATCACCATTACATAAAAATATTGTCACCCATCTACAATCATTATCCACATAATTAATAACACAATTTATAAGAGATATAATAAATGTATCACTTCCAAATCTCTCTCTCTCTCTCAATAGCTGACCACCTAGGGCTTCTCTACCCCACCAAAATTTCTTTATTATTTCTTCATGAATACAACCTACAATGATTGTAAGGACTCCATTTCAAATAAATTTATCTTTCTCTCAAATTCATATTAAAAATCCTAATTAAATTTGCTAGGATTTTGATGGAAATCAAGTAATTTTTGTTCAAATCAATATATATGAGTTCTAAAAGCTTTACCAAGTTACAATTCAAGTCTCAAATGATAACCAGTTAAATTTTCTCCAAGTCTCTTTCTTCCTCCTCTTCTTTCTTCACTTTCTCTCTTTAAATCAACATTTCCTCTCTTCAAATCTTCTTTAATTTTTCATGTTTACGTGTTTTTCCCTCTCAAAATCCACTCTTATCACTCAAAATCAACACTTTCTTAGAGATTTGGCATGAGAAAATGAGAAGAACTCAAAACATTCCCCTCTCCTTTCATAGTAGCACCACCAACCTCTTACATATAAATGGGGGCTGATTCATTTTTTTATTTTACCCCACAATTTCACTAAATCATTGTTTTTACTGTTTCTTTAAACTTCCACTAACATTTAGTACCCTTATTTGAATCAACTCGATCTATATTTCCTTTATAAACTTCCAAAACAATCCTTCTAATATTTTTTTTTTCTCTCAATAAAATCCTCATTATCATTTATTTATTCATTTATTATTATTTTAATTATTAGGGCTTATAGTGCATGCAACATAGCAAGGTGTTGTTACACATTTTTAGGGCCCCACATGCTGGAAATGGTCTATACTTCTCTTGAACCAAAAGCAAGAGTTTAGTTCATGGTTGCTGGAAGATTGACAAAAACAGAGAAGAAAGAAATGTTTTTCAAACCCTGTTTCAGCTGTTTTCTGCCCTCTTTATCCTCCTCTTTTGCTGCCAAAATCATAAGGTTTCTTAAACTGATTAAGAGTCTTCATAATGTTAAATTCATTCTCTCTTTATCTAGTCTTTAAGGTTAGATAAATCTGCTGCTATCGCAATTTTTTGTTCCAACTTTTAGGCTTTGATTTTGAATTGGTTTCGTGTAATATCTGATCATCCCAGCTATATTTGGTCACTCATGACATGTTTAAGAATTGACCTATACCTTTATTAGGTCTTAGGGCTCACTGTTCTTATGGAAGACTCTCAGTCAAATTGGGATGCTTGGCATTGTCAATTTCCTGAATCAGATCATTAGATCTTTTTGACCAACCAGATTGCAGCCAGATTCTGTTCTTCAAAATGAATTTATCTCACTTTGAATCCTTCATGAAAGTTATAGATTTGTATGCATAGATGAATTTAGGTTTTTGAAACTCTTAATTTTGATATCATAAGTTCAAGATATTCCTATGTGAATATCTAATGAGAAAGTAGAGATTCCTGCCGCGAGAAATATTCCAGCTCGAGTTTTTGCAATTCTGTTCTTCAAAATGATTTATCTAACTTTGAATCCTTCATGAGAGTTATAGTCTTGTATGTGCAGATGAATTTTGATTTTTGAATCGCCTGATTTCAATTTCAGAAGCTCAAGATATTCCCGTTTGAATGTCTAGCATGAAAGTAGAGAATTCTACTGTGAGAAGAATCTTGACCTGAGTTTGCAAGTGTGATTCGAGGAACCTGATTTAATGTTTCAAGAATTTATCGGGTTAATTAAAGACCAATTTTGAACTTTGGAAAGCTAATTGGTTTCATAGAAGGAATTGAAAAATAAGAACTGGATCAGAAAACATCGTAATAACTTCAATTGTTTTGCTGCCACGCTAGGGGATATTTTTGCTTCTTCAAACAACGTCGTGCAGTCTTTCATTTTTAGAAACCACACTGCATATGAGACAGCCCCATAGGAATTAATTTAGCATGGTAGTTCATGGGTGCTTTGAGAATAGTTTCCCCGTTTGCAATTTCTTTCCTTTTTCTACAACCATTCATGCTAGTCCATTTTTTCTCCTCTCATCCTTGCATTTTTTGGCTGGTTTTGTGTGCAAGCTGCCACCTCTTTTTATGCCAAATGATCAGCTACAATTCACCTCTCTTTTTCCCCCTAACACACATGTCAAGATAAGGGAACATTATAGTTGGTCTCTAAGTCTAAATAGTTGTATAAATAGCTAGTTTTGTAAGAAAAAAAGGAAAGGATGTGTGGCGGGAGCATAGAGCCTGAAGGCTAATATCAAGGAATCATATATGGAAAATAATTACTATAATATTAAAGGCCATAGATATATGGATTGTTGGGGCTGTTTATAGAAGATAATCTCTGCAATAATTACTGCAATATTTCCTTAAATATCATGTGTAGAGGTTCCTATATAAGTGAACCTCTAGCCATATGAAAGGGGATGATTTTTTTTCTTTGATCCTTTTCACTGTGAAAGTCATCACTGGAAAAGGAAAGAAAGAGGGGAAAAGGGAAAACAAAGAAGGGGAGAAAAAATGATAGAGAGGCCGGCAATAAGAGAGAAAAAGAGCAAGGAAACAAAAAGAAGAGACAGAGGGAGTATAGTGAAAATACAGAGAACATAGGGAGTTTCTTTTTTCTTTCATCCTTTCATTACTAAAAGAAAAAGAAAGCAGAACAAATAAGAAGGGAAAGAGAAGAGAAGAAAACAGGAAGAAGAAAGGAGAAAGAGACAAGTAACAGACCGAAATAGTTGAAAGCAAGAAAACAAAACATTGAGGCAAAAAGTGTCAATCCAACCAGCACGCCACGCTTTCATCGCTATCAACTTCACCATCTCTAGAGAGAGCATCAGCAAAAGAGGGAAAAGAGGCCAAAATAGCGTGGCCAACATTTGTTTCTCCAGAACCAGTGACCACTGGCCGTGTATAGAAGCTACAACGCCATCGCCTTCGCCCGTCTCAACGCCAAGTAAGTTTCCTTGCATTCTCTTCACTTTGCATTTTAATTACCTAGTCACTGTGCATGCCTTTTTGTTTACTGTTTAAGTGAATTATAATTAACTTGAACAGTAATGGAGCCCTTTTTGTGTCCAAGCAAGTGACCCGGCCGAATCTACTGGTTCCAACCCTTTTTTTCCTTTTTAAAAAAATAAGGATAAAGAGATTTATGATTTCCTACAAACAAAAAAATGATTTTCCTACATTTTGGATTTTACAACATGTTTGTAAATTCCAAAGGGTGTTGGCCAATATTCCAAAAATATAAAAATCTTATTTGGATAAAAAAATCCCAAAGGGGTTAATATCCAAAGTATTATTTGGAGTAATTTATTTATTCACTATTAATATTTGGATAAAGAAATCCTTAAGGAGTTAATATCCAAAATATTATTGGGAGTAATTTGCTATTATTCACTATTAATATTTGGATAAAGAAACCCCAAGTAGTTAATATTTAAAATGATTTTCTAGAAATAATAAGTCATGATTATTTATTTAATCAATATCCTTGAAAGAAGCCTGATTATAATTGAGGACATTTCAATTTTTAACTCCACGGTTTACGGGTTGTGAAAGTATGAAATACTAAGAAAAAAATGAGCTTCTAAAGCACTTTGAATTTCGTTAGATTTCTAACTTAGTTTTTTTTCTCTCCTCCCTGTGATTTACAAATTGCGAACACTTGAAATACTCCACGGTTTACGAGTCGTGAAAGTATGAAATACTAAGAAAAAAATGAGCTTCTAAAGCACTTTGAATTTCCTTAGATTTCTAACTTAGTTTTTTTTTTCTCCTCCCTGTGATTTACAAGTCGCGAACACTTGAAATACTAAAGGAAAAAATGAGCATATTGAATCTCCTTAGATTTCTATCTTACCTATCTCTTAAATCATAGGTTATAAATTTAGTCTGAATCAAACATAGATTTTAAGAGATCTACATTGGTTCTCCTTGGTACTTTATAGACATATCTAAGGGTGTGATCCACATTGACCAAGAGTTTTTTTTTTTTTTTAGACTTTGAATCCAATTTTGTTCATAATAACAAACTTATCCTAGGAAAACTGATGGGATTAGAAAACACCAACGTTATAGCAATTGTAAGGCAAACTGAACACCAAGTAGCTTATCTTAGGTAGGGCGTACTAGGGGTGCTAAAACCTTCTCTTTACGTAACCAGTCCCTTGTCTTAGAATCTCTAAAAGACCAGTTAGGTTTTCTAGTGACCATAATACTAATTGGTGACTCATTTTTTTCACAAAACAAAAGACCCCGAAATCTATCCCCGTTCCCGGGGAGGGTCGCCGCGACGTCGAGCTCTTGCGAGGGTGTGACATCAAACATGTTGTTGATGGCTATGCAGCTACCAAACATGATTTTCATGACGATTCTAGCCAAATCTAGACAATCCAGCTACATTTGACCGGAATAGTAACCAAATATTTTTAAAAAGAAGTTGAGAGAAAATTGCTTTTGGAGAAAATAATTTTGCACACAAAATTAGTTCACAATTAACACAAATAACAATAAAAACATGCAATCAACAACTTTAATTGCTTAATGATGGCTCCACTACCAAAATTGGATTTCCTGAAAACACATCAACATAGAAAAAATAGTAATTTAAAGTTTTTTAAGAGTTCTAATAATCTCATTAGACACCCTAAAATTTTATAGAGTTAATATAAAGATTACCTGAAGATGAAATCTTCTTTCTAAGGTTTCATCAGTTTCTTTAAGGTTAGGTTGTCACAAACCACATGTTGTCTAAGTATCCAGTCTCTAACAGTAATCCACACGAACTACTAGTAAGAAATCTTGTATAACCCTTTTAGAAAAGAGTGATATCTATGCCTTTGAGTGTTAGCTCTCTATTTTTATTTTTTTTTGTTTTTTTTTTGTACGTATGTTTTGTAACTTGTATAGTTTTTCTCTCTATATAAAAATACAAGGCATACATTTTATTTATAAGAGAATTCCAATAACCATACAAATGGCAAATATGAATTTACCTAGTGTATAATATCAAATATTATTTCAGGATAATTTTAGAGATTTATTCAATCAAGTTCCTACTTAATTTTTCTAGGTTTAGAATTATAATCCTTGTATTAATTACATTCAGTTTTTAATTTTTGAAATTTATCTTCAATTAAGTCCACTTGATTAGTCATTGATTAGTACTTAAAAGTGCATTTTTATCAAGGTTTTATATCATTATTTTGCACTTGAAGTATCAATAACTCCTTAACTAAAGCATGATTGATTGATGAGTTTAAATACTGAAATTGAAAGGACAAAGAGAGGGCTAAACTTAGAAAAGAGATGTTGGTGCAGTCCAAACTAGAACAATGTTCGGTAATTGGGTCATATCTGGAACTGTAGATCTCGGATTTAGGTTTGCTTTATATGGATGGAAAGGTAATACATAGGTCTACAACTTTCATGCGGAGTCCAAGATTTTAAAAGGTCATTTTCAAGTCCAAATTATAGCAACAACAAAGAAGTCTAAATCTGTCTTGCAGCCCAGACACTGTTCTAGAAGTTATAGCCCAAATTATAGCCTATATCTCGAGTTCTAGAAGTCCAAATGACCTCAATTTTTTTTCCTGGAAAGATAAGATAATTTCCTAGAACTTTCATGAGTACAGATGGTTCCAATTCTGATGTTAGCAATGATGTTTCGTTCAGACAAGAGGATAAGGATTTTCATCAAGTCAAGAGTTGGCCACCCACTCAACAATTAGTTATCAAATCAATAGTTCTAAATTTTGGCCTATAAAAGAAGGCATTTGCCATGCATTTAGGCATCTTGGTTGTTCAGATCAAGATCATGCTTTTTATTTCTTTCTTTATATTTTTGTAATGTTTAAGTTTTATTTCATGTTATATTTTCCTTAATCTCTTGTTTATGCTTTTCATTTCCTTTACTATACTTATGTTCTTATATTGTTTATTTATGTTTATCTTCTTCATTATGTTTAGCTAAGTTTATTATGTCAAGGTGAAAAGGTTTCATTAATAGTGTTAAAATATGTATAATATAAACTCAACATGGACTTCAATGTTTATATCCAAGAAAGTTTGTTATTAACATGTCTTATCTTTTTATCTTATTAATTCTTAATATCTTGCTTGTTAAATGGTTAATCTAGATTTGTGTTGTATAACACTTGATACAACAAATGCTTGGCACTCTCAAAGCTCAACCGTATGGTATAACCTACACCTGTGCTAAGAAAGGAACTTGATTTGTTGTTAACATAAGTTAGCATCATGAATTCCTGACAATATTTAAAAGTTTAGTGTTACTTAAATAAGATAATTAATATGATCATGTTAAAAATTTATAGTAATCTATTAAGGATAAATCATCCGATTGGAACCTCCCTTGTGTGTGGTTTCTAGTTAATTAATAAAAAGAGTTTATACTATATTTATTTCTAATACTATTAGTAGATCCTTTAACATTGACAATTATTTTATCCTTGTTTAATCTTCACATTAATCTTACTTCTCAATGTCCTCTTTACCTTGTCGTCGTCGTCATCATCATCATCATTATTTATAATTTATATAATTAACCTCCCTGTGGTTCGACCCCGGTCTATCGAGTTATTTATTACTTCGTCACTCCTGGATTTGGGACATGACATCAATCTTTTGATCGTGTCAGTCATCCAAGTTTTATTTTCTAACTAATAGTTCTTATTGTGTGTGACCCACTAGTTATCTCTTTATTTAAACCATTCAAAAACCTTGTCATCGTAGCCTATCTATCCTCCATAATATTAGCTTTAATCATGATAATCTTCATCTTCTTGTGGTAATCATTTACACTCTTATAACCTTAAGTTAAACTTTGCAATCTCTAAAATAATTCTATAATAATATCTAGGAGCAAACTTCTTTCTCATGATTGTTTTCATCTAATCTCAAGTCTCTACATGTCTCTTTACATTCTTTCTCCTGCCTGAAATAATTTGGTCCCCAAATATTAGCATGGTCAACAAACTTAATAACAAGCTTTACCAAATAATGGTGACAATAAAAAATAAACTCTAATTTCTTTTCTCACTCCAAATAAGCTTTAGAATCAAATTTTCCCTAAAAAACTAGAATTTTCATCTTAATTCTCTCTCAATTTATATCCAAACCATCACAAAAACCATCCTCTTTATCTTTTTTCCTATGATTGAAATAGTCATATGGTTGAACTCCTCCATATCTGCGAGTTCTATGTTGTTGAAACCTAGCACCATGATCATGATCATAATTCTTGGTCTTTTCATCTGTATTTTTAGCTATAGGTGAAACAGCTCATCTCGCAAGCTTTCTACCCTTGGGACCTCTATTGACTGGCTCATCTCAAAGACTAGCTACTTCGGTTCTCAATCCAGCCATCTCATTCATAACCTCTCCAAACCTCAAGTTCATCATATTTAGTTATTCATGTGTTTACATTCAATAAATGTCACTCCTCTCGTGTTTCATTCAAATTATTGGCTTTTCATGATAATATATTCACTTTTTCACCTTTTACTACTCATTCTAAAAAATGTTAGTTCTTTAAGGAGCTAATTCATGACAAATCATAACAATTAAAAACTTAATAGCACAATCCAAAATAATATATAGACTCAAGAAGCAATAAGATTTAAAAATTATCCATAAATAGAAAAATGAATTCATGTGAAATATGAATAATAGGAAGACACACAAAAAAAATTATGAGAATAAGAGAACCAATGAAATAAGACTCATATATCCCAAACTAAATAGAGACTAATTTATTTATTTTACTTTAGTTGTAACTAACAAAGAAGGGAAAATATTGATGCAAAACTACTTGTTATGAATGTTTTTGTGATTCTTAGAAATAACACATAACATTATGTCTAAATAATCCCAAAATAAAGATATGTTACTAAGATATCCCAAGAATCAAGATTTTTTAGAGTTGAGTTTCCGAATTCAAGATTTGATGAGACCTTATTTTGTGGTTTAACCCTAGTTTTTCTTTGTGTGATTTCTTTGATCCTTCTATAGATATAATTGGAAATAACCCTATCATAAATAATCTTTTTTTAAAATTTTTCCTCAACCAGGTGTTAAATTATGACAATGATGAAATAATACAAAAACTAATTGATAAAGGGATATAACTTGAATTTAAAGCTTTTCTCTTATATCAGCTAATGTGAAACCTATGGATATAAAGATTCAAAAACTTATGGTAAAATCAACCCTTCCTAAAAAAGCTAAATTTAGGCTTGTAATTGATTTTGACATAGTGATAACCTATACTGAGATACCAAGACTAAAAAATCAAACCCCCACCCAATGCCTATATAGAGACGTTGATGAGTATTATGGAAGATGCTATGAAATTTAGTTAATTCTTTGATTAATTAGAGTAGTTAAATGAAGAACCAAAACAAGAGAATCCTCTCACAACACCCACAACATATGCAACAATAATATACTATCCAACCTCAAAAAAATAATTTCCTACAAAATTACATTTATACTTGAAATAAAATAAAATAAAATCTAGTTGACCTAATAGGCTAACATTAGCCCAAATTAAAATAAGGCCCAAAGTATCTTAAATAAGGCCTAAAACATTAATAATAATAATAAAATTAATAACTCTATAAAATAATGCTAAGTTGTTGCACGCTATAAATAAATAAATAATTGTTGAATGAAATCCTTGCTTAAAACGAACCCTTGGCTGAATAGGATGTGATGTTGCCCCTTGAGTTCCAAAACAAACAAGGACATAATTATTTCTTAGCCTTCTATGTTCCACACATCATAAGGAATCCTCCTATAGTTTGGAATTTATAAAACACATGAAAACACATAATCCTATAGTTGTTGATTGCTCTGTCTAGGGATAGCCCATGATGCCAAACTTAACTAAACCTGAGAAGTATATGGATTGGGCCCTTCTTTTATATAGATTAAATTTACTAAGGTCTGATCATCACTTGTTGAAATTGTAGCCTTTTTGAAATCCACCTTGGTCTAAATACTTTGAATAAGCCTATCAAATGCAATTTTGAGCTTATTTGTCCTTGATCTTGTAATTGGCCCTTTGAAACTTCTAATGGATTATTTGGTGTGGTTTAGATCATATCATTATTAGTTTAGCAAATTGATTGATTTATATTTAAAGATCAAATACAATCTCTGACAACATTTCATGATCCCCAAATATTACAAGAGTCGTATGTGATTTAACTTATCCTTTTAGTATTAGTTTTTCAATGTAATTATTACTCTTCCAGTATTAGTTTCTTAATGTAATTTTATCCTTTCATAAAAAATATTATAATTTAGACCTTATAGTATAAAGCGTGTTTACTCCATCAAATCATGTTTAATCTTAACATCATAACCATTGATTTTTTAAATGATTTAAATCCTTTTCAAATCTCATTTCATCTTATGCAAGGATTTTATAATCAATAATATTGAGAACATATGGAATTTTTTTTTTTTCCAATTCACTTTGAATGATGAATCATCTTTTGATCACCTAATATTTACTTGTTTGTTACCCTTGATTAAGGTAATGTATAGTCAGATCAAGACATGATTTTTTCTATATATAATAATTTAGTGATCGGAAGTCTAAGAATCACATATACAATGATAAGAATCATCAAGCAACACTAGAAGATCTATTACACGTGCCTATAACAAAGCCAAGAGTTAAGAAGATTAAAGATTTTCATGTTAATATACATAACTTTTTATCTAACCATTGAATGAGGTTAAAATTCTGATAGAAGATTCTGAAGGCCTTGTTTTCTATAAGTTAAATTTTTATTGCAATCAGACACCAAGAAGACCTTAAGATAAGGTCCAGAAAGTACTATTTGGGATTTGCTATATTTCTCTAGTTGATTTAAGATTCTTTTTTCTATTTTATTTTTATTTTTTTTATTTTCCAGTCCTATTTATTATATTTTACCTAGTATAAATAAAGTTATTTACCTTGTGTTTAGATGCTTTTTTTTTTGGGGGAAAGAGACTTTGTTTATTTCTAAAATAATATTGTGAGTGTGCAAGGTTGCTCATACTTTTACTTCTTCATTGAACTCTTTAGAACTTATCAAAGAATTTTGTATTAGTGACATTCTTTCTTATACTTCTAGTTCTTAATTCTTTATAATTAACAGGTTGGGATTTTTCATCCAATAACTTTAATTTATTGGTTCAGATGATCATGGGGTCAAGTTTTCTATCAATCTTATTTTAGCTTTCTTAGGTTGTTTCTATCTTGTTTGTGTGTTAAGGGTTCTTACCCTCTAGACCCGCATCATACAACTGTCACGTGAGTTTTTACATAGATATATATGGTCTCTCTATATGAATTTTGCATGTTAGTTAGTTCAATGTACTTGTCATCTAACACGCACCTACATATTAATTTTAGGTATCTGTTATATTTCAGCTTATGAGAATAATTACTTTCTTTTACAAATGAAAGAGCATATGTATTTATGTGTGTGGGTGTGTGTGTAGCTCTTAACAACATTAATTAATGTCATGTCTTACTAGAGCATTGATTAAAAATAATTATTAATAATACTTTGATGTAAAACGAGTCTCATAATTATAACTAATTTACAAAAAAAAAATTGTAAAGTATTTTTGTCCCAAAAATTTTATATTTACTCTAGATTCATTCATTAAACATAAATTAATATTAAAAATAAAGATAATTTTTATTAATAACAAATATATTTGTGCATGAATAAACCAACTAATTAATTATTGAAGGGTATATACACTAATATTTACAACTTCAACAAGACTTTGCAATTCTCTAGAATCAAATGGGAGATTCTTTTCCTTCACTTATAAAGAGCAATCCAAATGGGAGATTCAAGTCCTTTGATAGATTTTTTATTTTCTAAATTGTCTCTATAATTTATTATATCTTCTTTTTATATATATATATATATATATATATATATATATATATATTCCCCTTATATAATGAATGGGTTTGTACCATTACTACCTATTTACATGGTATTTGCTTAGGTAATGGTTTTTCATACAATTACTTTTCTATGTTCGCAACTCCTTTAATCAATGATGTGGGATTGGAGCTCAAATCCAACCCATAATTTTAAAAGATTTTCATTCAATTTGTTGGTTTTCCAAATAGATGGTATATACTTGTTTAAATAATTTCTCGTTAATTTTCTTTAACATGGGCTTTCACAATTGTACTTTGAATCAAAAAAGCATTACCAAAGTAAACTCTATGAACTTGGGATGGTTTCTTCCATGTTGGTGACCAATTTTCAAGTCATTTGTCTCTCATTCTTAGGGAAAGATAACCTTCCTAATCAAGTCTTTAAGCTAGAAACGTCTTGCCTTAACTCTTTGTTATATGTTATTGATACTTATTGTTTTTACATCGATATTTAAGGGATTCAACTCTACAATGATCTATATTTTTAGTTCATTCATCATTGCCTCCCAAGATTCCACTCCAATCACTACTAGAAATTCGCTAAATACCAATGGAATCCCCGACGGAATATTTTTGTCGGTATTTTTCGGTCGACATTACCGACGGAATATTTCCATCTGTAATTCGGTTGGTAATTACCGACGGTTATATTCCGTCGGTAATTACCAACTGAATTACGGACGGAAAGTTCAGAATTAATGAAAAAAGGGCGGGTACCTGACGCGGAGGTTTTGGCGGGTGATTTTTCCGATAGAATCACCGACGGATTCAAAACCGGGGACCGTACGGGTGACGTGATCGATTCACCGTCAAAAATACCGACGGAATCACCGACGGATTTGAAATGCCAGATCCGTATGGGTGACGTGACCGGTGCACCGTCAAAAATACCGACAGAATCACCGAGGGATTTGAAAAGCATGTCCGTGTGGTGACGTGTCGATTTCCCGTCAGAATTACCGACGTAGTCACCGACAGTGTTATTCCACCGGTGAGTCCGTCGGAAAAAGTGAATATATGGCCGCCCTGCCGACACTCTCCTCCCCCATTTCTCCTTCTTCCTAATCCTAAGTCTCCCCATCTGCAAATAACCAGCCCCCACTCGCCCCCAAACAAAAATCTTCCTCATCTTAGCAGTTGTATTTCTTGAAGTTTTGTGGTCACAGAATCCGTGTTCTGATTTACCGATAGATTTTATCAATTTTTTTAAGTAATTCTATCTTTTTAAATTTTAACATTTGAATGTCAATTTTATTGTTTTTTTAGTATATGTATTTTTGTTAGTAGATGTACATGTTTTATTGTTATTTCTCAAACAAACTTGTAGTTTATGAATGTATAATTTTATACCTGTTATGGTTTGTTTTAGATTTTGTAAGATTGTATTTGTTTGTAAATTGTTAAAACTTTGTGGAATTACCAAATTACATGTTATGTTTTGAAATAATTAATAGCTTGCTTAATGGGTCCTTTTTAAGTTTTATCGATGGTATTGCAGAGTGGTAATTTCTGTTAATATATATATATATATATTAATTTGTATGGACATTGATAAATGATAATGAATATTTAATATTTATGAGAAGTTGTGATTGGTTTGTTGGATAATCTCGAGGTAAAGTAATATATTTACAAGTTTATTTACCTAACTTAGTTAATTAATATATACATGGTGTCATCATAATTTTATAGAGGTTCGATAGAAATCATGGATGATCGTTCATGGATGTATCTAGATTCACCCCAAGGATTACGGAGGATGGATTATTGTAATGGGGTTCAGGGTTTTACTAATTTCGCAACATCTATTCCTAGAAATTTTACTGGAGGCGGTATTAGGTGTCCATGCAGGAAGTGTCAAAATAAAAAGTATCTGCATCCAGATGTTGTAATGATGCATCTTCTACACAAAGGGTTTGTGAAGGATTATGAGTGTTGGTATGCACATGGAGAGGTATTTGTTAGTAATAGGAGAATGAGAGAAACGGTGGTTGGGTCAACTTCTAATGCTAGCAACGTGTATGAAGCGGCAAATGACAACACTAATCCTTATAGAAACATGGTTATGGACGCAATAAGAATGAATCAAGGTAATGTCAATCAATGTCCAATCGTAGAAGAAGATCCTAATGCAAAGGCAGCTAGGTTTTTCGATTTGTTGAAAGATTCTGAAGAACCATTATGGGATGGCTGCACAAACCACAGTAAATTGTCGGTTGTGGCACAGGTGTTCAGCATCAAGTCAGATCACGGGTTGAGTGAGGCCAAGTATGACAAAATTATTGATTGGGCAAAAAGCATTTTACCTGAAGGGAACAGGCTCAAAGAGAACTTCTATGCTGCGAAGTCCATGATGAAACCCCTCGATTTAGGATACCAGAAAATTGACATGTGCCCTAACTTCTGCATGTTATACTACCTTGAAAATGCTGAGATGACCGAGTGCATGACATGCTGGCATTCCCGTTACAAACCCAGAACTGGCAGGGGAAAGACTCTAATGGCATATAAAAAACTTAGATATTTCCCGATCACACCTAGACTGTAGAGGTTATTTATGTCACCAAGGACTGCTGAGCACATGACATGGCACCAAACACACGATGTGGTTAATGGTGTGATGGTGCATCCTTCTAACGGCAAAGCGTGGAAACGCTTTAACAATGTGCATCCTGACTTTTCTGCTGAATCAAGGAATGTCCGTCTTGAGTTGTGTACAGATGGATTCAACCCATTTGGGTCATTTGCTGCTCCCTATTCTTGTTGTCCGGTCATACTCACAGTTTATAATTTGCCACCGGGAATGTGTATGAGGCCGGAGTTCATGTTTCTATCTACTGTCATACCCGGTCCAAGCAACCCGGGGTGAAATATAGATGTTTGTCTTCGACCGTTGATAGATGAGCTGGCACAGTTGTGGTCCTCTAAAACTCTGACTTATGATATATCGAGGAAACAAAATTTCCTTATGAGGGCGGCTTTGATGTGGACTATCAATGATTTTCCAGCTTATTGAATACTTTTTGGTTGGAGCACGCATGGGAAACTCGCATGTCCATACTGCATGGAAAACAACAAGGCATTCACACTAGCAAACGAAGGTAAAGCTTCTTTTTTTTACTGTCACCGTCGCTTCTTGCCACTTAATCACAGGTTCAGAAAGAACAGAAAAGATTTCTTTGTTGGCAGAGTTGAAAAAGATGTTGCATTCCCGCGTCTTTCTGGTAAAGAATTGCATCATGTTGTATCAGAGTACGGTGACATTGTGTTTGGCTTTCAATCAGGTAAGCAAAAGTTTCCTGGTTTTGGTTTGACCCATAATTGGGTAAAGCGAAGTATCTTTTGGGAGCTTCCGTATTGGAAGACCAATCTTCTCCGCCATAACCTTGACGTCATGCACATCGAAAAGAACGTGTTTGAGAATATTTTCAACACCGTCATGGATGTGAAGGGGAAGACAAAGGACAACATGAAGGCTAGATTGGATATAGCTTTATACTGTAACCGTAAAAATATGAAGTTGGTTTATGAGGAGTCACGGGTTGCAAAACCAAGGGCAAGCTTCGTGTTAGAGAAAAACACACAACTGCTAGTCTACAAATGGCTTAAGAGTCTGCATTTTCTGGATGGACATGCATCGAACATATCAAGGCTTGTTAACATAGAGGACTGCAGATTGTATGGAATGAAGAGTCATGACTGCCACGTGTTTATGCAAACACTCATCCCATTAGCTTTTCGTGATTTGTTGCCAAAGGGAATATGGGATGCACTGACGGAGATCAGTCATTTCTTCAGAGATATATGCTCCAGCAAGTTGAATGTTGAGCACATTGAGAGGCTTCAAACGAATATCATCGAGACACTAAGCAAACTTGAGATGATAGTCCCTCCTTTATTTTTTGACTCAATGGAGAATCTCCCTATACATCTACCGTTCGAGGCAAAAGCTGGAGGACCGGTCCAGTATAGATGGATGTACTCATTCGAACGGTGAGATAATACAGTTGCAATGGAATTCATATCTAAAAGTTTTTTCTATGTTTTTTCTTAATTAGAAATACTTGAATTGTAATTCAATTCAGGTACTTGTTTAATCTCAAGAAAAAGATTAAGAACAAGGCGCATGTTGAGGCTTCGATATCTGATGCCTATATTGTTGAAGAGACATCAACATTTATCTCGTACTATTTCGAACCTCATCCGAGCACAAGAATCAATCGCATTCCACGGCATGACGATGGCAGTGAAGTGCCTTCAAGTGAGAACTTGTCAATATTCTCCAATACTGGATGACCCACACCTAAAAATATCATAAGAGGAAGATATTTGTCGGAAATAGAATTCAAACAAGCACACTGATTGTGCATCAAAAGTATCATTAAGTCTTTTATTTTACATATGTATTTATTGTTTTTATTTGAGTTTTTTTATAATAAGTGATGTGTTTTTTAGTAATGAAGTTTCTTTTAATGTTTCGATAGGTTTTTGGAGCTTAAATGATTTATTTCAGAAAATTCAACGTCGGAATTCGGAACAAAGAATTGAAGAGAAATTTAGTTGAAGATTGAAGCAAATCTTGGTTCAAATAAGTGCTCCAAATTTGCCCAAAAAGTCAATTATATTCCAATTTTAGAAAAGAATATCATATTATTCATTTCAAGCCCAAACTTACCTTATGTTGTGTGCAAACTTCAACCATCAAACACTCAAGGTTTCAATGTCAATCTTAGCCCAAATAATAGGTACATTTGTATACTTATTTGATGCTTAAATCAGCCACAAATCAGCCCCCAAATCAGCCCCAAATCAGCCCAAGCACAATCCATGATCTTACATGTCCACACAACAAATAACATTTGATTTATTTTGGGCAATTAATTGATCCAAGAGGGCAAGCACATGGATGGAAAGCTGGAGTGGACATTGTGACATTATTTTGGGTCAAAAAGAAGAAAGAAACAGCTCATAAAGGAGGAAGAAAAACATGCACCAAAGTGTTCTCCAAGCTGGCCTTATTTAATTTTCCAGAACACCTTTCGGTGTTTTGCCTATAACTTTTGACTTAGATGTCCAAATAAGCTGTTATTTAATGATCTGGAAAGCTAACAGAATTGCCTATAAATATGTCTCTAATAGCCATCTCCAGAGGAGGCTTCTAAAGGGGTCGAATTGCTGTCCAAAGTTAGAGTCAGATTTGTGTCTGAATTTTTACTGAAATTCTGTTGTGTTCTTCTTTGTAGTTTTCAATTCTTTAGTTTGTAAAACTTATTATTTCAGTTTGATTCAATTTATTTCATGTTTATTAAATTGTTCTTATATATAATCATGGTTAGCTAATCTCTTTCTTGGATCCAAATCAAGGATGATGGTGATTGAGGTGAGTTCTTTAAGATATGAATGAATCTTAATGTTTATCTTCTCATTTTCTTCATGAATGTTTTATTATTGCAAAGAAATTTTAGAAATCATTTAGGTAATGTTATAATCTTGAATTTTTATGCACAAACCTTAGTTTTGGTATAGAGATTGATTGATTCAATGTCTTACTTAATTTGAAAGTACTTGTTCATTCTTAAGCAATAATTAATCTTCATCTTTTTAAACTTCATTGTAATATCTTCCGATCTAATATCACCATCGTTGATATTAGGTTGAGTTATCTTATATATGTTGAAGAAATCACCAATACATCACCATTAAAATTGATTTGGACCAAGACTTACTTTTTCTTGTCTTTTAAAATCTATTTACATTTTTTCATCTTTGAAAACAAATCCATCAATTATTTTCAACTAAGTTATTGTTGATTTAATTTCTCTTGAGTTTTTTTTGTTACCTAGCTTAATTTTCAAATCTAGCTCTCTGTGGATATGACCTCGATCTTACCAAGTTAATTGCTACATTGCACACTCGTGCACTTGCGAGTTAAAACAAGTCGATCATAAAAAGCGGTCAAGCACACACAACTATGTTCCATTTAATTGTGATGAGTTGAGACCATTTATTCAGTAAGTCTATATATGTGTAATACTAATTAAACTTTGTCAGTAATATACTGTTAATTATATATTGTAATATCATACACTTATTATCACTTGCAAGCAACATCGACAATATTTGCTCTCCAATAACTCGCAGCTGACTGAATCCCAGATCTTTCAATTACAAGATGAACAATTTGTCGCATGGTTCAGAATACATGTAAGCACTATCACAAACTCATTCTAACTTGCAAAATTACTGTACGTATGCATGTCATACGAGATTCTCGTTCATTTACCGTTTATTGATGTACATTACATACAAGGTTTATCAAATGGATAGAAGTGCGCCTAAGTCATTGTCTTCACTAAGCCTAGGTCCTGAAAGAAAAGTTAAGTGCTACAACGTGTATTTTGTCAATGGTTATGTTTTCCATACTGAAGAATACGGGTAAGGAAAAAAGACATACAACAGCGGTGTTTGTGTTAAGGGATCCACTAGTAGTGAGTTAGAAGTTCACTACTATGGTAGATTAGAAGAGGTCGTTGAACTGCAATATCATAGCGAGCAGAATAAAGTGTTTTTATTCAAATACTATTAGTATAACATGACTAACAGAGGAATCAGAGTTGATCCGCACTATGGTCTAGTCAAAATCAACTCAAAAGCTAGACTCCGTAACACAAACGATGTCTTTGTTTTCGCAAAGCAATGTCAACAAGTTTATTACACATATACCCCTTCATTTAGAAAGGATCGATCAAGAGTGGATTGGTTTGTCCATTTTAAAAACAAAACCTCGAGGTCGTGTCGAGGTTGTTCAGGATGAGAACGAAGACATAAGTGTGCGAGATGAAGTCTTTCAAGTTAGTGAGTTGGTTGAACCATATCGAGTTGCTCCTTCAATTGAATTGGAAGAAAATTTAAATTTTCATGTTTTTGAGATAGTCTTGTTGATGTTGACGTAGAGGAGTTGAATGTTGTTTTGAGCTCTAGTGGACAAGCTATAACATCCCCCATTTCGGGATAAAACGACAATCTCATGTCAATCGAAACAAAAAACATAGTAATTTTTTTTTTGGTGAACATATATGTTCATGGTCTTCATATTAAAATGTACTAGAATTTGACGGAGTTCCCCCATATACCGGAAGGTCCCAGGTTATTGACATGAATTTATTTACACTTCTAATAGCTCGCATCTCATAACTCAATTCCTTACCCAATCATCCTGGGTTTTCAATTTCCACACTTATACCCACACTTATCAACCACAATATTTACGATATGCTTTATATAACAAAATATCATTATGGATAGATAAAAATAAATAAGTATAATTACATAGGCATGAAGTATGATTATATGAACTACATGGTTAAATTCATTCAGTCAAGTTTAAACATTAATTATATAAATTAAGTTATACAAACATTTTTATATTTACAAAATACAAGGGTATACTCCCTAGAAACTAGATTACAAGAAGGGAACATAAACTAGGATCTACTCCTGTCGTGCATGTGATGATCCTGAAACAAAATACATATTATTGAAAGGTAAATATTACAATAAATATGACAACACGAACATCTAACAATTTTAACAAGGTAACATGTATTCATAGTTCATTTGCTTCTCCCTTCTAGTTTTTTTTTTATTAGAATCCCTTCCTTATCCAACTATTATTAATTGTTCCCTCAGCCACTTTCAACCTTCATTCTAGACTTTATGAGATCAAACATGATCATTTTTTCTTATCACATTACCGATACCAATTTCACCGGTACCATCATCATCACTCCATATGAGTCATTCCAAGGTGATCCTCTTATCCGAGATCCTAACATACACTAAATGTATGCTAGTCGATACATGGTGATCCCCTTACCCGGGATACTAACATACACTAGATGTATGCTAGTCCAATTATGGCGATCCCCTTACCCGGGATCCTAATAAACACTAAATGTATGCTAGTCCATACATGGCGATCCCCTTACCCGGGATCCTAACATACACTAAATGTATGCTAGTTTACGCCTCAAATCATACTTATCATATTTTATTTATTAGTGATAATTTCATCATTTGGCAATTCATATAACTTTTCACCTTGAATACCCATACATTTAGAAATTCACATTTCACATTAGTAATATAAATAAATCATGGAAATTAACTAGGAGGTATAGGGGCGATTCACCTACCTGCAATAGAAGCTCTACTCGTGCTCCCCTACTGCTATTGTTGTTGTTGCCCCACGCCTGTAGTCCCTCCTAAAATTCATAGGTTTATCCCATAAGTTCTCCTCACTCAAGGATATGTTTTATTATAAACATATCAACAATCAATAAGTCTTTCTTTCAGTCATTATTTTTTTTAATATTTTACATTTTTCTTATTTCACCCATTAATATTTGTCATTCTTTGTGCAATCGTAGTCATCATTCCTTTATACATATATTTGAATTATTTCTACTTAAAATCCGAACTGTTACTGTCTTGTTTTTGAACTGTCACTGTCTCGTTTTTGAACTGTCACTGTCTCGTTTTTTGTGACCTATAGCTAGAGTTCTATAACTTCAAATTGAGCAAGACCAATTTCATTAGTTAGCCAACATTCAAAACTATAATTTCTATAAGGAATCTGATCCTAATTCTTTCATCCTCCTACCCAAAATCTCTCTGAAAATCAAGAGACGAAACTGTCCAGATTCGTCAGCCTTTCCATTTACACACAACACATGAAGTTCTTTAATTTAGCAACTCATACTTTTTCCTCAATTTAAGTCTAAGAACTAAAATCTATAATTTAACATCTAGGCATCAATTCATAATCAACTTGAAATGACTCATAAAAGCAGGTTTAGAATACCTTACCCGATACGCATCAAAGTTTCGATCCCTCTTTTTTTTTTTTTTTTTCTAATTGCAGCCGGCCCTCCCCTCTTCTCTTCTTGTTAATCCCTTTCCCACAAGTGTTTATTTTACCTACAACCCTTAATCTTGGACTGGTTTTTTTTTTTTGAAATTTTGGTGTTTCTATCTTGATTTGTAAAAATGAACATAAAACTCCCTCTTTTCTTTCTTTACGTTATCTGCAGATCTATTTTTAGTGACAAGAGGAGTATTTATGCTCTATAATTATTCTTATTTGCATTTAGGCCCCATCTTCTTTAAGTTTATTTGTTTTGCCCCCACTTCTTTCTAGTTTAGTTTATTTCCTTTAATTTAATCCAGCCTTGATTTTATTATTTTTATTATTTTTTTCTCAGGATTTACACAAGCAAATGTCGATGAAGAAGATGATATCTATATTGAAGATTGCGATGAAGGAGATGACTGTTCAATTGATGACGAAGACTAACTATCAAAACGAAGCCCTGTGTAAAACCCTTTTTTCCATGTAATTTAGATTATGGATGATATATTTTGTAACACGAAATATTTATTGTTTAAGCACTGTTGTTATTATTTTGTGCGATAGACAGTTTATCATTTAAGTTTTTGCAGGAAGGTAAATAGGCAATACAAATACAAACTTTCCTGTACAGTGCAACAATTACCGACATACATACCGACGGATTCACGTCCGTCGGCATCTCACAAAGAGTTCAAAAATAATTACTCGAAATGCCACAATCACCGACGACTATACCGATGGATTCACATCCGTCGGCATCTCATAGAGAGTTCAAAAATAATTACTCAAAATGCCACAATCACCGACTACAATATCGACGGATTCACGTCCGTCAGTAATTTGTCGGTGGGCCAATGTTATCGATAAAAATACTGACGGAATGTGCAAATTCCAAAGGGTGGCGCATTAAATGCATCTCTGACCACATCAGCTTGTCGATGAAATTACCGACAGACCACGAAAAATATGGAGGGTAATTAAAAATTTCGGTGTGAAATTCAAAAATTACCGACAGATTTTTTACACTTCACCAATGGAATAAATTAAAAGAATAATAATTTTTATTTCTGTCGGTGAATCCATCAGTAAAACTGCCCTATTAGTTCCAGCGGCCGCCCCTTCAGTTTATTTTTTCTTCTCCTCCGTTTTTCACCTTAAATTTTGATTTTTTTCCTCTCAATTCTTCAAGGCTTTCACCTAGAATCTCTAGCAAGATTTCTTGTGAAGCTTCATCAGATTAAAAGGTTATGTTTTCTTCTATTTCATTTTATTTTAATAGTTTTTTTTAGCTATTTTTATTTTTGTTATGTTTTTTTTATTTTGGTGTATTTTTTGTAATGTAGATAAAGTTTTGAATTCAACACATTATTAAGGTAAGCATATTTCATTCCTAAAGTCTATAGTTTTTTTTTTTAATTTATTGAATATTTTTTATTGTTGTATTGGCATAATTATTATTAGTTAATTTGTTGAATATTTGTTGTTAATGTTGAATTTACCTTAGAATTAGTAATTGAATATGTTAGAATAATTAGTAATTTTACTCTATTATTGCATGATTTGTGTTTATTTTTTCTATTTATTTTGATTGTTAGTCTAGAGTTTTTTTAGAATTTATTGTTTTGTTGTATTGGCATAATTATTGAATAATGTTTTGAATTGCAATTGTTAACGTTGAATTTACCTTACTATTAGTAATTGAATATTTTGGAATAATTATTAATTTTACTCTATTATTGCATGATTTAAGTTTAATTTTTTCCATTTATTTTAATTGTTAGTCTAGAGTTTTTTTTTTAATTTATTGAATATATTTTATTGTTGTTTTGGCATAATTATTGAATAATTTGTTGAATTGTAATTTTTAATGTTGAATTTACCTTAGGATTAGTAATTGAATATGTTGGAATAATTAGTATAAATTGGGTCAATTGGTTGTGACTATTGTTAATATTTACAGGTTTGTGGATTTGGGTAGTATCCAGTATAGGGGAGGTGCTGTCGAATTTTTTTTAACATTTGAATGTAATTATATAATTATTTGTATAGAATTGGGTAAATGCGTAGAATGAAAACCAGAGCTGGTCGTTCACGTACAGTCACAGCTAGTACGTCTAGCAATGAGGATGATATTTCTTTAGGTGCCTCTCAAGAAGATGCACCTCCACATGCGTCGTCAACCGATGCTGCCTCTTCCACTATAGATTTAACAGTTTTATCGACGGAGTTTTTCCATCGGCGTAAGACACATATTCCATCTGTAATTGATTTACCGATGAAATCACCGACAGAAATTCCCCGTCGATGAATCTTTTGTCGGTAATTTTTTATCAGTCGGTAAATCTATTAGTAATAAAAAAATATTATTACTGACGGAACAGACACATCGGTAATAATATTTTTTTTATTACCGACGGATTTACCAACGGATTTACCGATGGAATTTAGTTCGTCAATAATTCTATTGGTAAAAATAACACGTCATCATTTTATTTTATTTTTGCTTTGTTTTAATTTTTTTTCCAATTGTAAAATCCCTTTGAAATTTACCAACGGAAATATTCCCTCGGTATTTTTGTTTGTATTTATTGATTTTCTGGTAGTGTTCCAGCGCTAGTTCATAGCGCAGAGGCGGCGTGCCTTCACAACAGAATCAATTTAACCACAAGTACGAGGTACAGTTGAAGGACGACCTTTCAATGTAAGTTTGTTAAGGTTTTAGTTTTTTTTTTAAAAAAAATTATAACATAATTTATGAAGTAATCACTATTTCATTAATTTCATTTATTTTCAAGTTCACAAACATTGAGGCCGCCCGAGTAATATCATCGGCGTTTAAATCGTCGATGGAGATTCCATTGTTTCAAATCAATGCATGGTTTGACAGATTTGAGGTTGGTGTTAATTTATAATTTTCAGCTTATTTCTAATAAATTATTAATATAATTGTAAATAAATTTTTTTTATTTAAAATTAATTATTTATACACAGGACAAATTTTTCTGCGACAGTGATCATAACACTGTTGTGAGAAGGGTGTGGGAAAATTACGCGGCAACTAGGTAACATCGAAAACAATACAAGATTTTTTTAGACAAAAACTTATGTTTCGATATGTAATTTTTGGTTGCGTAAAGTAGGTTGCATGATTTTTGGTACGAAGCACAAAAAAAGACAAAAAAAACAGCAAGGGATAGGGGGTTCCAAGGCTGGAACAATGTTGTGGTTTGGAGGGATTTCAAACCGATATACATCCTGAAAGATATATGGCCGCACTATCTTGAGCACGTGATGTCTGAGCGGTTCACATGACGCTCACAGTCCGGGAGGCTGGCAACCGGCGGCTCTGTTCCATTTGCTGCACATGCAAAACAGATGGTAAGATTAATTTAAATGAAATATATCGTTCAATTAATTTGTTGTTAATAAATTTTTTTTATTATAGGCTACGTCTCTTGGATGTGAGCTGAGCCCGATGGAGTTGTTTATGGAGACGCACGTGCGGAGTCAAGACCGCTAAAAGGGGGCACAACAGTTCGTTGACAATCGTGCTCAACATTTCGTGGTATGTTTGTTCAACCATTTTATTTTGTAAGTTATTATGTTTATTGAATTGAATATGATGATTATTTTTTTTACTTTCAGGAGACCTATAATAATCGATTGAGGGAGAGATACGGGGATGATCCTTTGACCCATCTGGAATTCGATTTGGATTTGTGGATGGAGGTTGGATCGTCAGGTGGACCCGATAAAAATCGGGTTTACAGGCTATCCAACACTACGGCCGACAACTTGCAGTTGGCCTGTAGTGCTTCAACTGTTGGGAGCTCCCAATCAATATCGAGCTCCCAATCTAAGGAGTTCGTAGCCTTGCAGCAACACACGGCTCAGCTCATCGAAAAATACGACCACCTATCATCGGAGTACGCACAGCTTAAAGCGTCTCATGCACAACAAAAAGCGGCTTATGAACTGCTTCGTGAAATGGTCATAAACATGGCATCACAGAGTGGAACATGCGCGCCTAATCCTTTTTGGCCATATAACCACCAGCCTCCTCCTCCTCCTCCAGCTCCACCTTTACATTAATTTGTAATAAACATTATTTACCTTCAAAATTTCATTTAATATTTTTTGGAAACACATTCATTTTGTAGTGAATATTATTTAACTTTGATTTTTTGTTTTTGATGTTTAATATAAGTTTTATTTACATAATTGGTTTTTATTACAATTAATTTATATAATTTTATATTATGTATTCTAAATAATTAAAAAAAAACAAATTTAAAAAAAAACTATTACAAAGGGTTTTACTGGCGGAATGAATCCGTCGACATTTGACAATAGCTGCCACAATCACCGATGAATTTACAGACGGATACATTCGGTCAATATTTCATACAATCACCGACAGAATTAATCCGTCGGCATTTGATAGTAGCTACCACAAGTACCGATGAATTTACAAACGAATATATTCGATCGGTATTTCAAACACTCACTGACAAATTTACTGACAGTAAATGGTCGTCGGTAAATCACAATATCACCGACGGAATAAAATTCGTCGGTATATTTCAAGCAAGAAGCTTTTTTTTTCTGCGCGCAAATTCCGTCTGTAAAACCATCGGCAAATAGTTTTTGTGTGTTTTCGACCGATATAGCGACGTAATATGGAATCACCAACGAAAGAAAAGCCGACGGACATACTCCGTCGGTAAGGATGTCAGTAAAAAATTTACCAACGAACTCCTAATCACACACCGATGGAATATTTTCATCGGTAAAACTGTGAAATTTTGTAGTGAAAAGGATGTAGTGAATCCCTTTAGCCTTGATAATGTTAACTTATTGAATGAGTTGATTTGTGAAGAATCTAGTTTTTTTTTATGGATATGAATTAAGTTGGGAGACTATAGAGACACATTTGTCTATTTTGATTTTAAATGATGAAGAGATTCATTTTGATAACAAGGATAAACTTAGTGAAAATAATTATCTATTGAAATATCTAGTTGATGAGTTTCTCTACATGTCATCACTAGATCAAAATCTTTATTTATATTTTAGCATTCATTAAAACCTTTTGCTTTCTCAATATTTTAGCATTTTGATTGTGTTGGAATATTACTTCAAAGTTTAATTTGTTTTTAGTCTTGACTCTAATTTTTTTTTTAATGTTTTAAATTTTAAAATTATATTTAGATATTTGATAATGTTTGTATTACATAATTTAAAATTAATTTATCTTTGTATTTGAATTGGAATCATCTGTTTCGAATTACATACAATACTTGGATCCTGGAATAAAATGTCGAACGGCTCCATAACTAAAATTTATTGTTTTAATAAGAAAAACAAAACACCAACTATAACAGAATTCACATCAGTAATTGATTTGGAAGGAGTGAACCCATTACATAATATTAAAGGTGAAATTTATGGATGCAATTGCTGAAGAGCAATATTAATAACAGCAGGCTGGGTATTTTTATAGTTAACCCTTGTTTATTTTCTAAGAACTCAAGTTTCATCCAAACAAATGGACAGAGTTATTCCAGTCTAGACGACCCTGCAGTGATTCTCTTCGGCCGGCTTCACAATAAACCTATTCCATGAAACTAGTAAGGTTATAATCTCTTTCTTCCTCACTTGCCAGCATTTTCAATCTCATCTGCAGTTTCTCAACTATGACTACAAGGCTCGGTGGGCTAAAAAAACTACAACAGGACTCAACCACCAGCCATCTGTCATCAACATCTAAGAGATTTGGTGGATTAGCAAATACAACATGATCGATCAAATTTGTCTAGTTGACTTGACGTCCTAGATCCTCAAGCTGATGGAAGTGTTCGTTGTTTAATTTCTAGGGGCTGGCTGTTGTGGGCTTAGGAATAATGTTAATCTAGCAATTAACAAGTTCAACACAACTGATATTCCATAAGCATTTTCTTAGATGATCATATACCTCAAGACTAAAACCGTTTCAGCTACAGAAAAACCTTTGTTGATCCTTTGCAAATCAAGGTGGTCTTGAAATTGAAATGGAGTCACTGTCACAATAACTAGAAATTCTAGTTTTTCATCAAGACGACTCTGATTTGCAGAGTTGCTCAACTATGGCAGTACTGTTGTCGTTGGAGATCATCATGCACCTGGCCTTGCGATTGAGATACTGGGCTAGAATGGGCATCGGCAAACAAATTCAGTGATCCAGCAAGAAAGATTGGCGTAAAACATAATTAAGAATACAAAATTGAACCAGTGAAGAGTTATCTCTTAAATCAGTATACTGCTATGCTGCCAGGCTGTGTACATTGATTGTCAGATTCTGAAGATTTATGAGAGGATGTTAAGAGAGGCCCTTGTTGAAACAATGGAACTTATTCGACACTTGACTCCTTTAAATTGAAAGAAGCTTGAGTGCCTATCCTCTCTGGATTAACAATTGAGACAGAAAAGAACATGGAAAGCAAATTTTATCAAGCAGCAGTAAAATGCACACCGAACAAGGGCATGCAAATCCCATGGTAGTATTTTCTTTCGTAAAAAGGGCATCAATCATTTGAAACTGGAGACTTCTTTAAAAAGGGGGGAAAATATCAGTTGGCCAAAACAGGCACTGAAACTATACACAACGGGAATAAAAATAACAACCACATATAATACTTTAGAAAGCTCTTATGGGCCAAAATAGTTGATTATATAGTCGTTGCAAAGAACGCTGGATATTGTTTTGAATCAACACATGTCAAGTTTAAAGATCTCAACCTCAACTGCAGAATTTGGACTTCAGTACTTTGTTGCACTGTTATCCAGCATTGGACCATAACCAAAGCACCGAGTTCATTGTATTTCGAGAGATGTAACTGCAACAAGGGGCTTCATGGATATGGGTACTATCATTCCTATAGTGTGTTTCTTAGTAGTTGGAGCTACATATGATTGGGTTTTTAGGCAACCAAGGTTTGGGTAGTCACTAAACTACTTACATCCATCTAGGTCAGAATAAAAAGTGAGAATTGCACTTTTTTACCAACCTTGTGGCTAATCCTTTGAGAGCAAGGATGCTGAAATTCAAATGTCACATATCTAACTAGTGTTTTTTTTTTTTCCTCAGTAGGTATGGGGTAGAAAATACTTTAAATTTGCTTAACAAAGATAATTTTCCAATAAAACCCCACACCCAGGTCCAAGCTAAATGAAAATCACCTAGAATGGTGCACCTAACATCACACACTAATCCTGCAGGGAGGTTTGTACAAAAAAGCTATATGCAAAGATCCAGGTAATTCTTGCAACACTATCGGATGATAGTTTAGAGCAATACAGCCTTGAGACAAGAAAAGTTTACATGGTCCAAATATTTGATATTAAGCTGGGGAATAGGAGCCTACCAGGCATAACATCCCATGTAGCAGATTTGAGTCAAACAAATGAACAGAATCACAGATAATCAGTGTCCTGCAAAGCACGGATCAATGATGAAGCAGCGGAATTTTCTGCATCCTTTACTCTTGTTCTTTCATCTCCCGTCACGTATAGAATACCATCAACTGTTGCAATTTGAAC
Source organism: Populus tomentosa (assembly GCA_018804465.1). Classification (NCBI taxonomy): domain Eukaryota; kingdom Viridiplantae; phylum Streptophyta; class Magnoliopsida; order Malpighiales; family Salicaceae; genus Populus; species Populus tomentosa. The sequence continues at coordinate 7,857,502 of CM031989.1, read as the reverse complement.
TGAGCATACAAACTTCTTTTCATGTGGAGGACCCATATCATTCTCAATGCTACATGTTCGAGAAATAAAAATAAACATTATTAGAAGCTGTTAGATTGGCAAGAGTAAATAGTTCGTGAGACAACAAGCAAAGCATTGAAAATTATACATGCATGGTAGATGGAAAGTGTAGGTTGATCTACCAAGAAACAAATTCTCATTCCCTAACAAAACATAATAAGTTAAACACAGCAATCATCCCTACAAATTATCTCACTCTCTGGTCTCTATCCTTTTGAGGTTAGAAATCTTTTTTAAAGGGTGCTTTTTATTGTTTGTTATACTTTTATCCACCCTCATGTTTTCCTAGGATATAACAAGTAAATTTTCCAAGAAACAAGTTTCAAAGAAAAATGGAACACCTAAACAGAATTTTCATAGGTTGATATGTGGAACAAAGGGATTAATTTATGAGCATCTCACCAAAAACATGCCCTCAAGTGCAGCTAAGCCGTATTAGTTCAGGATTAATGCTGGGTTCAGTTGTCAGTTTACACAGTATGTTAATTTAAAACCATCATCAAAGACAGTCCTTGTTAATCTAGATCAACATAAAAGATCACAGCTGTGCAAAAAATCCAGCAAACAATTCAAAATGCTCCCCCTTAACAGTTCATAACAAATCATAGGACATTTTAAACAGCACCACAACCCTGCACGCAAGGTCGCTTAATGATCTGATAAAATGACTGATAGCTTATCTAATCAAATTAAAAAAACAAGTTTTATCATTTCCATGATCATTAAATACAACTGTTATGTCATATCAACAGAAATCATTTGGAATTAGGGCAAGTTATCAACAAGGGAAACCATGTCACTGGAATGGGAGAAAAAAATCCATAAAAGCACCAGGTACTTGTTTGCACTTTAATATTCCTTTTAACTCAGCATTATGAGGCTTTATTTTACTCTAACATGATGCATCAATCATTTCCAAAGTTATGCTGTTGTTTTCTCCGTCCACCTCAAAGCTAAGACCTACTTCTTTTTTTCCATGACCTTATACCAATATCTCATCTAACAAAAAGCACAAGGTACTTGCCTAATTTCTGTAGAAATTACTAAGGTGAAGAGTGTGCAAATCATGTCCCAGAATACAATAAAGCACTCAGTATTTAATTAAACAGCTTATAAAACTTCCTCACTTGACTGTGTCTTATCAAGCCTCAAACTGCCTCTTGAATTTAGTTAAACAACAAAATTCTTATAGGTCAAACATGTTTCTACCTTGCCATTTTACTCTGCTGCATACCTTCTAAAACAAAATTGAAGTTCCTTGATAGACTGGTAGGACTTGCTTAAAGGTGGGAAAGAGAACATCAAGAAGGAATTAATAGCAAACTAATGGTCAGTCTCAGCAAAACGACAGGTAAAATGCACCCTATGAAAGGTAAGAAATTAATGATGGGAACACATATGATAAAATAGAACTGAAGAACATATACTGTGATTTGAGCATGTACTCATGTTAAGTACATATTCTCCACGGAATTCACTAGGAGGGTTTGCTAAAGAAGTAAATTTTGAAACCGAACAAGTAGTGAAAGTAAGGTGAAAAACATACTTGTAATTTGGTTTGGGCCATTTTTTCTTGCCGCAAAGTTCATGTAACTTCTGTTTGGCTCCTTCAATCTCGAAAGAAGACCCATCAAAAATATCAAGAAGAGAAACATTATTTAGATTAGTAGGGAATGAATTTGATAGTTTGAGCAAGGCCCCCTTGGCGGCATTAAGCTTTGCAATTTCTTTTTGCTCAGACGAACTGGAAGCGATAAATTGTCCATCCACATAGACACTGGCAATACTTTTGGCCTCATTTTTCCAATGTTTGATATCAACATTCTTTCCTTGCTTTTGACACCGCTCAAACAACATAGTCACCGGCTGTGGTTGCTGCTGCAGGTCTTCGAGGGTAACTATTGGCTCCAAAATACCCCTAAATATCTTTTTTTTTGTTAACAAGAAGAAGATTAATGATGCAACAATAGATTAGATAAAAGAAAAGGAAAGGAATGAGGCAAGAAAGAGACCACCCAAAATGTTTGAAGATCAAAATCGACATCAACATAAACAGCAGCAGCAACAGACTCCACAATATCAGCAAGAATCTTCGGTGCCTTTATTGACCCGCCATATACTAAAGCATCATCATTATCTTCTCCACTCACAGCATCACTAAATTCCTTAACCTGTATTTTTCAATAAAAAATTGATTACTCCTCCTCCTACTCCTACTGGTTAATTATAATTATTGGTGCTTAATTTTACCTACCTTATCATCAAGAGCAGTGGCATTGTGTCTAACAAACCTGTAAAGACCATGCTTAATGGCCACACGCGCCAGTTTCTCAGTACTAATATTAGCAGCACGCAAAAGAGACAAATGACCAGGATCCAGCTGAGGGTAAGCCAAATACACATAATTACTCAACGCAAGACCCAGTGCCGCGTCCCCTAAGAACTCCATCCGCTGGTAAGAAGCTGAGTCTGTGTAGGACGAGTGCGTTAATGCTTCCTCTAGAAGCCGTTTGTTTTTGAATTTGTAGTTTAGGATTTTTTCCACCGCAAATACCGATGCCTCCATCTCTCTCTTTGATTCGCTCAGTTGTTGAGCACCAAGTAATCTACGCGATCGTCGGTAACCGTTTGGGTCTCCAATTCTCTACAATGCTCCCGCTCCCTTCATCTTCCAACCAACTCTTGTCTCCATCTACCGTGTCTTTCTTCTTTATAAAAAACCAAAAAATAAGTCGTTTTCTTTTCTCTACTTTAGAAAAAAAAAAAAAATCATTTTTGAATTACAACTTAGTCCCTTCCTAATCCTACTACTATGTGCTTAATTAAGTAACAAACAAATAATCTAATAAATATAACTCTGTACAAGAAATAGTGCGGGAGGTTTGTCTTTTACATTAACTATTAATTAACTTTAACGATAAACTAAAATTGCGGGAGGATTTACTGCATCTCCTTTCCGTAAATAATATTTATTAAAATAATATTTTATTTTTTAATATTAAATTTATATTTTTATTGAGTTAATGCAATTTTGTACTGTGAATTTAGTAAGTTAATCTAATTTAACAGGTTTATTTGGATAATTCAAAAAAAAATTAATTTTTTTTAAATCTCATCATTTAATATTTGATTAATTAAAAATTAAACTTTATGATTTGTTTTGTTTACTTTCTATTATGTTATTTCGGTCCCATAACTCGAGAATAATACTTAAAGAGTTAACTCGAGTAAACTCGAGTTTTTTTTATGTTGTATTTTTAATTGAGTTCTTTTTTCCAATATGATTATTTAATATTATGCTTGATTGAGAAATAGGTTTCATGATTTATTTTTTATTTTTTTTTCATTATGTTCTTTGGCCTTATGGCTTAAGAATAATGCTTAACAGGTTAACCGAGGTTCTTTTGGCTCATTTTTTTATATTATTTTTTTAATTAAATTTTACAAATTTCATTAAATATGAGGTCAAATAAGAGTAATTGAGAATTAAACTTCATAATTTATTCTGATTTACACTCTATAAAATTATCTTAATTTTATTACTAAAGTCATAAATTTGGTAGATTAACCTGGGTTAAATTAAATCATTTTTTATTTTATTTCTATAAAATTATATTGATCTAATAACTTAGGTCATGAGTTTTGTAGATTAAATTTATATTTTTATGCTCTTTTTTAATTTATGTATTTTTAATTAATTTAATTTTTATAGGGTTATCTAGGTTTTATAAATAAAGACACGAGTTTAACTAGTTAACTCGGATTGTTTTTTTAAATCTTTTTTAATTGTTTTTTTTTAATTTTATTTTTCAACAATTAATAATTTTAAACAATACCTTCTTCTTCTTCTTTTTTTTTAATAAATTACAATCAATCATCCTTTTGAGCCATCCTAGAACCATTTAGAAGTTTGAAAATGTTATAAAAAAACCTTTTTTAACCCAAAATACACATAAAGTTCATGGGAATGACTAAACAATATTACGAAAAATTTGAATGTAAAAGTAGAATTTCATAATATTTACTTTTTAAGGAAAGAGTTTATGTCAAATTATTACACTTTAGACTGTCCATGTAATTTTTTTAATTCCTCCGGGAAGGTTTTATAATTTACCCAATTTTTTCTTTCTAGATTTACATTTTTGTACTCTATGTTATGGATTTTTTAGGGTTCTTATCTAATGAAACTTGAAAAAAAATTCTTCGAATTTGAGCTTTCTTGACGGAAGATATTCGTTTAGATAAAAGTGTTACATGCAAAAAAAATCCTTTGATGCCAAAACTAATTTATAGAGAGTAAGATATTTTTTATTTGTATCGTATTTTGAGAGAATTTTTATTTTTTCTTGCTAAAACTTGGCATTTTATATCTGGAAAAACATGAAAAAAAAATCTAGAAAAAATGTTTCAGCTCTTCAATGTGGCAACCCTACATCTCTGTTATTTTTCCATATAGAGTTATAATAAGCTTGTAACTTGTAATAATAAAAAGAAATTAAAAGGAGAGGAAGAAAGAGAGGGAGGAGAGACACAAGGGGAGGGGAGAGAGAACTTGGTTGGATCAGGGCCATTTGAGTTCACTCCACTTAATTTTTATCATCCTCTCAGTAAATTTTTAAACAAAGTGTTGTTAGAAAATTATTTTATCAGAAAGCCCTTTGCAGTAGGGGGAACAAATAATGATGATATACACAAGGCATAGTGTGAATTTACAAGGAAGAACAATCTTTTTTGGGGCAATTTTTGTACCTTTATCCCCTGTTTTTTAATTTTTTCTTTAAGAAATTCCAAGAAATTAGTCATTGATTTAGGGAAAAAAGATACAATTAAAAAAAAATGATGATAAAAAAAGAACAATGAACAATTTTTTATGGGTGTGAAAAGCGGCATTCTTTATATATATATATATATATATATATTTTGTATAATGACGGCCTCGAGGGAATAAATGTTTTGGTTTTGTATGGGTGCCACATAAGCCTTAATTGAATAATGGCATGTAAACTAAAAAAGAATATGCATAATTAAGTTATGAAAAGGTAGTCTCAATTATGCAATGGGTTTGCCTAGGGATTTTTAGATTCCAAATTATCAGTGAGCTATAATAAGCGTTACTGATGAGTGGAAGCAAAAAAATAATAACGTGACTTGAAGCAGGCACTCTTGCTCAGTTACACCACCAATATAACCCGTTGAATCTAACTCTGTTCCGCTCCCCTGGTAATAGGAAACGTTGAAGCAACCCTTTCTATTTTTGGGTTAGCTTTGCAAGAGCTTTCATTTCACAAGAGAAACAGAAGGTACATCAAGGTGGGCTGAAGCCACTGCATTCATGGTTACACCAAGTTCATCACTAATAGTTTTTGCTAGACAAGTTAAACAATGAGCAACTTTGCCGTTAGACCGGCGGATAGAGGCAGCACAGAAGCTCTGAAACTTGGCTGAGAAGTTAAGGGTGTCATCTGGAACCAGTTCAAGGTAGTTAGTTGTCCGCACTCGGTCACTGGAAGTTCCTGGATCAGAGAGAGGCAGTCTGTTTCAAGAACAATTTTGTGCAAGCCATGAGCATTGCGATGCGAAGAGAAATAGAAGAGACATGTATCACACCCGCAAAATCTAAGAAAATACCACTCGAATTTTCTATTATAACAGGTATTCAAGAATCAATACATGAAATTTTAATGAATTTGAAAGAAATTGTATTGAGAAGCAATTTATATGAAACTCATAACACGTCTATTTGTGTCAAGGGTCCTGGATGTGTAGGGACCAGGCACTAACCCATAGAGCCCTACAAAAGCTTCACCCATTTCACTCTATTAGAGTTTATAATATGTTTACGGTTGTTCAACATAATCTAGCCCTCTAAAAATTACGGGTGACAGCTCCAAACTCCATAAATACTGGCATGAAAGCTGTCTATGGTGATCTTGTACCAATCCTCACGAAGGGGAAACCACTGAGAGATGTCAGTGTTGTGTTGAGTGAGATGAACTAGTCAAGGCCTGCTTGTATGCTGACAAGGTGGAGTTAGCTATCTTAATAATTCTTCTAGCAGGACTTCTGATTTTGAAAGTAAACAGTGTTCCTGGCATACCATAGAACCCATAGCATAGCCCTTTTTCTGCTCTATCTCCATCACAAAAAAAAAAAGGAAACCTGAATCACTCCCTGATGTTGTTCATGTGATATTGAAAGGTCCCACTGGCGCGAAATCTTTTCTTCCAAACCTTGTTAGCAACCTGGCAATCATGCAAAATATGCATTGTAGTTTCTCAGTATTGATTGCATGTACCACAGCAATAACCAGTATCGGTCCCAAATATGCTGACAGTTGCCGGAGTCGTGATCTCTGTTTGTGCTGGATTCTTCCGTCTTCTTTCTAACCCATGCCACATGATAAAACACCAGCAAGTGGCCCTAAACATGTAAAAATTAATTTATGCTGTATCTTCCGAGTCCAAATGCCAACCAGCAAGTGACCCTAAACATGAACAGCTGGAGCTGTGAGTTTTCTCTTCATTATACATGAACAAATACCAGCTATATGATACGCAACTAAAATTGGCATAGCAACAAGTCAGCAACTAGATTAGCTTTTCTGTTTTCCAACGCATCCTCTTCTGGGTGTTGATTACAGCTACCAGAAATGCTCTCACATCAAAAAGGAATATAGTAGGTCTTGAAGTGATGCAACAACTGACCGAACCAAAAGAAAATTGCAGTTTTAGTTCACCAGCATATGATCAAATCCTCCCCCAGCCTGAAGTCCTGGAACCCGATTCCCTCCGACATTGTGAAGCAACTGTTGCAGCCATCGCCTTGTTGTTGGATCTTCCTAGATAAATTACAATTTACAAAGAACATGAAATTGGTTGTCCACTGAAGAAAGAAGGGGGATGGGGGAGGGCAAAGAATATACTTGACTTGAAAATTATTCCAACAAAAAATATGAAGAACCTATACATCATTTCAAACTCCAAATATTAATATTGCCGACACAATAAAATATTTTTTGTGGCATGGAAAACAAATAAATTTGATATCCCACGCAGCTATCAAATTTTTCACATAAACACGTGTTCCAGTTAGCAATGTCAGTGAACCATGTACTTGGTTAATCATTGTATCATAATTATAATCCCCATCTCAGGCCACACTAGCTTAAAACTTAAACTAGTGATCTGCCACCTTTTCCACTAAAACAACTCATGTTATGATTAAACATAGAGATATGCCACGTTCAACTTTATCTACAGAACAATCAACTCATGCAATTCAATCCAACAGCCCATCACTCACATAGCAAACTACAGGGGTGAAATTTCTTGACTGCTAGTTAGGAATTTCAAACCATATAAAGGCCTTACAGTACTTGTCTCAGTCAAGATTCACTTGATTATGGACTAGCTAAAAATCACCATCCTCCCAATGAGTCCTGAGGCAATAGACTATGAACAATTACATAAGCTTTACTTACACGAAGGCAGCTACTGAAGGTAGCATCTCTCAGCATGTCTGGCAGGCAACTTCGTAATGCATGACAAGCCCTGAATTCCAAAAGCAAAAACACTACAATGAAAATAGGAAGTCAAAACAAATGACAAATCATAAAAAATTGAATGCAAGAAGAAAGTACAGAGCCAGGTAACTGCTTGGAGCCATTGCTTATTTGAAAATGTAAAAACCTTGGATTATCTGAAAGTCGAAGGTAACATCGGATGATATGTTTTAATAACCGTGACGAGGGTTGTTCAGCAAGTGCTGCAACCATGTTCCCCAAAACCCGGCCCACTGCAAAAAACCGTTCTGCTGTAGTGCAAATATAATCCAGGCCCACATCATCCAATAAAATCTTTTGAACTATAAATGTGGCAACCTGCCAACAGAAAAGGAAAAATGCTTGCTGAGCAATAAATAGACTATTTATCTTATCACATGTATGGGTGACAAGCCATTGTTATTTGAGAAAAGAGGAGACAAATCTATAGTAGCTAACAGTCACATGCCAAAATGATAATTACACGTCTGTAATCTGTTTTTAAACATAGCATCTCATAGATATTTCAGGTCCATTACATTCTCCATTACATTTCAACAAAAAATCATATGATTTACCCAAGTGTACACATAATTGGTTGGAAAGTTAAGAGCACAGATTGAAACTTTGAAGAAGATATATATTAGCAACCTCAGAATTCTAGCGAGCAACTGCATAGCAACCAAAAGAATCAAGTGGAGCAACAAAAACAGTGGCAGGCATTCTGAGCTGGTGTCAAGAAATCAGAATAGATAAAACCCATTTTAACATTTTGATGTGAAAAATAGAAAGCAAAATGTAGGTAAGGCTATCTTTCTTGAAATCTAGGTTGTTAAAAGCATATTATACAGGTATGTGATATCTTTTGCTGCCATTGGTCCTGAAAACAAGCCATTGAACCTGATCAAGACTAAGGTTGTATTTGGTTAGTGTCCCAAAACACAAGGGATAAATTTAAAAGTGACAAACATTTTGGTTGGAGAGACACAAACATGTGACAATTTTAGAGTGAATTTTTGTCATTTTAAATCAAAATATGCACAAGGGAACATGTCCTTTCTATCTCAAAATATTAATTTATTTTATTTGAGCAAGATATCATGCGCTGCCTAAAAATTAACATTGATTTCATTATTTGAGAAAGAAAGTGCTAATAAAGAAGTTGAATTAACTCTACACTTAAATTAACTTGGAATTCTTTTTTCTACATAATAACTCATCTAAAACATAATATTTTTAATACATTGAACTCATACATTTTCCAGAGCAGTGAACAAGTTAATTTTTAAGAAAATTGAATAATTTCATTATCACCAAGTGATGCGATCCTAACTTTAACACTAAGAGATCCATTTGGTCCAGTCACAAGAGTTGGAGTAAAGACGTTGAAGAAGACAATTAATAAATTTCTTCAAAATACATGGGCTAAGATGAATTTCAAGAGGATATCAAAAATTGAAGAACACATCTTGATTAATTTGGTTCATGTTCAGGAAGGGCATGTAAGGGAATATCCATACATTACAGAAAGATTGGAATAAAAAAAAAATCAAATCTATTAGTTTTGACCTTTAACTACTGTTCTGGCCATAAATGAAGGTATAGAAAGAATTTTGGAATGATTCCAGATGCATTGGAAAATAGACATCCACAACTTTCTAGTGATATATGATAGACCTTCTAATTCGTCACGATGAGGGAGAACTATTCATTTGAAGTTGAGCTTCGATTCTGCCAGTAGATTGCAAAATTCGACTTTGATCTTGTTCTAATTAGTTGTGCTATTATTTATTTATCTTTTAGTTTAGCTTATTATAGGTCTTGTGGCATTTTTAAGTTTATTTGGATTACGTTTTATTTTATTATTTTAGTTATTTTGAGCTTTTAATGTGTTAAGGTCCATTTATCATGTTTAGATCAATTAAGTCAAATTAGAATTAGCTTTCTACTATATAAATCAATTGTTAACATTATTTTTGAAGTTTATGAAATTTTCTCTAAAGTTACCGCATATTGTGTGCTTTGTTTCTCTGTGTGATTAAGAGCTTCTTATACTAAATTCTTGATTGAACTTATAAACTCTTTGAATGATTGATCAACTTCGTTGTGATTTATACTTCTCATTCGTGTCTTATTATAAGCGTAGCGTGAGGGTGATCAATTGCATATAATTTTGGTTCTTCAAAACAAGGTTCTTGTTCGGTCAAGTTGCAAACTTTTCTTCAAACTTCAAATTAGCAAATCTAAGAGACAATTCCGCATCAAATTGGTATTAGAGCATGGCTAATTTCAGGTTATATCTTTTTAATTTTCATTGTTACAAGTAATTCTGGGTTTTCTTTAAATCTTGTTATATCTAGGGTTTGCTTTCTTTTTTTTCTTGGTTTTTTTTTTTCTTTCTAAGGTTTTAGCTAAATTACTTTTAAGAACCAGAATACAAGTAAAAGGTGTAACGAGACTATTAGAGTAAAAACCGAACAAATTGTGAAACACGAGTGAATTTTATTGTGAGTAAACACATGAGGTTTGTGTGAGGAAACACTTTTTCTACTAACCTTTATTTCAATGTCTTTGAAGTGTTGAAAACAAAAATAAAAAATAAATTGCGGAGGAAAGACAAAATAGAATGAAAGCTATGATGGAGGGCATTAATGAGAAAATTTGATGAAATGATTAGTGGACAAGGAATTCTTAGTCGTAAGAAAAAGGAAGTTGAAATGTCTACTATTAGGACTCTAGTGAATGATGTTACATGTGGAAGGTGTAATGAAGAAAGAGAAATAGAAACTTAGAAGGAGATGAAGCAATCACGAGGAAAACATTTGTACCTACTCACTATTATAAGGAGATCTATAATAAATTGCAAACCTTATCTCAGGGTTCTAGGAGTGTGGATGAATACTTTTAAGGAGATGGAAGCAGTTATGACTAGAGCTAATACACTTGGCTATGAAAGTTGAAAAACAATTGAGAAAAAAGGATAGTGCAAAACCTGGTGGAAATTAGAGTTACTCTTCGGGTTGGAAGTCGAATTTTAGAAGAGAGAGTAATACATAGATGAAACTAATAACTGCACCTAAAATAGCCGAGAACCTTCCTTTGTTAGGAAGCAAGTTATTGCTTTGGAGTAAAAAGAAAAAAATATTACTCAACCGAAGCAAAAGCAAGAGATTAGGTGTTTTTGATGTTAAGAGCTTGGACATTATACACATGAATGTCCAAATAATAGAATTATGGTTATATGAGATGATGGTGAGCTGAAATCGGCTAGTGATGATCATTTGAAGGGGATGTTTAAGCTCGATGATTGTAGTGATGTGGAGAATGATGTGCAAGGAGAGTCATTGGTTATAACAAGATCTTTGAGTGTTCAAGTTTATGAAGAGGATGTAGAGCAACATAGGTAGAATATCTTTCATTAGGTGGTACATTGATAATAAAATATGTATTATGATAATTGATAATGATAGTTGAATTAATGCTGGCAGCCCAACTCTGATTAGAAAGTTGAACCTAAATACATATAAATATGCTAAGTTATATAAGCTTTAGTGGTTGAATGAACGTGGAGAAGTTAGGGTGACTAAGCAGGTTTTGGCTTCATTCATAGTAGGAAAGTTTAAGAATGAGGTTGTATGTGATTTTGTTCCTATAAATGCTACATACTTATTGTTGGGGAGACCTTGACAATTTAATAGGAAGACCAAGCATGATGGATTCAGAAATAGATATACTGTGGAGAAATATGAAAAGATTTACACACTTGCTCCATTGTCACCAAGGCAAGTATATGTTGATCAATTAAAGTTTAAGAAAGTCAAGGAAGCTGAACAAGAATTTATAAAAAATAATGGTGAGGATGTGTGAGGCTGTGTGGAAATAAGATGAGCCATGAGTGTGAAACAATTGAGGAGAGAGTTTCAGCCATTAGAAATAGGTTTGAAGATTTTGGCCAAAAAAGAAAACATATGGAAGGCCAAGAGTGGAGAGAAGAAAATAATGGCGAGAAAAGTGTGTAGAAAAATTGGGGCAACACCTTAATTTATATACAGGAATTTGAGGATATCTTTCCTTAAGAGATCCCTAGTTGTTTGTCACCATTTTGAGGGATTGAACATTAAATTGATTTTGTGCCATGAGCATCAATTCCTAACCAGCTAGCCTATAGAAGTAATCCCAATGAGACTAAGGAGCTTCAAAGTCAAGTAGAAGAGTTGATGTCGAAATGGTACATTCGAAAAAGTATGTGTTCTTGTGCAGTTCCAGTATTACTTGTGCCTAAAAAAACAATAACTAGCGTAAGAACGTTGATTGTAGAGCCATTTAACAACATTATTGTAAAGTATAGATATCATATCCCTAGATTAGATAATATGCTTAATAAGTTACATGGTTCTTCTATGTTTTTTAAAATTGATTTGAAAAATAGTTATCATCAAATTAGAATGAAAGAATGAGATGCATGGAAGACAACATTCAAAACTAAATATGGATTGTATGTATGGATAGTGATGATTTTTGGTTTGATTAATGCCCCTAGTACATTTGTGTACATTCATGAGGTTATTGAATCATGTGTTGAGATCTTTCATTGGAAATTTGTTTTTTATTTTGATGATATCTTGATTTATAGCAAAGGATTAAATGTGCATATTAATCATTTAAGACAAGTTCTTGAAATATTTAGAAAGGAAAAGATTATATACTAATCTAAGGAAGTGTGATTTTTGCATAAAAAGAATTAAACTCTTAGGTTATGTTGTTAATGCAAAAGAGTTGTCAGCATTAACGATAACCTTGAAAACTTGACAACATTATCTTTGGCCTAAAAAGTTTGTGATACATAAGGACCATCAATCTCTAAAACACTTAAAGAGTCAAGGTAAGTTGAGTAAACAACATGCCAAGTAGATTGAGTTCATTGAGATGTTCTCATATGTCATAAAGTATAAGCAAGGTAAGGAAAACATCATTGCGGATTCTTTGTCTTGGAGGTAAGTTGTGAAAGAATTATATATGGATGACGACGACTTTGGTCAAGTGTATGGACAATGTGAACATTCGATCTTTGATAAGTATTTTAAAGCATGATGAATTTTTGTTTAAACATAAGAGGTTGTGTGAGCCTAAATGTTTGGGGAAGCTTATAGGGACGGTTTAATAGGACATTTTGGGGTAGCTATAACTTTGTATATGATACATGAGCATTTTTACTGGCCTAACAAGAAAATAAAAGTTCAAAGAATATGTGATAGACGCATAGTATGTTAACAAACCACATCTAAAGGCATTCCTCAATGTTTGTATACACCTTTACCAATACCCAATAAACCTGGGATATATGTCAAAGGATTTTGTTTTAAGGTTACCTAGATCTAAAAAGGATAGAAATTCAATATTTATTGTAAATAGGTTTTCTAAGATGGCACAATTCATATCATTCCATAAAGCCAATTATACAACAAATATAGCAAATCTTTTCTTTCGAAAAAAAGTTTGGTTACATTGTGTTTCAAGGAACATTATGTCTAATAGAGATGTTAAATTTCTAGGCTACTTTTGAAAAGTTTTGTGAGGTAAGTTAGGAACTAAATTGTTATTTTTTACTATTTGTCATCCACAGACGAAAGGCCAAACAGGTAAATACAAGTTTAACTCAATTGTTGAAAGCTATTATCCAAAAGAATCTTAAAAATTAAGAAAATTGTGTCATTTAATAAGTTTGCACATAATAAGAGTGCATTCTACAACAAAGAAATTTCCTTTTGAAATTGTGTATGGTTTTAATCATTTAACTCCATTGGATTTATTGTCTTAAACTATTGATGAAAAAGTTAGTCTTGATGAGAATAGAAAAGCACAAGTTGTCAAAGATTTGCATACAAGGTACAACAACTTATTGAAAAAATAAATGAACAATATACATTAAAAACCAATAAGAGAAGGAAAAAAGGTGGTTTGAGTGCATATGAGAAAAAATCGATTTCTTGCTTAAAAGAGATTTAAGTTGATGCCGAGAGGAGACGAGACCATTCCAAATCATTGAGAAGATCAATGATAATGCCTACAAAGTGAAATTACCAGGTGAATAAGGTATTAGTGCTATATTTAATGTTTCTGACCTTTCTTTATTTTATGTAGATGATGATTTGAGAGAAAATCCTCACTTCAACACTAAGAGATTCCATGGGGTCCAGTCACAAGACTTTGAGAAAAGAAGTTCAAGAAGCAATTATTAACTTTTTCAAGATACATGATCTAAGATGGACTTCAAGAAGATATCAAATAATGAAGAATAAGTCTTGAATAATTTGATTCACGTTCAAGAAGGGCTTATAAGGGATCATCCATACATTACAAAAAGATTGAAATAAAAAGAAAATTAAATTTGCCAGTTTTGACCTTTAGTTACTGTTTTGACCATAAAAGGAGCTACAGAAAGAATTTTGATACGATTCCAGATGCATTGGAAAGTAGACAACCACAACTTTCAATTATATATGGTTGAGCTTTTAATTCGTCAAGACGAAGGAGAATCATTTGTTTGAATTTGGGCTTTGATTATGCTAGTAAATCCAACAAATTACAAATGAATGTTCAAAGAATATGTAATAGATGCATAGCATGTAAACAAACCAAGTCTAAAGTCATTCCTCAATGTTTGTATACATCTTTAACAATATATAAGAAACCTTGAATTGATATGTGAAAGGATTTTGTTTTATGGCAGGGACTCAATATTTGTTGTTGTGGATAGTTTTTCTAAGATAGTGCATTTCATATTATTTCATAAAATCGATGATGCAACCAATATAGCGAGTCTTTTCTTTAAAAAAAATAGTATGGTTATATTGTGTTTCAAGGAGCATTGTGTGTGATAAAGATGTTAAATTTCTAAGCTGCTTTTGAAAAGTTGTGGGATAAGTTAGAAACTATATTGTTATTTTTTACTACTTATCATCCACAGATAGAAAGCCAAACAGAGATGGTAAATACAACTTTAACTCAATTGTTAAAAACTATTATCCAATAAAAAAAAAAACCTTAAAAATTAAAAAAATTGTTTGTCATTTAATGTGTTTGCATATATAATAGGAGTGCATTCTACAATAAAGTTTTCTCCTTTTAAGATTGTGTATGATTTTAATCATTTAACTCCATTGGATTTATCGTCTTAAACTGTTAATGAAAAAGTTAATTTTGCTGAGAATAGAAAAAGCACAAGTTGTCAAAGATTTGCATACCAAAGTACAACAACATATTCAAAAGATAAAAGAACAGAATGCATTTAAAGCCAATAAGAAAACGAAAAAAGATGGTATTTAAACCAGGAAATTGGGTTTAGGTGTGAATAAAAAAAATATCTTGCTTAAAGAAGATTTAAATTGATGCCGGGAGGAGACAGACTATTCCAAATCATTGAGAAGATCAATGATATTGTCGAAAAAATTAAATTACCAGGTGAATATGGTTTTAGTGCTACATTTAATGTATCTGATCTTTTTTGTTTGATGTAAGTAATCATTCGAGGGAGAATCCTTTCAAGGAAGAGGAAATGATGCGATCCTAACTTCAACACCAAGAAACCCATTAGAGATTCCATTAGATCCAGTCACAAGACTTGGAGAAAAGAGTTTCAAGGAGGCAATTAATAAACTTCTTCAAGATACAAGGAGGCAATTAATAAACTTCTTCAAGATACATGAGCTATGATGGACTTCAAAAGGATATCAAAGGTTGAAGAACAAGTCTTGATTATTTTGATTCACATTCAAGAAGGGTTTGTAGGGGAGCATCTAGACATCACAGAAAGATTGAAATAAAAAAAATTCAAATCTATCAGTTTTAAGCTTTCACTATTGATTTGACCATAAATGGAAAAAGAATTTTGATACGATTCTAGATGCATTGGAAGGTAGACTTCCACAACTTTCTAGTGATATATTTATTTGTTTGATGTTGAGCTTTGATTCTACTAGCACATTACAAAATTCATCTTTGAACTTGTTTTAATAAGTTTCAATATTATTTATTTATCTTTTAGTTTATTTTAGAGCCTGTGGAATTTAAAAGTTTATTTTGGTCACGTTTTATATTATTATTTTAGTTATTTTGGGTTTTTAAAGTGTTAAGTTCTACTTATCATGTTTGGATCCATTAAGTCAAATTAGAGTTAGTTTTCTACTATACAAACCAATTATTAGCATTATTTTTCAGTTTATGAAATTTTCTCTCAAGTAACCGCATATTGTGTGCTTTGTTTCTCTGTGTGGTTCATGGATTCTCAAACTAACTTTTTCATTGAACTTGCAAACTCTTCGAAGGATTGATCACCTTCATTGTGATTTATACATCTTGTTTGCATCTTTTTAAAGGCATAAGATGATTGTGATTAATTGCATATAACTTTGGTTCTCTAAGACAAGGTTCTTGTAGGGTAAAGTTACAAACTTTTCTTCAAATCTCAATTTAGCATTCTAAAGGGCAATTCTACATCACTATGCATTTAGACAATCAACTTCATTGTGATTTATACTTCTTGTTTGCATCTTTTTAAAGGCGTAAAGGTGATGGTGATTAATTGCATATGACTTTGGTTCTCTAAGACAAGGTTCTTGTAGGGTAAAGTTACAAACTTTTCTTCAAATCTCAATTTAGCAATCTAAAGGACAATTTTGCATCCCATGCATTTAGACAAAAAATAACCAAACAAGGCATAAACATAATCAACATAAGTTTATTTGAAAAACAGCATAAGGATGTACAATAACAACACTCAACTGTTTTTGATAATTCACTTCCCATCTCCATAGTACGCAAACATAGCGGAATAATCTCAGTAGAAAGAAGGAAACTAATAACTTCTGTGTCATCAACCTGGTAACCAATAGAAAAAAAATTAAGATGAAAATTTCAAATTAATTGAGAACAAAAGCAACAAAAATATAAGCTACAAATATAGAGATCAAACATAATCTAATACTCTTTTGTTTGGATAAATATTGATATGCTTGTGCCAAGTAATAAGGCAATGTGGATAAATGTTGAGATCAACACATTCATATATCATTATCTTTATAAGAAACAAGTATATTGTTCTATGAAGCTATGACGGTTGAGTACAAAAAGTTTAGACATTGCACTGTTTATTTGATAAAGAATATAAAGATCATGAAGTTGAGGAATAGAATATCAGAAAGGTTGACATACCTTCACTAGGGCACCAATGACACCTAAACTAGTAAGCCTTAGGTACTCGAAAGGCCTTGATTTGCTAGTTGTATTTAGGAAAGGGTAGAGATATAAAGGTATATGAGCTGCAAAGGGCAAAAAAAGAAATGGTCAACTGGAAGAATGCATACAACAAGTTAATCAGCTTATATCATATCCACAAGGATAGCAAAAACATTATTCTTCCCGTGAAACAAAATTCAAGCCATACGATCCAACCAACAATAATAAAGTTTCCTCTCAAGTGCTACTCAAGTGAGCAAACAAGATTGAGAATATTACCATTGAGAAACAACATCCTCGTGTCAGGATGTGAAGCTACACACTGTAAGAAAATACAAAAAAAGATTATAAACATCATAAATAACTTCAAGCCTGAAACAAAATAAAACGAATTGTAAAAGTACTCAGACAGAGAATATCTATGCTCACTCTTCAACATTGCATAAGTTAGGCACGCAAAATGAAACAAGCAGCATGTTGTGAAATTGGACATAAAAAGAAAAAAAGAATTATCAAATTGTCTTCATTACACTAGCACTTCTATTCTTATCTGTTTTTTTTTTCTTTTGAATTTTCTTTTTCCTCATATACTATCAGTAAATGCTTTAGTTCTTTTGGAAAGCACTATATTAAATAAAACTCCAAAAAATTTAAGTATTTACCTACTATAGAAACGTGATGAAAAATAATTTCCTTTTTACCTTATAATAGATGCATTTAAATATAAACGTCTATAACACCTCCCCTGTGCTCAAATAAGTCTGCAAGTAGGCAATACACCCACCATAATCACCATAATAGATAACCACATGGGAAATTGATTTTTAACTCTTGAATTATGCATCAACAATACTTCCCAAACTAATAAAGGTAAGATTTGTACAAGAACCCAAAATATTATGATCATTGATCAATTGAACTTTTGAGCATATAATGCTTCACTCGAGCAACTAGAAGTGTTTTAGCATCTTAAATCATAATTTCTCTAAATGGAAAAGATATGACAATCCATGCATAATAAATTTCCAATGAAGGGAAAGAAGCAAAGTTGAAATTATTAACGAAAAAACTAAAGTAGAAAATAAACATAACAATAACTAGAGGAACAACAAAAACAAAATATTTTGACCTGAAGAAGTGCTAGAGCATTGCAAACTCGATTTGATTGTGCGGGACTTAAGTTAGGTGGTGATAAAACAGGGTATATTGAAACGATCTCCTGCAAATAAGAGGAAAACTCAAAAATCATGGAAATAACATACATCAAGCACTTTGAGAGTTGAAATTTTTTACACTTATCTACAATCTCCGGAAAACTAAAAGGCATGTAGAGGACATGAGAACTACACAACACCAATGGTGTTTATTTTGCTTATTAAGCTCCAACCAAAATCATGAAAAAATCATGCAGACCAGTCACATATGTTCAGTTGACAAGTTGGAATAAAACGAGCTCCAAAATAAACACACAATAAATATTAACTCAAACATGAACGGTATGAAAGAAAACATCATCAATTCAGCCCAATTTAAAGAGATCATAGAGAAGTAAAGGCATATCCCTTTTGTCCATAGAGTAGAAAACATTTTAATTCCCACACTCATGTCCTCAATATGATCTATGTTTATTTCTTTTTCTGTTAGCAGAATGCATTAGGATCGAGGGAAACTAGTATGAGCTTCTATATATATATATATAAGTTATAAAGGAAATTCTACAAGATAAAATATATCACAACGCAACATGGATGACTTCATGCTAACATGAGCAAGAGAGGAGATAGTTTAACAAGGAACTGATATTAAAGTATCAACTTCAAATGGCATACCTGTAACAATGCAGCAATTGTACCAAAAGAATTCCACAACAATGGAGCCAAATCTTGAAATAATTCTCTCTTCTAAAATAAAAACAAAAACAAGTTTATTAGGCATACCTGAATGAGTGCAGCAATAGTACCAAAAGAATTCCACACGAAAGGAGCCAAATCTTGAAATAAATCCTTGTTCTAAAAAATGAAAGCAAAGGTAGAAACTGGTTTATGATGGCAGAAAATGAATGTTCAACAGCTAAATGGCACAACCACTTAAAAGGAAAAAATTTGGCAAGGTCCACATATAACAAGTTGATTACATGCAGCTATTGCACATGAAACTATGTCCAGCTGTGCATGCGTGCATGTATCTCTTCATGTTTAAGCATATACAGAGAACTGATTTACAATGAAAATGAAATAGTTTCTCCCCCTCACATGTATGCAACCAGCCAAGGTAAAGATTCCTTTGCATGCAAAATCGAAGAAGCGTTTTGACAGCTAGTTTACCACTTTAATGGCCTCCGATTTAAAACGAAAAAATACCTCGTGTTTAAGTATACAATGTTTTATTGCAAGAAAAGTTTGAATATGCCTTGAATTCTAAGTTTCACTAGTTCAGGGCAGCCTTTTTCTTCCTCAACTGCCAAAATGGGTGGTGCCCAGCAGGTGGTGGATCTGTTTTAAGCCAATAATCATACATTTCCTTCCCATTCAACTGTCTATCGTAATTTATTAAAGATGTTTTACAAAACAATAATTCTCAAGAAATTATCTATTCTTCTTCTTGTAAACAAAAAACAAATAAAATAAAATATAGCGAGAGACCCCTCATTAAATTAGGGTTTCAACCAAAACCCCTAATTTCTCAATTCTCAATTTCTTTTCTAAAAAGTAAGTGGTAATTTTGTCGTTACCTTAGAGAGCTCAAGAAGGGCGTTTTCACGAAGATCAGGATTGCTTAAGTCAAGAACCAGGTGCTCTGCTGATGCCATCTTCCGGTCTTTGTTGGCGGGAGCTCCGGCGGCGGCGGGATTAGACGCGCTTGGTCCTCCGAAAGGTGTGTTGATCGACAGAGATTGAGGAAGGTTTGCCATTAAATTGTTTATCAAATTAAAATTTTCATGTGTATTTCTTTCTTGATTTTATAATTTGCAGGAGGTGATTTCAGTATTTTAGAGACTGTTAGCGGACACGTGCTTCGCATGCGCGTGGAAGTTTCTTTTACCTATATTTAAAATGTGATTGGTACTGCGGTAGCTGTTATGGTTGTGGTTTGAAAAAAATTATTTTATAAAAAATATTTTTATTTGAGATTGGTTTGAAAAAATAGATATTTGGTTAAAACTGTGGTTGAAATTGAGATTGAAGAAAAAATAGTTTTAATGTGTTTGGTTAAAAATGCTTTTGAAATTGAGGTTACAAAATAATTTTAAAAAATATATATTAATATTGATGTTTTTTAATTTAAATTTTATGAATTTAACTATTGCTATTACATCATGAAATAAATCACTTAAAAAAATTACTTTAACAAAAAACTATCTACAATTTCATTACGTACAAAATTCATCCGACAAGAACTACAAAATTAGATAAAATATTATCAAGAATAAAATTAAGATTACACTACGAGTAAATTTAATTCACCTTAAACTAATTAAAAAAAAATTGTTGTTCACGTGAACAGTGCAAGTGAAATCAATTAACTACACTCATTAAAAAAAAAATATGTTCAGCGAACAATAGAGGCATGCTCCACTGTTCACTGAAGAGTAGCCTGCCATGCAAAAAGCAGCAATTTGCTGCTTTTTGTTTTTCTGCGTTGTGAACGCAATAAATTAAGGAATCCATGCATAGTAAATAGTTTTTTTTATTTAACCAAATACTGAGCCAGTGCGTTTGTAAAAAAACGCAACCTTTACCTCGTAGCCAAACGGGCTCTTATACTTCCATTTCCATTTCACTTCATCCTAGGTCCAATGGGTTTGTGGCGGTGTGAGCTCCCTCAGCAATTTGGAATTTTGAAAAATTTATTAGATCAGATCTAAAATTTAAGTGACCTTTTGTAACAAAATAATATTCTATTTTTTGAAGTAAAAAATGAGATTTTCTGTTTAAATATGATTTTTTTTTCTTTGTAAAACAAGAAAATATTTTTTAAATGGTTTGGAAAACACTTCATATTGTTTTAATACAAGTTTTTTTTATTGTTTTTTAAATGAATAAAAAACATGAACAATACAATTTTTTATATATAAACAATTACTTCTAGCAATATTTTGAAGTTTTCTCATTTCACCCCTAAATTAAATTAGAAAGTTTTTAAAAATCCTTCTAAGATTTAAATCTTTTTTTTCCTATTTTGATATAGATAACATAATGCAAACTGATGAACATTTAGAGGTGTCTTGTATTCCTTCAAAGCAACCAAGTCCAAACATTCACACAATTAATACTAACATAAGATAAAAACTATACACCTATTACACACCCTAAGCCATATTGGCTCCAGCTCTCCTACGATCTGTGATCGAGCATTTAGATTCAGTAAATAGTATTGCCAAGCCATTTTTTGAAAATTACTGGTTCCTCAGATAGTAGAAGGCACACAACTCATGCAAATCTTATACATATGTTTTTTGTATGTGCTTCATAAGAGATGACTAAAAATCATTTCATTCATATTGGTTTCCTCGGCTAAACAAAAAATAAACCAAAATCAAAAACTAGAATTTTATAACTTTTAAACCAAATTATATTATTCAAAACAAAACAAGCAAGCAAACTTGCAATATTTTGATCAGGATTTGAGCGAGAAATCCAAAATATCTGAAATTCTGAGTAAGATAATAATATTTATTCTATTTTATTTTATTTTTAAAAAATGTATAAGGTATATTAGTCATTCTGAATGAAACAGAATGAAATTAGCAGCCTTACTTTCATGTCCCTAAAATCCTATACCTTTAACCAAAACCTTGGAGAAATTGTATATTATTGAAATGACAATAGAATTGAGACAATATAAAAGAGGTTGGATACCAAATTTATTTTTACTTGGCTCTAGTTAATGTTAGCAGACTAGATGAAATAAATACACAAAAAGGTTTTTTCTTGTATATCTTTGGTGCATGTTATTTTTGGTATGCGTTTTAAACACTTATTATAATTATTTTTTCTTTAAAAAAAACTAAATAGTTATGTTTCTTCCACTTAATAGGAAAAAAAATATAATTTAAAATAAGTAATTAATAAGAAAAAATTATTTATAAATAAATTCGTTTATATATAAATAAAATTAATAAAAAATTAGACTTGAAGTTGAGAACAAACACGTCTAAGCTTCTTTCAAGGGTCAATTATTTTAAAAACAAATACATAAATGACTTGTCGTCTTTGCTGAAGGCACATTATTTCACCTCATTTTCAACCTTAAATAACCAAAACTAGTTGATTGTGCCGGCTTTTAGAAAAACCTATTGATAACTTAAAAAATCCTCACTTCCGCATCTTTTTCCACTCTTTATTTGTCTAAACACAAATCTAACATCAAAAACCATTTTCAAATATTAGATTCACACAACAATTGATTTGAAAGTTTTTGAATTTAAATTTCGATAGCGAAATGATGAAATTCTAGTTTTTATGAGTTCATAATGATGAGGGGATTTGTTAGAAGGAAATGGTTAGATTATATTGTTAAAAAAAACTCTATCTATTTTATATTTTCTCTTTCTTTCTCTTCTTTCTATTTTTTTTTATATTTTATTTGTGATTTTTATATTTATATTTTTTTATTTAATCAAATCTGATTGGAACAAATAATTCATCCAAAATCACTCATTAAGAATTGAAAGTATAAAGCCTGACTTGGAGTTTTAAAAAGTTTACAAGGAGAGATTTGAAATAAAATTCCATAATCTTTCTGCCTCTATCTTTATCCCTCATCTCCTAAGAAAATATAAAGTTTCACTCATTTTTCTTCTTAAAAACATAGAAAAGCATTAATTTTATTTCCATTTCTACTTGTTTTATATCCTATACTTATCATTTTGGGTCTGGAAAAAGTATTGTTCACCCACACCTATGTTCCTGTAGATTACAATACTAATTCATAATTTTTTT
This sequence comes from Populus tomentosa, assembly GCA_018804465.1. Lineage (NCBI taxonomy): Eukaryota > Viridiplantae > Streptophyta > Magnoliopsida > Malpighiales > Salicaceae > Populus > Populus tomentosa. The sequence goes on along the minus strand of CM031989.1, from coordinate 7,834,726 downwards.
TTTGATCCCCCAACTTAATTGTTTTTCTATTTGTTCCTTTGAAATTGCATTTTTTTAGAATTTAACTTTACTATTTGTTTTGAATTCCTAGATTATGGGATCCTGGGATGTAAGGAAAAAAAATGCTAGGTTGATGCTAAGTTTAGACCAATTAAATAAAATCTTATTGATTTGAAACAATTGGAGTGATGGGAACTGATTTTGAACAAATATGCAAACATTCAACCTCTTTTGCTTTAAATAGTCAAAGACTTGCACAATCATATAGAAGATTAACCCTTATTTTTTCTCGTACTTTTAAATTTGATTTATTTTAAATGCTACTTAATAGTGTTTTTATGTTGCTTAGAAATGGGGATCTTGTAGTGTCGAGGAAAAATTTCAATGTGTGGTTGATGCTCAATTTGTCAAAATAACATTAGATTGTATTAATCTAAAACAACTCAGGCTTAAGAGACCAAATTTGAAAGTCAAAAAACAAATCAAGGACTGGGGTAGATTGTCAGAAATAAAGACTTACACGCACCAACATATGGAGAAAGCAATTGTGTTCTAGTGATGCATGTGGCTTCCTCTAGTTTCTTTTCACTACCTTCCTTGGTGTCTCTTAATATGTCTCAGCGAGCGCATCTCAATGGAGTGGTGTGTGTTGGTGTACAAAGCATGTGGCAACATATATTTCTTTTTCTCTCCCCTCTTTTCTCTTTTATCCTCTGTTTCCACACTATTCTCTCCAAAATAGAAAGAGATCCTATAATTTATTTGCATATCAAATTTGGTCTATATCAAATTGATTAGGTTTTTGGCATCCGATAACTAAAAACTTTTTATTATTCAACATGGAAAAAAAAAAGAAAGTATATATTTCTAGTTTGTGTTTATATGTGCATGTGTGTGGGTAGGTAAAAACCATGATTAATAGCTCAATCTCTCTTTATATAATAAGATACTTCTCTAATCCATCATTATATCTCTAATTGAATCAAATTTATATATATACATTGAGTTTTTGATTTATCATTCTGATGAGATTTTTATGCTAGTTGACCATAATTAATCACATGATTTGCACGAAACTTAATTTATATTCAAGTATAAAATTATTATCATGTAAAAATCACATGACTGGTTTCGGTGAATTGACATGAAAATCTCACCTAAAAAGTAGACTAGAAATTTACCTATAAATTAGTTCAATTAAGGATATAAGGATTGATTAGAAAAATACCCTACTATTTAAGGAGAAATTGAGCTATTAACCCTAAAAATATAAATATTTTACATATACAAGTTTATGTATTAATACTTATTTGGGATTTTGTGTTTGAAATGAGTTTTTGGTCAAATTTGACAACATATATATCTTATCTATTATTCTATGAGTAAAAACTTTGGATATTTATACGCAACTTGAAACTATCTAAAAAAAAAATTTGCTCTTATTTGTCTGGGATGCATATCTATTGGGTTTTAATATATTTCCATCTCTAGAATCATAATAGTGGCATCGTTTATAGCTATGGTAGATTCATATTTTTACGTCAAAGGAGGAGAATTAACATGTTAGGTGATTAGTACTTAAAAGTGCATATTTATCAAGGTTTTATATCATCATTTTGCACTTAAAGTATTAATAACTCCTTAACTAAAGCATGTTTTATAATAACAAGTCTAATACTATAAAATGCCTTAATATATGGTAAATGTTCATCTTAAATGCAGGTCTATCACATAAATCAAAGGATTGATTGATGAGTTCAAGTATGGAAATTGAAAGGACAAAGAGAGGGCCAAACTTAGAAAAGAGATGTTTGTGCAGTCCAAACTGGAACACTGTTCGATAATTGGGTCATATCTCGAGTTCTAGATGTCCAAATGACCTCAAACATTTAACACAGATTCAGTAAGATATAGGCCTACAACTTTCATGTTTTCATCAAGATCTAAGAAGGCTGTTTGCAAGTCCAAATTATAGCAACAATGGAGAAGTCCGAATCTGTCATGCAGATCAAACACTGTTCAGTGTTTGGCCCATATCTGGAGTTCTAGAAGTCCAAATGACCTTTATTTTTGGGGGTCCTGGAAAGCTGAGTCAATTTCGTACAACTTTCATGTTTTCTAGTGGACCCAGTTCTGATGATAGCATTTTCGTTTTATTCAGACAAGAAGATAAGGATTTTCACCAAGTCAAAAGTTGGTCACCCACTCAACAATTAGTCATCAAATCAATAATTCCCAATTTTAGCCTATAAAAGGAGGCATTTGCCATGCATTTGGGGGCTTGGTTGTTCAGATCAAGTTCATGTTCTTTATTTCTCTCTTTAAATTTTTTTTTTTTGTAATTCTTAAGTTTTGCTTTCATTAATATCTTGTTTATGTTTTTCCTTTCCTTTCCTTTCCTTAGTTAACTTGTATCTTATTTATGTTCTTGTTTTGTTTATTTATGTTTCTCTTCTTCATTATGTTTAGCTAAGTTTATTATGTCAAGGTGAAAAGGTTACACTAATGGTGTAAGAATAAGTATGATGTAAACTCAACATGGACTTTAATGTTTAATATTAACATGTCTTATCTTTTTATCTTACTAATTCTTAATACCTTGCTTGTTAAATGGTTAATCTAGATTTGTGTTGTATAACACTTGGTACAACAAATGCTTGGCACTCTCATAGCCCAACCGTATGGTATTACCTACACCTGGGCTATGAAAGGAACTTGATTTGTTGTTAACATCATGAATTCCTAATAATATTTAGAAGTTTGGTGTTATGTAATTAAGATAATTAATATGATCATGTTAATAATTTATAATGAGCTATTAATGAGAAATCATCCGATTGGAACCTCCTTTGTGTGTGGTTTCCAGTTGAATAATAAGAGTTTATACTATACTTGTTTGAAATACCATTAGTGGATCCTCTGACCTTGACATTTGTTTTTATCATTGTTTAATCATTACATTAATCTTTCATCTCAAAGCTCTCATTAATTTCATCATCTTCTTCTTTTATTACTACTACTATTACTACTACTACTAGTATTATTATTATTATTTACATTCTGTTTATATTATATAATATATCTCTTTGATCTTTTTATAAACTCAGTATATAGGCTGGAAACCTGTGACCCGATCTTTTAGATCATTATCAGGTATAACAACGCCACGTACTGAGTATTATTATTATTATTATTATTATTATTACTATTACTATTACTATTATTGTTATTGTTGTTGTTGTTGTTGTTGTTATTGTCTTGTTATTTATAATTTATACAATTAACCTCTCTGTGGTTCGACCCCGGTCTTGTCGGGTTATTTATTACTTTGACACTCCTGCACTTGGGAGAAGACATCAATCTTTTGGCGCCGTTGCCGGGGAGGTAAATTCTTATACAAATTATAATATTTATTTTGTTTTCTCTTTTCACTTTTCTTGTATCTAACTTTGTTTCTTTTGTTTTGTTTCCTTTTCTTTTGTTTTATTCTTCCTTTTATTCTCTTTCTACACGTGCATGGGTGTTTGGTCACGTACATTAAGTGGTAGACTTTGTAGGGTATCCTCATCATTTTCAGAAAATATGGTCGAAGAAGATAACCAGTCACTTCATAATGAGAATAATGAGAATAACCGTGTTAAGACACTTAGAGACCACATGAATCCCACAAGAACAAGTGCACCCTCACACATAGTTTTCCCTCCTGATGCATCTCATTTTAATTTTAAGCCAGACATTATTCAACTTTTACCTTCTTTTCATGGCTTAGATCTAAAAAATCCATACTTGCATTTGAGAGAATTTGAAAAAGTTTGTAACACCTATAATGACTTAAATTGTAGCATGAATACCATTAGATTAAAGCTTTTTCCTTTTTCATTAAAAGATAAAGCTAAAACATGGCTACAAAATCTTAGGTCAGGATCCATTCGTGCTTGGGATGAAATGCAACAACAATTTTTAAAGAAGTTTTTTCCATCTCACAGAACCAACTCTTTCAAAAGACAAATCACCACTTTCACTCAAAAACCAGGTGAAATATTTTAAAAATGTTGGGATAGATATCGAGACTTGCTTAATACTTGCCCTCATCATGGTTTTGAAACACGGAGATTGGTTTCATAATTTTATGAAGGATTAACACCTAAAGATAGACAAATGGTTGAATTGATGTGCAATGAAACTTTTGAAGATAAAGACCCTAATGAAGCAATGGAGTACCTAGACTTGCTAGCTGAAAATGCGTAAAATTGGGACACTATGGGCACTTATGAGGCACCAAGTAAAACCCAACCTCATACATCTAGTGGAGGTATGTATAACCTTAGGGAAGATCATGACCTCCAATCCAAGTTTGCATTGTTAGCTAGAAAAGTCGAGGCATTAGAATTGAAAAAAAGGGGTCAATTAAAATCTGTTCAAGACATTGTGTGTCAAATTTATGAAACAAATGAACATGTAACCAATGACTGTCCAACTTTGCCTTCTTTCAAGGAATGCCTCCATGAACAAGCTCATGCTTTAAACAGTTTCCAAAGACCCAATTATAACCCATACTCACAAACATACAACCCTGGTTGGAGAAATCACCCGAATTTCAGCTGGAAAAGTGATAACAACAATGCACAAACTTCCCAGCCACCGTTTCAAGCACACCATAATTTTCAAAATTCTCATGGATATGCACCTCCTTATACTCCACATCCTAGAACAAATCTTGAGGAAACATTGCATGCATTCATTGAAAAGCAAGAGGCAATCAACACTCAACTTGCTCAAGGCATGATAGATTTTAAAGATACTCTTGCAAAGTTAACATCTGCTCTCAGTTTTCAAGAGAAAGGTAAGTTTCCATCTCAACCACAACAAAATCCAAAGGGGCAATATAATGCAAATGCAAGTAGTTCCGGAAGCCAACACATGGATCAAGTCAAATCAGTCATCACTCTTCGCAGTGGTAAGGTTATTGAAAAACCCACTCTTGAACCTTGTGAAAAAGATGATGAGTCAATCTCTGAGGGTAAGGAAGGGGTTGAATCTGAACATTGTGAAGAAAAGACTGATTCTCCGCCAGCACTTCCATTTCCTCATGCCATGACCAAACAAAGGAAAGTCAATCACAATTCTGAAATCCTTGAAACTTTCAAACAGGAAAGGATCAATATACCTTTGTTGGATACTATTAAACAGGTACCTTCCTATGCTAAATTTTTGAAAGATCTATGCATTGTGAAGAGAAAACTGAATGTGAAAAAGAAAGCCTTTTTAGCCGAACACGTAAGTGTCATTCTTCAAAACAATAATGCTTTGAAATATAAAGACCCTGGTTGTCCTATAATTTCTTACTTTATTGGAGAACATAAAATTGAAAGAGCCTTACTTGATCTTGGAGCTAGTGTGAATTTACTTCCATATTCAGTTTTTCAGAGTCTCAATCTAGGTGAGTTAAAACCAACTTTTGTAACTCTTTTACTTGCTGATAGATCTGTAAAAGTGCCTAGAGGAATAATTGAAGATGTGTTAGTACAAGTCGATAAATTCATTTATCCTGTGGATTTATTGTCTTGGACACGCAACCTGTTGAAGCATGTAATTCATTTCCTGTTATTTTAGGACGTCCGTTTCTTGCAACTTCTAATGCATTGATTAATTGTAGGAATGGAATCATGAAGTTATCTTTTGGAAACATAACATTGGAGATGAATATTTTCAAGATTTGCAAGCAGCCTAGAGATGATAATGATTTACAAGAAGTAGATCATATTGAAAAATTAGTTCATGATCAACTTGAATCTACTGTGAGTAAAATTGAGTTGGAAGAATATGAAAATTTGCAAATGATTTATTCTCAGGAAGAAATCACGAATGAAAAAGACACCAAAAATGTTGATGTTGATCTTTTGTCAAGAGTGACAACAGATTTGACATCTGACATCCCACCAATCGATGATTACTCTCCTGACAAATCCTTACTTTCTCTTAGTTCAATGCCTTGGTTTGCTAAAAATATCAATTTTTTTGTTTCAGGAGATTTGCCAGCTCACAAGAGTACTAAAGACAAAGGAAAGTTTTTGAACGAAGCAAAGAACTTTTATTAGGATGACCCTAACTTATTCAAATATTATCCTGATAAAAAATTTCAAAGATGCATTCTTGACAATGAGTTTCTCTCACCTTGGTCAAATGGCGGATAACGGTACTCCGTGACTTTTAAGTCGGTTCTTTCAGTTTCCCATGATAACTGATATTTGTGTATTCTGCTCTTTCTCCTTTCTTTGAATCTCTCCCCCAATTCTCAGTTGAAAATGGACACCACTCTTGAAAAATTGAAAAACTATTTTCCGGCTCTACCTTAGAATGCGATTACAAAAATTTATCGTGCTAGATGTGCAAGATTGAGGTTGTTAATGAATCATAGAATTCCTGAAGATATTCGTTGGCTGATTGAAGCAAAGGTCTGATTATCAGGTGAGTTCTCCAATTCTTTCATTTCACACATGCCTGGAACAAGTAAAAGCACTTTTGCAAAGAAACATCGTGCAAAACAACTGAAAGTCTGTCACAGATGTGCCAGATGGACTTGTAATGCGACATGTCATTCTTTAGGTATGGTATCTGTAAATTGTGAAGATAAAATACAATTCATTAAGGATGGCCTAAGTACGGGGTCTTTAGATAATCTTCTATTGACTCTTGAGACGCACCCTAGTGGAGATGTGCATCGTGCAATTCATGATTTATGGCCACAATTCCATAAAGAACATGCTCGATTTAATCTTGGGAATCTGACTAAAAAAGACCCTGTTTGCCAGTTTTTAAGAAAACTGGATGGGAAGCCTATCCCCGACCCATAGAGGGTGTTTAAGCCGTTCTTGGACGTAAAACCAAGAAAAGATGTGAGCCACAATCACAACTACCTGTACATACACATGCTTTTTCAAAATAAATAAATAAACAAAGAGAGAGAGAGAGAGAGAGTGAGTGAGACTACAACTGGCCTACATATAGGTGGTGTGATTGCATTTTCAATTTCTCATCTATAAATATTTGGGTCTTTTGGTTTTATTATTGTGTTTTGTTGTTTCTTATATTTGTTTAAGTGTGTTTCAGGTTTGTTAGTGTTTGCTATTTCAGGTGATGTCTTCTATATTCTATCTTTCTACCTTAAGACATTGAGGACAATGTCTCATTTTGGTTGGGGGGAAAGGGTAGTAGTTGATATTTTAAAAAAAAAACTGTGTTTTCTATTTCATAAACTATTTGCAAAATTGTTGTTACTAGGATGACAGAGTAAAAGGAGTTCTTTTGTTAAAGTGACTCTTGAAACGCATCTTAGTAAACATTCTTAACAAGGTCTATCAGAATACTTCTTGAAATATTCAGGTTTACAAACTCTTGTATTGGTAGCACTTGATTCTGCTCATATGCTCATTTAACAAGTATTTTTAAATCTTCATTTTCACACACACACTTTAACATATGATTGTAGGTTGCACATTGGATTATTACATTATTTATCTTCTTTTGTAAAAGGTAACAACTAAGGGAAAGGGATAGTACATAATTTGCAAAAAAAAAAAACAAAAAAAAAATATTGATAATAAAAAGGTAGATAAGTTTGGTTTCGTAGCCTCTCTAACCTAAGCAATTAAGCCTGAAGGGGTGTTTTAACACTTAATACCCTAAAGTCAACTGACTTGGGAGCTATTGACCCAACGCTTGTTACATGGGTTGAGGATAAAAGCTTAAGGGAATCAAATATTGCACTATCTACGTATCAGTATCTGCAACCCGAGTTGCTAAGCTCGTAGGGGTGTCTCAACACCTAATGCCCTAAGACCAACTGGTCTGGGAGTCATTAGCCTAAAACTTGTTACATGGGTTAAAGATACATTGTGTTTCAAGTTGTATGTGTATATAAATAAATAAATAAATAAAAAAAAGAAAAAAAAATAATAATCTCAACCTAAGGAAGTTAACCTTAAACATTATAACAAAAATTTGTTTTTCTTTTAAGTAAAGCCCCATAACTATATCTTAATATTTTGAGCACAAAAGAAAGGTTTAGTAATATCTTTTTTAAGAGGTATTGAGCAAATATATGAATTTAATGAGAGTTTGTATATCTGGATAAATTAAAGTAAGTTGAATGATGAATGCCTTGCTTTATGGAATTTGCAAATTGTTTTTCTATTTTAACGCTTTGATTACTAGGGACTAGTAATAAGCTGGTTGGGGGATGTGATTAGTACTTAAAAGTGCATATTTATCAAGGTTTTATATCATCATTTTGCACTTAAAGTATCAATAACTCCTTAACTAAAGCATGTTTTATAATAACAAGTCTAAACTATAAATGCCTTAATAAATGGTAAATGTTCATCTTAAATGCAGGCCTATCACATAAATCAAAGGATTGATTGATGAGTTTAAGTATGGAAATTGAAAGGACAAAGAGAGGGCCAAACTTAGAAAAGAGATATTGGTGTAGTCCAAACTGGAACACTGTTCGATAATTGGGTCATATCTCGAGTTCTAGATGTCCAAATGACCTCAAACATTTAACACAGATTCAGTAAGATATAGGCCTACAACTTTCATGTTTTCATCAAGATCTAAGAAGGCCGTTTGCAACTCAAATTATAGCAACAATGGAGAAGTCCGAATCTATCCTGCAGCCCAAACACTGTTCAGTGTTTGACCCATATCTGGAGTTCTAGAAGTCCAAATGACCTTCATTTTTGGGGGTCCTGGAAAGCTGAGTCAATTTCCTACAACTTTCATGTTTTCCAGTGGACCCAGTTCCGATGGTAGCATTTTCGTTTTATTCAGACAAGAAGATAAGGATTTTCACCAAGTCAAAAGTTGGCCACCCACTCAACAGTTAGTCATCAAATCAATAATTCCTAATTTTGGCCTATAAAAGGAGGCATTTGCCATGCATTTGGGGGCTTGGTTGTTCAGATCAAGTTCATGCTCTTTATTTCTCTCTTTATATTTTTTTTGTAATTCTTAAGTTTTGCTTTCATTAATATCTTGTTTATGCTTTTCCTTTCTTTTCCTTTCCTTAGTTAACTTGTATCTTATTTATGTTCTTGTTTTGTTTATTTATGTTTCTCTTCTTCATTATGTTTAGTTAAGTTTATTATGTCAAGGTGAAAAGGTTACACTAATGGTGTAAACTCAACATGGACCTTAATGTTTAATATTAACATGTCTTATCTTTTTATCTTACTAATTCTTAATACCTTGCTTGTTAAATGGTTAATCTAGATTTGTGTTGTATAACACTTGGTACAACAAATGCTTGGCACTCTCATAGCCCAACCGTATGGTATTACCTACACCTGGGCTATGAAAGGAACTTGATTTGTTGTTAACATCAGTTAACATCATGAATTCCTGACAATATTTAAAAGTTTGGTGTTATGTAATTAAGATAATTAATATGATCATGTTAATAATTTATAATGAGCTATTAATGAGAAATCATCCGATTGGAACCTCCTTTGTGTGTGGTTTCCAGTTGAATAATAAGAGTTTATACTATACTTGTTTGAAATACCATTAGTGGATCCTCTAACCTTGACATTTGTTTTTATCATTGTTTAATCCTTACATTAATTTTTCATCTCATAGCTCTCATTAATTTCTTCATCTTCTTCTTTTACGACTACTACTACTACTACTACTATTACTACTATTTACATTCTGTTTATATTATATAATATATCTCTTTGATCTTTTCATAAACTCAGTATATAGGCTGGAAACCTGTGACCCGATCTTTTAGATCATTATCAGGTATAACAACGCCACGTACTGAGTATTATTACTATTACTATTACTATTACTATTATTGTTATTATTATTGTTATTGTTGTTGTTATTATTGTTGTTGTTGTTGTCTTGTTATTTATAATTTATACAATTAACCTCTCTGTGGTTCGATCCCGGTCTTGCCGGGTTATTTATTACTTCGACACTCCTGCACTTAGGAGAAGACATCAATCTTTTGGTCGTGTCACTAGGTAAGGGTGCTAAAAAATCTTGTAAGCATGAGAATCAAATGTAACCACATAAATTGCATTTAAAAGGCAGGTTAATAAAATTCTTAATGATTTTAGAATATTTAGCTATAAGTTTATATGACTATATACAATATTTTGTTATTTCATCTTATAAATTTTTTATAATTATATATTAAGGTGTAAACATAAAAGATATCTTTGATTCTTAGACTAACTTTTGTGCATGAGAACTCATTTTTTTCCTTGTTTAGGTCTCCAACAAGCCATCTATATCTAAGTTATGCATTCATGATTATACATCATTATGTAGCAACTCATTTTCTCAATTTTCGATTCCTTAATCAATAATTAATAATTAACTTCCTTAGTCACCAATTTTCTTAGGTACAATCCTTGAAGTCACCACACGTATTAATCTCATGTTTACACATCACCATCATTGATTAACATTATTTATATATAACATTACCATATTTTTTATTTTCTAGGTATCACGACTGTTTGTTACATTATCACTTCATTAACATTTTCTTTGACTTAGTTGTCCATTAAACAATATTAAGTCTTAGGTTGCCAATCATCCCCCTTATCATATCACTTTTAAGCATTGGTTAATCGTCTTACACAATGGTTTCCTTGATACAATCGAGGTTGTTCAATGGTTTCCATTATTTGGAAACAACAACACCATGATTTCTACTAATTGGAAACAATAACACAATGGTCTCTATTAAAAAATGAATTCCCTTTTTATTAGGAACAACTAAGAAGTAACTTTCATTGCTTACGATTTAATTTAAAGGACTTATCAACTTATATAGAAGCATAGGGAGAGGAGGACCTATATCATCTATGATTAACCAATTCATACTTCGCATCTTTGGTCATCGTTCTTTTAGGCAACTAAAACATCAAAAGTTATCATATTCTTAGATATGATATCAATTTATATGTTTTCCTTAGTCACCAATACTATGGTCAATAAGTATCATTTCATATATTATCCTTAGTCACCAACACTACGACCATTAAGTATAGTCTGGTCATCCCTTCACGAATGCCAATAAATCTGGCAAACCTATTTGGTTGCCAAGAAATCCATACTCAACTGAAAACTACACACAAATGAGGTTTGATTAGTACTTAAAAGTCTATTTTTATCAAGGTTTTATATCATTATTTTGCACTTGAAGTATCAATAACTCCTTAACTAAAGCATGTTTTATAATAACATACCTAATAATATAAGATACCTTTAATTTATGGTAAATATTCATCTTAAATGCAGGCCTATCACATAAATGAAAGGATTGATTGATGAGTTTAAGTACTGAAATTGAAAGGACAAAGAGAGGGCCAAACTTAGAAAAGAGATGGTGGTGCAGTCCAAACTGGAATACTGTTCGGTAATTGGGTCATATCTGGAGCTATAGATCTCGGATTTAGGTTTGTTTTATATGGATGGAAAGTTAAGACCTAGGCCTACAACTTTCATGTGGAGTCCAAGATTTAAAAAGGCCGTTTTCAAGTCCAAATTATAGCAACAACAGAGAAGTCTGAATTTGACCTACAACCCAGACACTATTCAGTGTTCAGCTCATATCTCGAGTTCTAGAAGTTCAAATGACCTCAATTTTTTTTCTAGAATGATAAGGCAATTTCCTATAACTTTCATGGGTGTAGTTGGTTCCAATTCTGATGTTAGTAATGATGTTTTGTTCAGACAAGAAGATAAGGATTTTCACTAAGTCAAGAGTTGGCCACTCACTCAACAATTAGTCATCAAATCAATAGTTCCAAATCTTGGCCTATAAAAGAAGGCATTTGCCATGCATTTAAGAGTTTGGTTGTTCAGATCATGAACTTGCTCTTGTTCTCTCTCTTTATATTTTTTATAATTCTTAAGTTTTGCTTTCATTAATATCTTGTTTATGCTTTTCATTTCCATTCCTTTACTTAGTTAACTTGTATCTTATTTATGCTCTTATTTTATTTATTTCTGTTTCTCTTCTTCATTATGTTTAGCTAAGTTTATTATGTCAAGGTGAAAAGGTTACATTAATGGTGTAAGAATAAGTATAGTGTAAACTCAACATGGACCTTAATGTTTAATATTAACATGTCTTATCTTTTTATCTTACTAATTCTTAATACCTTGCTTGTTAAATGGTTAATCTAGATTTGTGTTGTATAACACTTGGTACAACAAACGCTTGGCACTCTCATAGCCTAACCATATGGTATAACCTACACCTGTGCTATGAAAGGAACTTAATTTGTTGTTAACATAAGTTAGCATCATGAATTTTTGAAAATATTTAAAATTTTGGTGTTATTTAAATAAGATAATTAATATGATCATGTTAACAATTTATAATGAGCTATTATAAGTCATCCAATTGGAACTTCTTTTGTGTGTGGTTTATAGTTGAATAATAAGAATTTATACTATACTTGTTTGAAATACCATTAGTGGATCCTCTAACCTTGACATTTGTTTTTATCATTGTTTAATCGTTACATTAATCTTCCATCTCAAAGTTCTCATCAACTTCTTCTTCTTCTTCTTCTTCTTATTCTTCATTATTATTATTATTATTATTATTATTATTACTACTATTATTATTGTTATTGTTGTTGTTGTATTATTGTTCTCTATAATTTATACAATTAACCTCCCTGTAGTTCAACCCCTGTCTTGCCGGGTTATTTATAAATTCGACACTTTTACACTTGGGAGAAGACATCAATCTTTTGGTCATGTCAAGGTTCCAATCGGATTATAAATTGTTAACATGATTACATTAATTATCTTATTCGAGTAATGCCAATACTTGTAAATATTATCAGGTATTCATGGTGATAACTTATGTTAACTACAAATCAAGTTCCTTTCATAGTACAGGTATTGGTTATACCATGTAGTTGGGTTATGAAAGTGCCAAGTATTTGTTGTGCCAAGTAGGTTGTTCAACACAAATCTAGATTAACCATTTAACAAGCGTATTAAGAGTGAGTAAGATAATAAATATAGTGGTGAGTATTCCCGCCTGTCACGCGGGTGACCCGGGTTCGTTCCCCGGCAACGACGCCAAAATTGCTTGACCGCTTTTTATGATCGGCTTGTTTTAACTCGCAAGTGCACGAGTGTGCGATGTAGCAATTAACTCGGTAAGATCGAGGTCATATCCACAGAGAGCTAGATCTGGAAATTAAGCTAGGTAACAAAAAAAACTCAAGAGAAATTAAATTAACAATAACTTGGTTGAAAATAATTGATGGATTTGTTTTCAAAGATGAAAAAGTGTAAATAGATTTTAAAAGACAAGAAAAAGTAAGTCTTGGTCCAAATCAATTTTAATGGTGATGTATTGGTGATTTCTTCAACATATATAAGATAACTCAACCTAATATCAACGATGGTGATATTAGATCGGAAGTATTACAATGAAGTTTAAAAAGATGAAGATTAATTATTGCTTAAGAATGAACAAGTACTTTCAAATTAAGTAAGACATTGAATCAAGCAATCTCTATACCAAAACTAAGGTTTGTGCATAAAAATTCAAGATTATAACATTACCTAAATGATTTCTAAAATTTCTTTGCAATAATAAAACATTCATGAAGAAAATGAGAAGATAAACATTAAGATTCATTCATATCTTAAAGAACTCACCTCAATCACCATCATCCTTGATTTGGATCCAAGAAAGAGATTAGCTAACCATGATTATATATAAGAACAATTTAATAAACATGAAATAAATTGAATCAAACTGAAATAATAAGTTTTACAAACTAAAGAACCGAAATCTACAAAGAACACAACAGAATTTCAATAAAACAAATCGGACACAAATCTGACTCTAACTTTGGACAGCAATTCGACCCTCTTAGAAGCCTCTTCTGGAGATGGCTATTAGAGACATATTTATAGACAATTCTATTAGCTTTCCAGATCATTAAAGAACAGCTCATTTAGACATCTGAGTCAAAAGTTATGGTTAAAACACCGAAAGATGTTCTGGAAAATTAAATCAGGCCAGCTTGGAGAACACTTTGGTGCACATTTTTCTTCCTCCTTTATGAGCTGTTTCTTTCTTCTTTTTGACCCAAAATAATGTCACAATGTCCCCTCCAGCTTTCCATACATGTGCTTGCCCTCTTGGATCAATTAATTGCCCAAAATAAATCAAATATTATTTGTTGTGTGGACATGTAAGATCATGAATTGTGTTTGGGCTGATTTGGAGGCTGATTTGGGGCTGATTTGGGGCTGGATTTAAGCATCAAATAAGTATACAATTGTACCTATTATTTGGGCTAAGATTGAAATTGAAACCTTGAGTGTTTGATGGTTGAAGTTTGCACACAACATAAGGTAAGTTTGGGCTTGAAATGGATCATATGATATTCTTTTCTAGAATTGGAATATAATTGATTTTTTGGGCAAATTTGGAGCACTTATTTGAACCAAGATTTGCTTCAATCTTCAGCTAAATTTCTCTTCAATTCTTTGTTCCGAATTCCGACGTTGAATTTTCTGAAATAATTCATTTAAGCTCCAAAAACCTATCGAAACATTAAAAGAAACTTCATTACTAAAAAGCACATTACTTATTATAAAAAACTCAAATAAAAACAATAAATACATATGTAAAATAAAAAACTTAATGTTACTTTTGATGCACAATCAGTCATGTCAAGGTTCCAATCGGATTATAAATTGTTAACATGATTACATTAATTATCTTATTCGAGTAATGCCAATACTTGTAAATATTATCAGGTATTCATGGTGATAACTTATGTTAACTACAAATCAAGTTCCTTTCATAGCACAGGTATTGGTTATACCATGTAGTTGGGTTATGAAAGTGCCAAGTATTTGTTGTGCCAAGTAGGTTGTTCAACACAAATCTAGATTAACCATTTAACAAGCGTATTAAGAGTGAGCAAGATAATAAATATAAAACATGTTAGTATCAAGCATTAAAGTCCATGTTGAGTTTATACTATACTTATTCTTACACCATTAGTGTAACCTTTTCACCTTGACATAATAAATTTAGCTAAACATAAAGAAAGAGAGAAACATAAATAAACAAGATAAGAACATAATTATATAAGTAAAGGAAAAGAAATGAAAAGCATAAATAAGAGATTAATATAACATAAAATAGAACTTGAATATTACAAAATACAAAGAAAGAAAGCAAGAGCATGATCTTGATCTGAACACCAAGATGCCTAAATGCATGGCAAATGCCTCCTTTTATAGGCCAAATTTGGAACTATTGATTTGATGACTAATTGTTGAGTGGGTGGCTACATCATGACTTGGTGACAATCCTTATCTTCTTGTCTTAACAAACGTCATTGATAACGTTAGAATTCAAACACACTTGAATCATGAAAGTTCTAGAAAATTGTCTCAGCTTTCCAAAAAAATAAAAATTAAGGTCATTTGGAGTTCTAGAACTCAAGATATGGGCTGAACACTGAACAATGTCTGGGTTGCAAGACAGATTCCGACTTCTCCATTGTTGCTAAGATTTCGATTTCCAAACATCAGAATTGGGTCTTGCACTTTGCATGGATGTTTTAGGCCTATGTCTTAGCTTTCCATCCATATAGAGCAGACATAAATCCAAGTTCTACAGCTCTAGTTATGATCCAATAACTGAACAGTGTTCCAGTTTGGAGTGAACCAACATCACTTTTCTAAGCTTCACCCTCTCTTTATCTTCTCAGTTTCAGTAGTTGAATTCATCAATCAATCCTTTGATTTATGTGATAGGCCTGCATTTAAGATGAACATTTACCATAAATTAAGGTATCTTATAGTATCAGACTTGTTATTATAAAACATGCTTTATTATTTATACTTTAAGTGCAAAATGATGATATAAAACATTAATAAAAAAACACTTTTAAATACTAATCACACCCCCCAACAAACTTATTACTAGTTCCTAGTAATCAAAGCGTTAAAGTAGAAAAACAATTTGCAAGTTCCACAAAGCAAGACATTCATCATTCAACTTCCATTAATCTATCCGGATAAACAAACTCTCATTAAATTTATATTTCTACTTCATATTTCTTAAATAAGATATTAATAAACCATCTTTTTATATGCTCAATGTATGAAAACATAGATGATGTGGGTTTTGTTGGAAGAAAACAATATTATGTTCTAGTGTTTAAGGTTAACTTCCTTGGGTTGGGATTATTATTATTATTATTTCTCTTTTTCTTCTTCTTCTTTTATACACACACACACACACATAAAAGACATACAACTTAAAACACAATACATCTTTAACCCATTAACGAGATTTAGGCTAATGACTCCAAGACCAGTTGGTCTTAGGGCATTAGTTGTTGAGACACCTCTACGACCTTAGTAACTCGGGTTGCAGATACTGTTACGTAGATAATGCAATGTTTGATTCCCTTAAGCTTTTCTCCTTAACCCATGTAACAAACTTTGGGCCAATAGCTCCCAAGTCAATTGACTTTAGGGTATTAGGTGTTAAAACACCCCTTCAGGCTTAATTGCTTAGGTTAGGGAGGCTACGAAACCAAACTTATCTACGTTTTTATCATCATCAATATTATCAATCAACTTTTTTTTATTTTTTTTTGAAAATTATATACTATCCCTTAGTTGTTACCTTTAACAAAAGAACATAATTAATGTAACAATCCAATGTGCAACTCATAATCATATGTTAAAGTGTGTGTGTGTGTGTGAAAATGAAGGTTTAATAATACTTGTTAAATGAGTATATAAGCATAATCGAGTGATAACAATGCGAGAGTTTGTAAATCTAAATATTTTAAGTAGTATTTTGATAGATCTTGATAAGGATATTTACTAAGATGTGTCTTAAGAGTTAATAAAATTTCCTCCTTACTCTGCCATCCTAATAACAATTTTGTCAAATGGTTTTAATAATAGCAAAAACAGTTAGTAAGTTAGTTTTTTTATGTCAACTACTACCCTCTCCCCCCAACCGAAACGAGACATTGTCCTCAATGTCTTAAGGTAGAAAGATAGAATATAGAATACATCACCTGGAACACACTAAAACAAATATAAGAAATAATAAAACAAAATAATATGCTATTAATAAAACCAAAAGACACAAGGTTTCATAAATGAAGGCTGAAATCTAATCTAAGGTTTTTATGACTTTTCTTAGTTGACCCATTTAGGCGACTCATGCAGGGATCAGTGACATGGATAAAAGATTGTAGTTGGTCAATCAATTGTTCAGCAGTAGCAGCAGAGATTATGATTTGTCATGTCGAAGATGTTAGGTGACATGACCAAAAGCTTGCTGTCTTCTCCCAAGTGCAGGAGTGTTGAAGTAATAAATAACCCGGCAAGACTGGGGTCGAACCACAGAGAGGTTAATTATATAAATTATAAATAACAATACAACATTCATAACAACAATAACAATAATAATAGTAATAGTAATAGTAATATTAATAGTAATAATAATAATAATAATACTCAGTACGTGGCGTTGTTATACCTGAATGGAAACCCATACACAAAGGAGGTTCCAATCAGATTATAAATTGTTAACATGATTACATTAATTATCTTATTCGAGTAATGCAAATACTTGTAAATATTATCAGGTATTCATGTTGATAACTTATGTTAACTACAAATCAAGTTCCTTTCATAGCATAGGTGTTGGTTATACCATGTAGTTGGGTTATGAAAGTGTCAAGTATTTGTTGTGCCAAGTAGGTTGTTTAACACAAATCTAGATTAACCATTGAACAAGTGTATTAAGAGTGAGCAAGATAATAAATATAAAACATGTTAGTATCAAGCATTAAAGTCCATTTTGAGTTTATACTATACTTATTCTTACACTATTAGTGTAACCTTTTCACCGTGATATAATAAATTTAGCTAAATATAATGAAAGAAAGAAACATAAATAAACAAGATAAGAACATAATTATATAAGTAAAGAAAAAGAAATGAAAAGCATAAACAAGAGATTAATATAACATAAAATACAACTTGAACATTACAAAATTCAAAGAAAGAAAGCAAGAGCAAGATCTTGATCTAAACACTAAGATGCCTAAATGCATGGCAAATGCCTCCTTTTATAGGCCAAAATTTAGAACAATTGATTTGATGATTATTTATTGAGTGGGTGGCCACATCTTGACTTGGTAAAAATCCTTATCTTCTTGTCTGAACAAACATCATTGCTAACGTTAGAATTCAAAGAGACTTGAACATGAAAGTTCTAGGAAATTGTCTCAGCTTTCTAACAAAAAAAAACTTAAGGTCATTTGGACTTTTAGAATTCAAGATATAGGCTGAACACTAAATAGTGTCTGGGTTGCAGGATAAATTCTGACTTCTCCATTGTTGCTAAAATTTGGACTTCCAAACAACAAAATTGGGTCTTTCACTTCCATGAATGTTTTAGGCCTATGTCTAAGCTTCCATCCATATAGAGCATACCTAAATCCAAGTTCTACAACTCCAGTTATGATCTAATGATTGAATAGTGTTCCAGTTTGGACTGAACCAACATCACTTTTCTAAGCTTCACCCTCTTTTTATCTTCTCAATTTCAGTAGTTGAATTCACCAATTAATCTTTTGATTTATGTGATAGGCTTGCATTTAAGATGAACATTTACCATAAATTAAAGTATATTATAGTATTGAACTTATTATTATAAAATATGCTTTAGTTAACGAGTTATTGATACTTCAAGTACAAAATAATGATATAAAACCTTGATAAAAATATATTTTTAAGTACTAATCACTTTACAATTTATAATGAAATTAAGCAACTAAATCCGAATAACATTACTTGAAAAAGTACTTCGAGAATTGAATATAATTAAATGAATATAGAAATCACCTACCTAATTTAACTATTTCATCAAATTTCCCATGCCCAATCTCATCTCATTCCAAACATTTACCATGCCCAAGAAATCTACATCCATTTTCTGATTATATCCAATTTAAACTCAGAATCACATTAACACAATTTCCATTATATCCAATTCAATTCATAATCACATTAGCATATAATCCCACCATATCCAATTCCATTCACAAGAACATTAGTACATAATCTCATCAAATACAATATCAATTCACAATTACATCATAACATAGAAATTCTAAATCTTATAAATTAAAATTGTATTAACTCTAAAAAGATAAGGTGTCGAGCACCCACCTCAATCTTGTGCATATGTTGCTACTCCCTATTATTGTAACCTAAGGTAAAACAGTATGTCTTAGGACCCTACATAAAATTTAAGCCCGATCCAATGATCAAAATGAGAGATACATTTAATATTGTAAAATTGGATAGACGGTAATTTCACTCCAAAATCTGAATTTCGTATACTATATAACTTACTTAAATTATCTTCAATCTTAGACTACTTCTTTAGAGATTCCTATTCATAATTATCATAAAATTCTCCTCAGAGTCTCTCACCACTTTCAGTCCTAATAACAAGACTGTGTGCAAGGATTATACCAAGATTCAACATTTCTCGCCTAAAGGATCATATGTAGATTTATTTGACATTTCCTTCTATTTTACATATAATATCACCTAATTTACAAAACTTTCTCCTTCAAATTATTATTTTGTTTACCTGGTTAGGGAATTTTTGTGATTTATTATTAGTTATTATTTTGTATACTATTTTATTACTTTATCTTCTTTGAATTTTAAATTAATTTCCTGGAAATGTTCATCCCGATTCATAAGATTGTCTCCCTCATTTATCATTTTTCAATATTGATTACCCTATTTAACCCATATTTATCTTTTTTGACTAGGGGTTTATAAGACACATGTAACTATATTATGAAAAACTTTTACGTGAATCGAGTTCAAGAAAATATTACTCAAATTAGGTGAAGTTGTTATTACCATTTTGGCATATTTGTAGACAAAGTGGTATTTCTTGGTTGTTTTCGGCCTAAACAGTCCAGACCTGTAATTGGTTACTTTTGGATAACAAAGGGAGATTAAAATGAGCCTTATATAGGCCATAAACTTGCTCATGAGCTTAGGCTACAAGGGTTCCTAATATGGTTTGGATTAATTGAAAAATTAGAGTCATTTGTAAGGATTTCAAGTCCCTCGTAGACTTGATGTGGTGACATCTAAAGGGATTTTTCTCTTTGGTTTCTTTTCCTTATTTTATAGGTATTTCTAGCACATGAAGGAGACTATGAGGAGCCAATACAAGAAAAGAAATTCTAGCAATCAAAACAAAGTTTCCTAGTTGAATTCCTACACTAAAAGTTTTGACCAAAACACCGTTCAAGAGAGCATGAGGATTTCAACTACATGGAGGAATTCTTGTATGAAGACTTTGTTTTTATTATCTTATTTTATTTGTTTGATGTTGAACAATTATTTTTAATTTGAGTTTGATCTAGCCCATTAAACATTATTTAGGAGTTTATTTTATTATTGAACTTATGTTAGTTGATTCCTAGTTTGGGCCCATCGTGCAACGATCTGACTTTTTCAAGGCCAAAATCAATGGAAATGTTTTTTTCTTTTATAGATCGTCAAGTTCTAGATTTTTTCACCATATCATTCTGCAGATTTTTAATTACATTCCATTCATTAACAAGGCACAATCCATGTTGGATAACGTAAATCAACATTCCTATAAAACAGATTCTCAATACAAATGCCCATAATATTATATTTTCATACTCATAGGTTTACATCACATCATATTGACATACTTATAAATTCACATTCCTGCTCTAGTCTCATTATCATATACTTGCTATATACAAAACATAATACACATGAATGCATCAATTCTTGAAACTAACTCGTAACTCTCAATCCCAGTCATCTACTTAGGATGCCATTAGCCGAAGCTAATCATTTATTCATACCGGTCATACACTTAGGATGCCATTAGCCAAAGCTAATAATGTATTCATCCGTGCCATCCACTTAAGATGCCATTAGCTGAAGCTAGTTATTTATCTATCACGGTCATCCACTTAGGATGTCATTAGCCGAAGCTAATTATTTGTTCATCCCGACCATCCATTTAGGATGTGACACGACCAAAAGATTGATGTCTTCTCCCAAGTGCAGGAGTGTCGAAGTAATAAATAACCCGGCAAAACCGGGGTCAAACCACAAGGAGGTTAATTGTATAAATTATAGACAACAACAATACAACAACAACAACAATAATAAAGAAGAAAAAGAAGAAGTTGATGAGAACTTTGAGATGAAAGATTAATGTAAGGATTAAACAATGATAAAAACAAATGTCAAGGTTAAAGGATCCACTAATGGTATTTCAAACAAGTATGGTATTAACTCTTATTATATAATTGGAAACCACACACAAAGGAGGTTCCAATCGGATGATTTGTCATTAATAGCTCATTATAAATTGTTAACATGATCATATTAATTATCTTATTTAAGTAACACCCAACTTTTAATTATTGTCAGGAATTCATGATGCTAACTTATGTTAACAACAAATCAAGTTCCTTTCATAGCATAGGTGTAGGTTATACCATATGGTTAGGCTATAAGAATGCCAAGCATTTGTTGTACCAAGTGTTATACAACACAAATCTAGATTAACCATTTAACAAGCAAGGTATTAAGAATTAGTAAGATAAAAAGATAAGACATGCTAATTTAAAACATTACGGTCCATGTTGAGTTTACACTATATTTATTCTTACACCATTAGTGTAACCTTTTCAGCTTGATATAATAAACTTAGCTAAACATAATGAAGAAGAGAAACATAAATAAACAAAATAAGAACATAAATAAGATACAAGTTAACTAAGTAAAGGAAAGGAAATAAAAAACATAAACAAGATATTAATGAAAGCAAAACTTAAGAATTATAAAAAATATAAAGAGAGAGAGCAAGAGCAAGTTCTTGATCTGAACAACCAAGCTCCTAAATGTATGGTAAATGCCTCCTTTTATAGGCCAAAATTTGAAACTATTGATTTGATGACTAATTGTTGAGTGGGTGGCCAACTCTTGACTTGGTGAAAATCCTTATCTTCTTGTATGATCAAAACATCATTGCTACCATTAGAACTGGAACCAACTGTACTCATGAAAGTTATAGAAAATTGTCTTATCTTTCCAGAAAAAAATTGAGGTCATTTGGAATTTTAGAACTTGAGATATGGGTTGAACACTAAATAGTGTCTGGGCTATAGGACAGATTCGAACTTCTCTGTTATTGCTATAATTTGGACTTGAAAATGGTCTTTTTAAATCTTGGACTCCACATGAAAGTTGTAGACCTATGTCTTACCTTTCCATTCATATAAAGCAAACCTAAATTCGAGATCTAGAGCTCCATATATGACCCAATTACCGAACCGTATTTCAGTTTAGACTGCATCAACATCTCTTTTCTAAGTTTGGCCCTCTCTTTATCCTTTCAATTTCAGTACTTAAACTCATCAATCAATCATTTCATTCATGTGATAGGCCTGCATTTAGGATGAACATTTACCATAAATTAAAGGCATGTTATATTATTAGATATGTTATTATAAAATATGCTTTAGTTAAGGAGTTATTGATACTTCAAGTGCAAAATGATGATATAAAACCTTGATAAAAATGCACTTTTAAGTACTAATCACACCCCCAACCAGCTTATTACTAGTCCCTAGTAATCAAAGCATTAAAATTAAAAAACAATTTGCAAATTTCACAAAGCAAGGCATTCATCAATCAACTTCCATTAATCTATCCAGATAAACAAACTCTCATTAAATTCATATATCTGCTCAATACATCTTAAATAAGATATTAATAAATCTTTCTTTTGTGCTCAATATATCAACACATATTTATGGGGTTTTACTTGGAAGAAAACAAATTTTTTTTTCTAATGCTTAATGTTAACTTCCTTTGGTTAGGATTATTATCTTTTTTTTTTAAAATATATATACATATAACTTAAAACACTTCTATATTTGATGAATGTATGGGTTGAGTAGAAATGAAGGGAAGGAAGAGAAGAATTTATAGATGAGAAATTGAAAATGCAATCCTACCACCTATATGTATGCGAGCTATAGTCTCACTCATTCTCTCTCTCTCTCTCTCTCTCTCTATTTATTTATTTATTTTAAAAAAGCATGTGTATGTACAGGTAGTTGTGATTGTGTCTAACATCTTCCCTTGGTTTTACGTACAAGAATGGCTTAAACGCCTTCTATGGGTCGGGGATAGGCTTCCCATCTAGTTTTTTTAAAAAACTGGCAAACATGGTCTTTTTTAGTCAGATTCCCAAGACTATGTCTATCATGTTCTTTATGGAATTGTGGCCATAAATCATGAATTGCACGATGCACATCTCCACTAGGGTACGTCTCAAGAGTCAATAGAAGATTATCTATAGACCCCTTACTCAGGCCATCCTTAATGAATTGTATTTTATCTTCACGGTTTACAGATATCATTCCTAAAGAATGACATGTTGCATTACAAGTCCATCTGGCACATCTGTGATAGACTTTTAGTCGTTTTGCACGACGTTTCTTTGCAAAAGTGCTTTTACCTGTTCCAAGCATGTATGAAATGAAAGAATTGGACTCACCTGATAATCGGACCTTTACTTCAATCAGTCAGCGATTATCTTCAGGAATTTCATGGTTCATTAACAACCTCAATCTTGCACACCTAGCACGATAAATTTTTGTAATTGCATTCTGAGGCAGAGTGGGAAAATACTTTTTCAATTTTTCAAGAGTGGTGTCCATTTTCAAATGAGAATTGGAGGAGAGATTCAAAGAAAGGTGAAAGAGCAAAGAATTGCACAAATATATACACAGATATTAGTTATCATAGGAAACTGAAAGAACTGACTTAAGAGTCACGGAGTACCGTTATTCACCATTTGACCGGGGTGAAAGGGACTAACAAAACAAAAGTCACACAAAAAAGAAACATAAAAACAATGTGAGAAAAAGAATCAATATTTATATACACGATCACCCAATTCAATAGAGTCATGTTCAACTGAAAAATTGTCAAAGTAAACTTTCAAATGATGTCCATTTACCTTGAAAACATTGCCATTCTTTGGATTCTCGAAATCACAGGCTCCATATGGATACATGACACGACCAAAAGATTGATGTCTTCTCTCAAGTGTAAGAGTGTCGAAGTAAAAAATAACCCGGCAAGACTGGGATCGAACCACAAGGAGGTTAATAGTATAAATTATAGACAACAATAATACAACAACAACAATAATAATAATAGTAATAGTAGTAGTAGTGGTGGTGGTGGTGGTGGTGGTGGTAATAATAATAATGAAGAAGAAGAAGAAGTTGATGAGAACTTTGAGGTGGAAGATTAATGTAAGGATTAAACAATTATAAAAACAAATGTCATGGTTAGAGGATCCACTAATGGTATTTCAAACAAGTATAGTATAAACTCTTATTACTTAACTGGAAACCACACACAAAGGAGGTTCCAATAGGATGATTTGTCATTAATAACTCATTATAAATTGTTAACATGATCATATTAATTATCTTATTTATGTAACACCAAACTTTTAAATATTGTCAGGAATTCATGATGCTAACTTATGTTAGCAAATCAAGTTCCTTTCATAGCACAGGTGTAGGTAATACCATACGGTTGGGCTATGAGAGTGCCAAACGTTTGTTGTACCAAGTGTTATACAACACAAATATAGATTAACCATTTAACAAGCAAGGTATTAAGAATTAGTAAGATAAAAAGATAAGACATGCTAATATTAAACATTAAGGTCCAAGTTGAGTTTCCGCCATACTTATTCTTACACCATTAGTGTAACCTTTTCACCTTGACATAATAAACTTAACTAAACATAATGAAGAAGAGAAACATAAACAAACAAAATAAAAACATAAATAAGATACAAGTTAGCTAAGTAAAGGAAAGGAAATGAAAATCATAAACAAGTTATTAATAAAAGCAAGACTTAAGAATTACAAAACAATAAAAAGAGAGAGATCAAGAGCAAATTCTTGATCTGAACAACCAAGCCCCTAAATGTATAGCAAATGCCTCCTTTTATAGGCCAAAATTTAGAACTATTGATTTGATGACTAATTGTTGAGTGGGTGGCCAACTCTTGACTTGGTAAAAATCCTTATATTCTCTTCTGACTAAAATATCATTGCTAGCATCAGAACTGGAACCACGTGTACGCATGAAAGTTCTAGGAAATCATCTTATCTTTCCAAAAAAAATTAAGGTCATTTGGAATTCTAGAACTTGAGATATGGGCTGAACACTAAACAGTGTCTGGGCTGTAGGACAGATTCAGACTTCTCCGTTGTTACTATAATTTGGACTTGAAAACGGCCTTTTTAAATCATGGACTCCACATGCAAGTTGTAGGCCTATGTCTTACCGAATCTGTCCAAAACATTGAGGTCATTTAGACATCTAAAACTTGAGATATGACCCAATTACCGAACAGTGTTCCACTTTGGACTGCACCAATATCTCTTTTCTAAGTTTGGCCCTCTCTTTGTCCTTTCAATTTCAATACTTAAACTCATCAATCAATCCTTTCATTTATGTGATAGGCCTACATTTAAGATGAATATTTACCATAAATTAAAGGTATCTTATATTATTAGGTATGTTATTATAAAACATGCTTTAGTTAAGAAGTTATTGATACTTCAAGTGCAAAATGATGATATAAAACCTTGATAAATATGCACTTTTAAGTACTAATCACAACCCCCAACCAGCTTATTACTAGTCTTTAGTAATCAAAGTATTAAAATAGAAAAATAATTTGCAAATTCCACAAAGCAAGGCATTCATCATTCAACTTCCATTAATCTATCCAAATAAACAAACTCTCATTAAATTCATATATCTGCTTAATACCTCTTAAACAAGATATTAATAAACCTTTCTTTTGTGCTCAAAATATCAACATATAGTTATGGGGCTTTACTTGGAAGAAAATAAAATTTTTGTTCTAATGTTTAATGTTAAATTTCTTGGATTAAGATTATTATCTTCTTTTTTTATATATAATATATACATATAACTTAAAACACAATGCATCTTTAACCCATGTAACGAGCTTTCAGCTAATGACTTCCAAACCAGTTGGTCTTAGGGCATTAGGTGTTGAGACACCCCTATGAGCTTAGTAACTCGGGTTGCAGATACTGATACGTAGATAGTGTAATGTTTGATTCCCTTAAGCTTTTCTCCTTAACCCGTGTAACAAGCGTTAGGCCAATAGCTCCCAAGTCAGTTGACTTTAGGGTATTAAGTGTTAAAACACCCCCGTGAGCTTAATTGCTTAGGTTAGGAAGGCTTCAAAACCAAACTTATCTACATTTTGATTATCATTATTAATATTGTTTTTGCAAATTATATACTATCCATTTCCCTTAGTTGTTACCTTTTAACAAAAGAGCATAGATAATGTAATAATCCAATGTGCAACCCATAATCATATGTTAAAGTGTGTGTGTGAAAATGAAGATTTAAGAATACTTGTTAAATGAGCATATAAGCAGAATCAAGTGATAACAATTTGAGAGTTTGTAAACCTGAATATTTCAAGAAGTATTCTGATAGACCTTGTTAAGAATGTTTACTAAGATGCGTCTCAAGAGTTACTTTAACAAAAAGAACTCCTTTTACTATGCCATCATAGTAACAACAGTTTTGCAAATAGTTTATGAAATAGAAAACACTGTTAGTTTTTTTTTTCCTTTCCCCCCCAACCAAAATGAGACATTGTCCTCACTGTCTTAAGGTAGAAAGATACAGTATAGAAGATATCACCTGAAATAGTGAACACTGACAAACCTGAAACATACTTATACAAATATAAGAAATAATAAAACACAATAATAAAACCAAAAGACACAAAGTTTTTACAAACAAAGGCACAAATCCATTCTAATCTTTTTACAGCTTTCCATAGTTGGAGAACTCACCTGATAATCGGACCTTTGCTTCAATCAGCCAACGAATATCTTCAGGAGTTCCATGATTCATTAACAACCTCAATCTTGCACATCTAGCACGGTAAATTTTTGTAATCGCATTCTGAGGCAGAGCGGGAAAATAGTTTTTCAATTTTTCAAGAGTGGTGTCCATTTTCAAATGAGAATTGGAGGAGAGATTCAAAGAAAGGAGAAATAGCAAAGAATTGCCCAAAAATATATACAAATATAAGTTATCATGGGAAACTGAAAGAACCGATTTAAGAGTCACGGAGTACCGTTATCCGCCATTTGACCGGGGTGACAGACTAGCAAAACAAAAGTCACACAAGAACAATGTGAGAAAAAGAATCAATCTTTATATACAGGATCACCCAATTCAATAGAGTCATTTTCAACTGAAAAATTATCAAAATAAACTTTCAAACGATGGCCATTTACCTTGAAAACATAATCATTCTTTGGATTTTCGATATCACAAGCCCCATATGGATACACATGTTTCACAATAAAAGGACTGCTCCATCTTGATCTTAATTTTTCAGGAAATAAATGGAGTCGAGAATTATAAAGCAAGACTTTTTGATCAACATTGAATGTTTTTCTCAGTATTTTCTTGTCATGAAACTCTTTGATTCTTGCTTTATGAATTCTTGAATTGTCATATGCATCATTTCTTATTTCCTCAAGCTCATTTATTTGCAATTTTCGCGGCTGCCTAGCATCATCAATGTTTGAATTGAAAGCTTTAATAACCCAATAAGCTTTATGTTCAATTTCCACAGGCAAGTGACAAGGTTTTCCATAGACTAGTCTATAAGGTGACATACCTAATGATGTTTTATAAGCAGTTTGATAAGCCCAAAGTGCATCATTAAATCTTAAAGACCAGTCTTTTAGATTAGGGTTCACTGTTTTCTCCAAGATCTGTTTGATCTTCCTATTAGCAAGTTCTACCTGTCCACTTGTTTTAGGGTGATAAGGGGTGGCAACTTTGTGTGTGATTCCATATTTCTTCATTAAAGACTCAAATGGCTTGTTGCAAAAATGTGTTCCACCATCACTTATCATGGCTTGAGAGATTCCAAGTCGACTTAAAATGTTTTCTTTCAAAAACTTTATCACTGTTTTGTGATCATTGTTTCAACTTGGAATTGCCTCTATCCATTTTGAAACATAATCTACTGTGACTAATATGTACAAGAAACAAATGATGGAGGAAATGGATCCATGAAATTTATACCCCAATAGTCAAAGATCTCATTGACAAGAATAGGATTTAAAGGCATCATGTGATGTTTTGAAATAGATCCCCACTTTTGACAATTTTCACAAGTCTTGCAGAATGCATGTGAGTCCTTGAACATGGTGGGCCAGTAAAATCCACTTTGTAAGATTTTTGCAGTTGTCTTTCTTGATGAGAAATGACCCCCATATGCCTCAGAATGACAAAATTTAATGATGTTACTTACCTCATTGTCAGGGATGCATCTTTGAAATATTTGATCAGGATAATATTTGAATAAATAAGGGTCATCCCAATAAAAGTTCTTCACGTCATTCAAGAAATTTCTTTTGTCTTGGGTACTCCAATGAGTTGGCAATTGTCCTGAAACAAGAAAATTAACAATATTAGTAAACCAAGACATTGTAGAGACAGAAAATAAAGATTCATCAGGAATTTAGTTATTGATTGGTGTGATGTCAGATCTCGAACCGGTTGTCAATCTTGACAAATGATCTGCTACAATATTTTCAGTGTCTTTCTTGTCTTTGATTGTGATATCAAATTCTTGAAGTAATAGAATCCACCGCACCAATCTAGCCTTAGAATTCTTTTTTAAAAAAAGATATTTCAAAGCTGCATGATCACTAAAAATGACAACAGGTGAGCCAACAAGATAAGATCTGAACTTGTCACATGCAAATACTACTACAAGTAATTCCTTTTTAGTGGTAGTGTAATTCATTTGAGCACTATTTAAAGTTTTACTTGCATAGTAAATCACATAGGGTTTCTTATCTTTTCTTTGTCCTATGACAGCACCCATGGCATAATCACTAGCATCACACATTATTTCAAAAGGTAGTGACCAATCAGGAGGTTGAATGACAGGAGTAGAAGTAAGCAAGCTTTTAAGTTTAACAAAGGCTTTTTCACATTGTTCAGTCCATTCAAAAATATTTTTCTTTGTTAGAAGGTTACACAATGGTTTAGATATTACACTAAAATCTTTGATGAACCTTCTGTAAAAACCAGCATGTCCTAAGAATGATCTAACACCTTTAATAGATTTTGGTGTTGGTGAGTTGGCAATGAACTCGATTTTAGATTTGTCAACCTTCCTTTCGATGAAACAATGTGACCAAGTACAATGTCGTTTTACTTGGTGCTTTATAAGTACCTGTTGTGTCCTAATTTTGAGCATTTTCGGCTAGCAAGTCTAGGTACTCCATTGCTTCATTAGGGTCTTTATCTTTAAAAGTTCCATTGCACATCAATTCAACCATTTGCCTATCTTTAGGTGTTAACCCTTCACAAAGTTGTGAAACCAGTCTCCATATTTCAAAACCATGATGAGGGCAAGTATTAAGCAAGTCTCAATACCTATCCTAACATTGGTAAAATGTTTCACCTGGTTTTTGAGTGAAAGTGGTGATTTGTCTTTTGAAAGAGTTGGTTCTGTGAGAGGGAAAAAAGTTCTTTAAAAATTGTTGTTACATTTCATCCCAAGCATGAATGGATCCTAACCTAAGATTTTGTAGCCATGTTTTAGCTTTAACTTTTAATGAAAAAGGAAAAAGCTTTAATCTAATGGTATTCATGCTACAATTTAAGTCATTATAGGTATTAAAAACTTCTTCAAATTCTCTCAAATGCAAGTATGGATTTTCTAGATCGAAGACATGAAAAAAAGGTAAAAGTGATGCACCGGGAGGAAAAACTATGCATGAGGGTGCACTTGTTCTTGTGGGATTCATGTGGTCTCTAAGTGTCCTAACATGTTTATTCTCATTATGAAGTGACTGGTTATCTTCTTTGGCCATATTTTCTGAAAATGATGAGGATACCCTACAAAGTCTACCACTTAATATACGTGACCAGACACTCATGCATGTGTAGAAAGAGAATAAAAGGAAGAAGAAAACAAAACAAAATGAAAAAAAAAAAAACAAAGTTAGATACAAGAAAAGTGAAAAGCGAAAATAAAATAAATACTATAATTTGTACAAGAATTTACCTCCCCGGCAACGGCGCCAAAAACTTGACACAACCAAAAGATTGATGTCTTCTCCCAAGTGTAAGAGTGTCGAAGTAATAAATAACCCGGCAAGACCAGGGTCGAACCACAGGGAGGTTAATTGTATAAATTATAGACAACAATAATACAACAACAACAACAACAACAATAATAAAGAAGAAGAAGAAGAACTTGATGAGAACTTTGAGATGAAAGATTAATGTAAGGATTAAACAATAATAAAAATAAATGTCAAGGTTAGAGGATCCACTAATGGTATTTCAAACAAGTATAATATAAACTCTTATTATTCAACTGGAAACCACACACAAAGGAGGTTTCAATCGGATGATTTATCATTAATAGCTCATTATAAATTATTAACATGACCATATTAATTATCTTATTTAAGTAACACCAAACTTTTACATATTGTCAGAAATTCATGATGCTAACTTATATTAACAATAAATCAAGTTCCTTTCATAGCACAGGTGTAGGTAATACCATACGGTTAGGCTATGAGAGTGCCAAGCATTTGGTGTACCAAGTGTTATACAACACAAATCTAGATTAACCATTCAACAAGCAAGGTATTAAGAATTAGTAAAATAAAAAGATAAGACATGTTAATATTAAACATTAAGGTCCATGTTGAGTTTACACCATACTTACACCATTAGTGTAACCTTTGCACCTTGACACAATAAACTTAGCTAAACATAATGAAGAAGAGAAACATAAATAAACAAAATAAGAACATAAATAAGATACAAGTTAACTAAGTAAAGGGAAGGAAATGAAAAGCATAAACAAGATATTAATGAAAGCAAAACTTAAGAATTGCAAATATATATATATATATATATATATATATATATATATATAAAGAAAGAAATAAAGAGCATGATCTTGATCTGAACAACCAAGCCTCTAAATGCATGGCAAATGCCTCTTTTTATAGGCCAAAATTTGAAACTATTGATTTGATGACTAATTGTTGAGTGGGTGGCCAACTCTTGACTTGGCGAAAATCCTGATCTTTTTCTTTGAATAAAATGTCATTGCTAGCATCAGAACTGGAACCACCTAAACTTATAAAGGTTATAGGAAATTGTCTTAGCTTTCCTGGAAAAAAAATTGAGGTCATTTGGACTTCTAGAACTCGAGATATGGGTGAACACTTAACAGTACCTAAGTTGTAGGACATATTCGGACTTCTTCATTGTTGCTATAATTTGGACTTGGAAACGACCTTCTTAGATCTTGGCCTCCACATAAAAGTTGTAGTCCTATGTCTTACTGAATCTGTGTAAAAATTTGAATCATTTGGACATCTAGAACTCGAGATATGACCCAATTACCTAACAGTGTTCCAGTTTGGACTGCACCAACATCTCTTTTCTAAGTTTGACCCTCTTTTTGTCCTTTCAATTTCAACACTTGAACTCATAAATCAATCCTTTCATTTATGCAATAGGCCTGCATTTAAGATGAATATTTACCATAAATTAAAGGTATCTTATATTATTAGGTATGTTATTAAAAAACATGATTTAGTTAAGGAGTTATTGATACTTCAAGTGCAAAATGATGATATAAAACCTTGATAAAAATGCACTTTTAAGTACTAATCAGTAAGGTTATTGAAAAACCCACTTTTGAACCTTATGAGAAAGATGATGAGTTAATCTTTAAGGGTAAGGAAGGGGTTGAATCTGAACATTGCAAAGAAAAAACTGATTCCCCGCCGGCACTTCCATTTCCTCATGCCATGACCAAACAAAGGAAAGTCAATTACAACTTTGAAATCTTTGAAACTTTCAAACATGTAAGGATCAATATACCTTTGTTGGATGCTATTAAACAAGTACCTTCTTATGCTAAATTTTTGAAAGATTTGTGTACTGTGAAGAGAAAACTAAATGTGAAAAAGAAAGTCTTTTTAGCCAAACAAGTAAGTGCCATTCTTTAGAACAATAATGCTTTGAAATATAAAGACCCTGGTTGTCCTACAATTTCTTTTTTTATTAGAGAACATAAAATTGAAAGAGCTTTACTTGATCTTAGAGCTAGTGTGAATTTACTTCCATATTTAGTCTTTCAGAGTCTCAATCTAGGTGAGTTAAAACCAACTTTTGTAACTCTTTTACTTGCTGATAGATCTGTAAAAGTGTCTAGAGGAATAGTTGAAGATGTGTTAGTACAAGTTGATAAATTCATTTATCCTATGGATTTTATTATCTTGGATACACAACTTGTTGAAGCATGTAATTTAATTCATGTTATTTTAGGATGCCCATTTCTTGCAACTTCTAATGCATTGATTAATTGTAGGAATGGACTGACGAAGTTGTCATTTAGAAACATGACATTGGAGATGAATATTTTTAACATTTGCAAGCAACCTGGAGATAATAATGATTTACAGGAAATGAATTTTATTGAAAAATTAGTTCATGATCAATTTGAAACTATATTAAGTGAAATTAAGTTTAATGAATCTGAGGATTTGCAAATGGTTTATTTTCAGGAAGAATCAAAGGCAAGTAATTGGAGACCATAAATTGAAGAATTGCCACCACAATAAATTGAGTCTATACCTTCAAGTGTTCAACTATAAAAACCTAATTTGAAGTTGTTACCATTCAATCTCAAATACTCATTTTTGGGAGAAAATGAAACTTTTTCAGTAATAATTTCTTCCAAATTTAATGCACATCAAGAAGGTAAGTTATTACAAACTTTAAAACTGCACAAAAATGCATTAAGATGGACCATAGCTGACATAAAAGGAATTAGTCCATTGATTAGCACACACGGGATTTATTTAGAGGAAAATGCTAAACCCTCTAGAGAAATGCAACGAAGGCTTAATCCTATGAAAGAAGTAGTGAGGAATGAAGTCATTAAGCTTCTAGATAATAGAATCATTTATCCTATTTCTAATAGCAAATGGGTAAGTCCTACCCAAGTTGTACCCAAGAAGTCTGGAGTCATTGTGATAACAAATGAGAAAAATGAGTTAATTCCAACTAGGATTATTACTGGTTGGCGCATGTGCATTGACTATAGGAAACTTAATTCAATGGCTAGAAAAGGTCATTTCCCTTTACCTTTCATGGATCAAATCTTAGAAAGAGTCGCAAGTCATGAATTTTATTGTTTCCTAGATGGCTATTCAGGTTAAAATCAAATTGAAATTGCATTGGAAGATCAAGAGAAGACTACTTTCACATGTCCATTTGGTACTTTTGCATATCGAAGGATGCCTTTTGGATTATATAATGCACCAGCCATGTTTCAAAGATGCATGTTTAGCATATTCGGTGATATGGTTAAACATTTTCTTGAGATTTTTATGGATGATTTTTCTATTTTTGGCAATTCA
This sequence comes from Populus tomentosa, assembly GCA_018804465.1. NCBI lineage: Eukaryota > Viridiplantae > Streptophyta > Magnoliopsida > Malpighiales > Salicaceae > Populus > Populus tomentosa. The sequence goes on along the minus strand of CM031989.1, from coordinate 7,801,001 downwards.
TTTGATGATTGTTTGACTTAGAAAAGGTTTAAACAGGTGTGAAGAGAAGAATCTTGTGCTGAATTGGAAAAAATATCATTTTATGGTAACAAACGACATTGTACTTGGTCATATTGTTTCATCGAAAGGAATTGAGGTTGACAAATCTAAAATCGAGTTGATTGCCAACTTGCCAACACCAAAATTTATTAAAGATGTTAGATCATTCTTAGGACATGCTGGTTTTTATAGAAGGTTCATCAAAGATTTTAGTGTCATATCTAAACCATTGTGTAACCTTCTAACAAAGAAAAATATTTTTGAATGGACTGAACAATGTGAAAAACCCTTTGTTAAACTTAAAAGCTTGCTTACTTTTGCTCCAATCATTCAACCTGTTGATTGATACCTTTTGAAATAATGTGTGATGCTAGTGATTATGCCGTAGGTGCTATCTTAGGACAAAGAAAAAATAAGAAACCCTATGTGATTTACTATGCAAGTAAAACTTTAAATAGTGCTTAAATGAATTATACTACCATTGAAAAGGAATTACTTGTAGTAGTATTTGCATGTGACAAGTTCAGATCTTATCTTGTTTGCTCACATGTTGTCGTTTTTAGTGATCATGCAGCTTTAAAATATCTTCTTTCCAAAAAGGATTCTAAGGCTAGATTGGTACGATGAATTTTGTTACTTCAAGAATGTGATATCACAATCAAAGACAAGAAAGGCACCGAAAATTTTGTCGTAGATCATTTGTCAAGATTGACAACAGATTCGAGATTTGACATCACACCAATCGATGACTACTTTCCTAATGAATCTTTATTTTCTATCTCTACAATGCTTTGGTTTGCTAATATTGTTAATTTTCTTGTTTCAGGACATTTGCCAGCTCATTGGAGTACCCAAGACAAAATAAAGTTCTTGAACAAAGTGAAGAACTTTTATTGGGATGACCCTTATTTATTCAAATATTGTCCTGATCAAATATTTTGAAGATGCATTCCTGACAATGAGGTAAGTAGTGTAATTAAATTTTGTCATTTTGAGGCATGTGGGGGTCCTTTCTCATCAAGAAAGACAACTGTAAAAATCTTAAAGTGGATTTTACTGGCCCACCATGTTTAAGGACTCGCATGCATTCTGCAGGACTTGTGAAAATTATCAAAAGGTGGAATTTATTTCAAAACATAGAGAGTCTTTAGATAATCTTCTATTGACTCTTAAGTCTCATCATAGTGGAGATATACATCATGTAATTCATGATTTATGACCCCATTTTCATAAAGAACATGCTCATCGTAGTCTTGGGAATCTGACTAAAAAAGACCTTGTTTGTCAGTTTTTAAGAAAACTGGATGGGAAGCCTATCCCTGACCCTTAGAGGGCGTTTTAGTTGTTCTTAGATGTAAAACCAAGAAAAAATGTGAGCCACAATCACAACTACTTGTACATGCACATGTTTTCACAAAATAAATTGGTCAACTATGGAAAACCATAAAAAGCTTAGATTGGATTTGAGCCTTCATTTGTGAAACCTTGTGTCTTTTGATTTTATTTATAGCATATTATTTTGTTTTGTTATTTCTTATATTTGTTTAAGTGTGTTTCAGGTTTGTCGGTGTTCGTTGTTTCAGGTGATGTTTTCTATACTCTATCTTTCTACCTTAGGACATTGAGGACAATGTCTTGTTTTGGTTGGGGGGAAAGGTTAGTAGTTGATATTAAAAAAATAATAATTTAACTAATTGTGTTTTCTATTTGCAAAACTATTGTTACTAGGATGGCAGAGTCAACGAGTTCTTTTATTAAAGTGACTCTTGAGACGCATCTTAGTAAACATTCTTAACAAGGTCTATTAAAATACTTCTTGAAATATTCAGGTTTCCAAAGTCTCGCATTATTATCAATTGATTCTGCTCATATACTCATTTAACAAGTATTCTTAAACCTTTATTTTCACCCACACACTTTAACATATGATTATGGGTCGCGCATTGGATTATTACATTATTTATGTTCTTTTGTTAAAGGTAACAACTAAGGGAAAGGGATAGTATATAATTTGCAAAAAGAAATAAATAAATAAATAAAAATAATTAATGATAATAAAAACATAGATAAGTTTGGTTTCATAGTCTCCCTAACCTAAGCAATTAAGCTCGAAGGGATGTTTTAACACCTAATACCATAAAGTCAACTGACTTGGGAGCTATTGGCCCACTACTTGTTACATGGGTTAAGGAGAAAAGCTTAAGGGAATCAAACATTGTACCATCTACGTATTAGTATCTATAACCCGGGTTACTAAGCTCGTAGGGGTGTCTCAACACCTAATGTAACATCCCCCATTCCGAGATAAAACAACAATCTCATGTCAACCGAAAAATAGTGTAGTAAATGTTTATATATATATATATATATATATGTGTGTGTGTGTGTGTGTATATATATATATATATTCATGGTTTTCGTATTAAAATCTACTAAAAATTTTGAGAGAGTCGCCCTTATACAGAAAGGTCGTATTAAAATCTACTGAAAATTTCGACGGAGTCCCCCCTATACAGAAAAGTCCCAAGTTATCAACATGTAATCTGTTTACACTTTCAATAACTCACATCTCATAACTTAATTCCGACCCAATCATCCTGGGTTTTCAATTTTCATAAATAATCTCACAACTATCAACCACAATGTTTATGATATATACATTATATAACAAAATATCATTAAGGATGGATATACAAGAAAACATAAATACATAGTCATGAAATACGGTTATATGAACTACTTCATTCAATCAAGTTTAAACATTAATTATACAAATTAAGTTATACCAACATTTTTATGTTTAGAAAATACAAGGGTATACCCCTCTATAACCTAAATTACAAGAAGGGAACATAATCTAAGATCTACTCCTATCGTGCATAAGATGATCATGAAAAAAAAAATTATTGAAAGGTGAATATCACATAATTATAACAACACGAATATCTAACAATTTTAACAGAGTATTGAAAGGTGAATATCACTAAAAAAGACCTTGTTTGTCAGTTTTTAAGAAAACTGGATGGGAAGCCTATCCCTGACCCTTAGAGGGCGTTTTAGTTGTTCTTAGATGTAAAACCAAGAAAAAATGTGAGCCACAATCACAACTACTTGTACATGCACATGTTTTCACAAAATAAATTGGTCAACTATGGAAAACCATAAAAAGCTTAGATTGGATTTGAGCCTTCATTTGTGAAACCTTGTGTCTTTTGATTTTATTTATAGCATATTATTTTGTTTTGTTATTTCTTATATTTGTTTAAGTGTGTTTCAGGTTTGTCGGTGTTCGTTGTTTCAGGTGATGTTTTCTATACTCTATCTTTCTACCTTAGGACATTGAGGACAATGTCTTGTTTTGGTTGGGGGGAAAGGTTAGTAGTTGATATTAAAAAAATAATAATTTAACTAATTGTGTTTTCTATTTGCAAAACTATTGTTACTAGGATGGCAGAGTCAACGAGTTCTTTTATTAAAGTGACTCTTGAGACGCATCTTAGTAAACATTCTTAACAAGGTCTATTAAAATACTTCTTGAAATATTCAGGTTTCCAAAGTCTCGCATTATTATCAATTGATTCTGCTCATATACTCATTTAACAAGTATTCTTAAACCTTTATTTTCACCCACACACTTTAACATATGATTATGGGTCGCGCATTGGATTATTACATTATTTATGTTCTTTTGTTAAAGGTAACAACTAAGGGAAAGGGATAGTATATAATTTGCAAAAATAAATAAATAAATAAATAAAAATAATTAATGATAATAAAAACATAGATAAGTTTGGTTTCATAGTCTCCCTAACCTAAGCAATTAAGCTCGAAGGGATGTTTTAACACCTAATACCATAAAGTCAACTGACTTGGGAGCTATTGGCCCACTACTTGTTACATGGGTTAAGGAGAAAAGCTTAAGGGAATCAAACATTGTACCATCTACGTATTAGTATCTATAACCCGGGTTACTAAGCTCGTAGGGGTGTCTCAACACCTAATGTAACATCCCCCATTCCGAGATAAAACAACAATCTCATGTCAACCGAAAAATAGTGTAGTAAATGTTTATATATATATATATATATGTGTGTGTGTGTGTGTGTGTATATATATATATATATTCATGGTTTTCGTATTAAAATCTACTAAAAATTTTGAGAGAGTCGCCCTTATACAGAAAGGTCGTATTAAAATCTACTGAAAATTTCGACGGAGTCCCCCCTATACAGAAAAGTCCCAAGTTATCAACATGTAATCTGTTTACACTTTCAATAACTCACATCTCATAACTTAATTCCGACCCAATCATCCTGGGTTTTCAATTTTCATAAATAATCTCACAACTATCAACCACAATGTTTATGATATATACATTATATAACAAAATATCATTAAGGATGGATATACAAGAAAACATAAATACATAGTCATGAAATACGGTTATATGAACTACTTCATTCAATCAAGTTTAAACATTAATTATACAAATTAAGTTATACCAACATTTTTATGTTTAGAAAATACAAGGGTATACCCCTCTATAACCTAAATTACAAGAAGGGAACATAATCTAAGATCTACTCCTATCGTGCATAAGATGATCATGAAAAAAAAAATTATTGAAAGGTGAATATCACATAATTATAACAACACGAATATCTAACAATTTTAACAGAGTAACATACATTCATATTTTGTTCACTTCTCCCTTCTGGTTTACATTAGAATCTCTTCCTTATTCAACTATTAATAATTGTTCCCTCTTCCACTATAAACCTCCATTCCAGACTTTATAAGATCAAACATGATTATTTTTGTTTAACACATTACCGATACCAATTTCACTGGTATCATCATCATCACCCCGTAGGAGTTGATGCAAGGTGACCCCCTTACCCAGGATCCTAACATACATTAAATGTATGCTAGCCAATTCATGGTGATCCCCTTACCTGGGATCCTAACATACACTAAATGTATGGTAGCCAAAACATGGTAATCCCCTTACCCGGGATCCTAACATATACTAAATGTATGTTAGCCCAAATGTGGCGATCCCTTTACCCGAGATCCTAACATATAATAAATGTATGTTAGTTTATGCCTCAAATTACACTTCTCATTTTTCTGTTGTCAGTGATAATTTCATCACTGAGCAATTCACACAACAACCTTTCCCCTTGAATACACATACATTCAGTTATATATATTAATCATGGAATTTAACTAGAAGGTATAGGTGCGATTCAGCTACTTGCAATAGAAGCTCTACTTGTGCTCCCCTGCAACTACTGTTGCACCACGTCTGTGGTCCCTCCTGCAAATCACAGGTTCAATCTCATAATGTTTCCTCACTTAAGGATATGTTTTATAATAACCATATCAACAACCAATAAGTCTTTCTTTTAGTCATTTCTTAATATTTTATGTTTTTCTCATTTCACTCATTAATATTGTTGTTCTTTTCCAACCCAGTTATCATTCCTTTCTTTATATTTGAATTGTTTCTGTTTAAATCCTGAATTGTCACTATCTAGACATTGAACTGTTATTGTCTGACCTCTCCTTAGATTTTTAACTATATCTGGAGTTATAGAACTCCGATTCGAGCGAGATTAGTCTCGTTGGAAAGCGAAGACATGAGTCTACAAGTTCTCCGAGGAAAGAAGAACCCAGTGCCTCTAAGACAATCATAATTTCTTATCAATAAATATTTGGACTGTTATTGTCTTGTTTTTGAATTGTTACTGTCTGACCTCTTCTTAGATTTTTAACTTTATCTAGAGTTATAGAACTCTAATTCAAGCAAGATTAGTCTTGCTTGAAAGCTAAGACATGAGGCTACATGTTCTATAAGGAAAGAAAAACCCATTTCTGCCTCTAAGACAGTCAAAATTGCTCATCAATAATCATTTGAACTGTTACTGTCTCGGTTTTTAAACTGTTATTGTTTGACCTCTCCTTAGATTTTAACTATATTTGGAGTTATGGAAATCAAATCTATAATTTAACATTTAGGCATCAATTTGTACTCGACTTTAAAACGACTTATAAGACTATGTTTAGAATACCTTACCCGGTACGAATCAAGGTCTCGATCCCTCCTTTTCTTTCTAATGACAGACGACCCTCCCATCTTCTCTTCTAGTTCATTTTTTTTTCTTGTTAATCCCTTGCCCTTCAGTGTTTATTCTACCTATAACCTTTAATCTTGGATGGGTTCTTGAAGTTTTGGTGTTTCTCTCTTGATATGTAAAAATGGATACAAAAACTCCCCATTTTCTTTCTTCATGATAGTTTCAGATTTGTTTTCTTTTTTTTGTTTGAAGAGGAGTATTTATACTCTATAATTATTCTTATTTGCATTTAGGCCCCATTTTCTTTAAGTGTATTTTTTTTCCCCAACTTCTTTTTAGTTTAGTTTATTTTCTTTAATTTAATCCATCCTTGATTTTCTTGGGATTTACACCTAATTCCCTAAGACCAACTGGTCTGGGAGTCATTAGCCGAAAGCTCGTTACATGGGTTAAAGATGCATTGTGTTTTAAGTTATATATAAAAAAAGAGAAAAAAAAAAGAGATAATAATCCCAACCTAAGGAAGTTAACCTTAGAAAAACATTAGAACATAATATTGTTTTCTTCTAATAAAAGCCCCATCATCTATGTTTTCATACATTAAGCACATAAAAAGAAGGTTTATTAATATCTTGTTCAACATTATAAAGCAGATATATAAAGTTAATGAGAGTTTGTTTATGTGGATAGATTAATAGAAGTTGAATGATGAATGCCTTGCTTTGTGTAACTTGCAAACTATTTTTCTATTTTAACGCTTTGATTACTAAGGACTAGTAATAAGCTGGTTGGGGGGGTGTGATTAGTATTTAAAAGTGCATTTTTATCAAGGTTTTATATCGTCATTTTGCACTTGAAGTATCAATAACTCCTTAATTAGAGCATGTTTTATAATAACAAGTCTGATAATATAAGATAGCTTTAATTTATGGTAAAAGCTCATTTTAAATGCAGGCATATCTCATAATTCAAATGATTGGTTGATGTGATTAACTATTGAAAGTCAAAGGACAAAGAAAAGGCTAAGCTTAGAAAATAGATGTTGATTCAATTCATATTGGAACACTGTTCAGTCATTAGGTCATATCTGGAGCAGTACATATTGGATTTTAGTTTGGTTTATATGGATAGAAAGCTAAGAAATAGGCCTACAATGTTCATGAATAGTGGAAGACCCAAATCTACCGTTTACAAATTCAAAGCTTGGACATAAAAGAGAAGTCAGAATCTATCCTAAAATCTAGCCCAAACACTGCTCAGAATTTTACCCATATTTAGAGTTTTAGAAGGCAAAATAATGTCAAATTTGGTGGGTGGAAAGATAAGACAATTTTCAACAATTTTCATGAAGACGACCTGCTCCAATTATAATGTTAGCAATGACATTTCATTCAGACAAGAGCTTGAGGGCTGTCCACCACGTCCACCAAAAGCACGACTCAGTATTTTAGACATATCTCGAGCTGTAGTTATCCAAATGCTCTAATATTTGTTGGGTAGAAGGATAAGATGATTTCCAACAACGTTCATTAAGAACACTTTGCCAAATTCTAATTGCATCAATGTCATTTCATCTAGCCAAAATGCTTGAGTGCTGTTGTCCACCAAGTCCACTAAATCAATAGTTGGCCACTACATCAATAATCAATTACCAAATGAATAGTTCTGAATTTTAGCCTATAAAAGGAGCAATTTTCCATTCATTTCGACATCTTGGTTTTCATATCAAGATCATGTTCTTGCTCTCTTTCTTTAATGCTTAAGTTTTGCTTTTATTAATCTCTTGTTTATGATTTTCATTTCCTTTACTATACTAAGTTAACTTATATAATGTTTATGTTCTTATATTGTTTATTTATGTCTTTCTTCTTCATAATGTTTAGTTAAGTTTATCATGTCAAGGTGAAAAGGTTCACTAATGGTATTAAAATAAGTATAATATAAACTTAATATGGACTTAAAAGCTTATATCGAAGAAAAATTGATATTAAAATGTCCTATCTTTTTATCTTATCAATCCTTAATAGCTTGCTTGTTAAATGGTTAATCTAGATTTGTGTTGTATAACACTTGGTACATCAAATACTTGATCCTTCATAGTCTTCGGCCGACATCGTTATTATGAGAGGAACTTGATTTGTTGTCAATATAAGTTAGCATCATGAATACCTGATAAAATTTATAAGTATGGTATTATGTAAATAGGATGATTAATACGATCATGTTGATAATTTATAAAGAGTTTATACTTATTTTTAATACTATTAGTGGATCCTCTAACCTTGACATTTGTTTTTATCATTGTTTAATCCTCACATTAATCTTACATCTTAAAGTCCTCTTCAACTCATCATCACCATCATCCTTTTTGTTGTTGTTCCTGTTGTAGTTCAACCTCGGTTTTGCCGGGTTATTTATTACTTTGACACTCCTGCACTTGGGATAAGACATCAAACTCTTTGATTGTGTCATTCGCTATAGATAACACTATTTTGGTAGTGAACACTAGTTCATAGCAAACACTAGTTCATTGCAAACAACGTAATTTCAGCAGTGAACTCTGATTCGCTGCAGGCAACACAATTGCAACACAATTACAACAATAGACATTAGTTCACTGCAGACAACATAATTTTGGCAGCGAACGCTGATTCGTTGCAGATAACACCATTTCAACAACAAATGCTGATTCACTGTAGATAAACACTGAAAACCCAAAAAAAAAAAAAGAAGTAAAGCCGAAATGACTCCACCATCGTTGCCAATTTCTGAATCAATTGTGACATAGGTTTTGGATGTCGATTTCTGAATCAACAACAACACATTTGGCTGCTGATTTCTAAATCGGGGCAGCGATGCACTTTTGTTGTCGAATTCTTAATCAACAACGGCATAGTTGGCTGCCGATTTCTAAATCGGCAGCTACATAGTTTTTGGCTGTCGATTCAGCAGTGACATTATTTTTGGCTGTCGATTTTTGAATCGGCAGTGACATAGTTTTTAGCTGCCAATTTTTGATTTGACAACAATACAGTTGGTTGCCGATTTTTGAATCAATAACGACATAGTTTTTATTGCCGATTTTTGAATCGACACTGATAGTGTAAAACCTAACAAAAATTAGAGTTAGACTGGCCCATCCTAGGGGAGAATGGGAATAGAAACCAGCCCAAGATAACCTAAAAAAGGGATGAGAACAACCTTATTTAGCCCTCTAAAAACCCCTTTGCATTTAAGAGGGGTATAGATGCAACAAGGAGAGATGAAATGGCACTTTTTCCAAAACAAGTTGCATGCTCTTGCCTTCTTCCTCTCCCCAAGATCTAGCTGTAACTCTGTTAGGAACAACCCTCTCTCCCAAAGAGAAGATTAAAACCGACCAGCTGCATGCAGATCTCCTAGGGGTGTTGTGTGAGAAGAGAGCTAAAGGGGAGGAGAAGTGATTGAAAACATGGTGGAAGTTGAAGCCTAGACCTTCCTTTAGAACCGGGAGCAGCCATAACTGCATCACACACATCCCTCCTTCAAGCAGAAAACCGAACCTAACCAGCTTGCATGCCACTTTCCCTGAGTGTGGAGTGAGAAGTGAGTAAGGAGAAGTAGAGAAAACCAAAAACCTAGGAGAAAGAGGAGCTTAGGGCAGGGTGGAAACAACCAACAGAGGAAGAAGAGCTTAAATTCGAGACTTCAAAGAAGAACCATACCACAAAGACCTGCTCAAAAACTATTTAAAAACATTAAGACCAATATCCTTTTTTTGGTTGGTTGTTACCCCAAATTTTAGACAAAAGAAAAGAGAAGAAAACTTAAAAATGGAAGGGGTGGTGTTCTTACACCTTAACTCAATGAATCTTGATAAAATGGATAGACATATGTAGAACAAAAGATGAATCAATACATGCACAGACCCTTACTTAAGAAACATGAACGATTTTGAATGCATGAACTAAGGGGGGGCCAACCTTGGTGAGGGCTGGACAAAATATGAATTAGAGTGGCAAAATGCATGGATTATGATCTTGTAAGACTTCAAGGAACATTTTTGAATAAAAAACATAATCATACTTGTGTTGATGATGTAAATTTTACATATTTGATTGATGAAATTATATGGAAAGGTGATGAAATGATGTTAAGTGCAAATTGTGTTATTAATAAACCTTGAAAGCAAGCTGCAGCTGAAACAGGAACCACACCATATAATGCTTCAGTTTTGTTTGTTTGATGAACTAACATGTGTAATTATAAATCAAGAGAATGAATTGTGAATTGTGATTGTGATTATACTGGTTAGAAATATGATGATTTACATGTGTAGCTAAGTGTATTGGGCAACAATGTCTGGCCATAAGGATTAAGGGAACAATGAGAGAATTCATCATGACGAACACCTTAAGGGAATTAAGTTAGTGATAAAAAATGAACACTTGTGAATTATGAAATTTCTAGTGGTGGTGTTGATGTATTACCACAATGTAAGTGAAAACATGGAATGAATGAATTTAGAAAACCTTCCTTAATGAACTTGTGTAGTCCACAATGAACTAGTGTTCGCTGCTGCAAATTGTGTTGTCAACAACACTAGTGTTCGTTGTCAAAGTTCTGTTGTCTGCAGTAAACTAGTGTTCGTTGTTGAATTGTGCTGTCTAAAGTGAATCAGTGTTTGCTACCAAATTGTGTTGTCTGAAGCGAATCAGTGTTCCCTGTCAAATTGTGTTGTCTGCAACGAATCAGTTGTTCTATCGAATAGTAGTACTAGCAGTGGAACAGTTTTGCTGCCAAATTGTGGTGTCCTGACGAATCAGTTTGCTAATGATTTTATGTTTCATAAAATCAATTCATTGATGAGTTTATGTTGCAATGAACTAGTTCGCTGACGAGTCAGTGCTTCAGTGAATGAGTTTGCTGACGAGTTGTGTTACAACGAATCAGTTCGCTGATGAATTTGTGTTTTGGCAAATCAATGTTGTTGACGAGTCCATGTCATTAGTTTTGCTAACGACTTGCATGTCACCAGCGAATCAGGTTCGTTGCCGAATTCTGCGTCACTAGTGAAGCAGTTTTGCTATCGATTTTCTACGACAAACTCACATGTCAAAAATCATGTAAATGCTTATAATGATCTCATTGTATGATTGTGTAATATGTGGAACATTTGACTATGAACATGTGTATTTTTAGAAAATGTATGGTGATGAGTTATGTGATTATCAAATACAAATGTGATGATTATGATCATTAATGTGTTAGGTGGTGCGATCAGGATTGGATCATCGATTGGGCAAGCACACCCTACTGAAGGAATAAGTAAGTGATTTCCACCGCCTTCTAGCATAATGTTAGCTTCCGAAGTGAATTTATTATGAAGGATATATTGTTATGACATATCAAATGCTAAATTGTCACAAATGGTTGTATAAGTATTACAAAGGATCTACTGTTGTATTATACTGAATGTCAATTGTCATGAATGATTGTATGAGTATTACGAGGATCTATCATTGTATTATGTTAAAGGTTTTTTGTCACAAATGTTTATATGAGTATTGCAAATGTTCTATTATTGTGCTATACATAGTGATAAATTATTATGAATGTTTATGAGTATTATAAGGGATGTATTGTTGTATGGTATTGAACATTAACTGTCATGAATTATTGGATGAGTAATACAAAGGGTCTAATGTTGTGTTATATTGAATTCTAAACTATCATGAATGGTTGTATGAGTATTACAAAGGATCTATCATTGTATTATACTAAATGTTAATTGTCATGAATGGTTGTACGAGTATTACGAAGAATCTACCGTTGTATTATACTAAAGGTTAATTGTCACGAATGGTTGTATGAGTATTTCAAAGGATCTACCGTTACATTATACTAAATGTTAATTGTTACAAATGGTTGTGTGAGAATTATAAAGGATCTATCGTTGTATTATGTTAAAGGTTATTTGTCATAAATGTTTATATAAGTATTGCGAATATTCTATTATTGTGCTATACAGTGATAAATTATTATGAATGTTTATGAGTATTATGAGGGATGTATTGTTGTATGGTATTGAACATTAACTGTCATTAATTGTTGGATGAGTAATACAAAGGGTCTATTGTTGTGTTATATTGAATTCTAAACTATCATGAATGATTGTATGAATATTACAAAGAATCTACCGTTGTAATATACTAAAGGTTAATTGTCATGAATGGTTGTATGAGTATTTCAAAGGATCACCGTTGCATTATACTGAATGTTAATTGTTACAAATGGTTATGTGAGAATTATAAAGGATCTATCGTTGTATTATATTGAAGGTTATTTGTCATAAATGTTTATATGAGTATTGCGAAGGTTCTATTATTGTGTTATATATAGTGATAAATTATTATGAATGTTTATGAGTATTATGAGGGATGTATTGTTGTATGATATTGAACATTAACTATCATGAATTGTTGGATGAGTAACACGAAGGGTCTACTGTTGTATTATATTGAATGCTAAACTGTTATGAAATGTTTGTTTGTGTATTACAAAGGATTGATTATCGTGTTAATTGAACATTAAACTATTACGGAATGTCCGTACGAGTATTAAGAAGGGTTTTCTATTATGTTATAGTGAATGTTAAATTGTTATGAACCGTTTGAATGAACATTTAAAAGGATATATTATCATGTTATAGTGATTTATAAACTGCCTTTGGGATGTTTGATTGGTTAATGATTAGCTACAACTAATGGCATCCTAAGTGGATGTCTGAGATTGATAAATGATTAGTTTCGACTAATGGCAACCTAAGAGGATGACCGAGATGATAAATGATTAGCTTCGACTAATGGCATCCTAGGATAGATAAATGATTAGCTTTGACTAATGGCATCCTATATGGATGACCGAGATGGATAAATGATCAACTTTGCCTAATGGTATCTTAAATGGATGATCGGGATGGATTAAGGATTAGGTTCAGTTATTGGCATTCTAAGTAAAATGACTGGGATGAATAAATGATTAGTTTCGGCTAATGGCATCCTAATTAGATGATCGCGATGAATAAACGATTAACTTCAACTATTGACATCCTAAGGGGATTATAAACACCAAAAAAAGAAGAAGAGAGCACTAAAGCTAAAATGATTCCACCATCACTGTCAATTTCTGAATCAGCAACGACATAGTTTTTTGCTGTCGATTTCTGAATTGGCATCGGTAGAGTTGGTTGCTAATTTCTGAATTGGCAGCAACATAGGTTGGATGCTAATTTATGAATCGGTAGCAAAAATGTTTTTGGCTGCCGATTTAGAAATTAGCAGCGACACAGTTTTTGGCTGCCGATTTCTGAATCGGTGTTGCGATGTCGCGGTTGCAAAAATTAATTACCCTAGCTTAAAACACAACACATAAGATAGTATAGAGCAAACAAGGGGTCGATCCCACAAGGAAGTTTTAGTTCAGATTTTTATGTTGTACGTTACGTATTTAGGGGGATTTGGTTTGTGATTATCTAAACTATGACAACAATTAAACTAGCAAACAAAATCAATTGAAACTGAAATTTATCAAGAAAACAAACCTTGGTTGCAAGCACACATCCACCAACAGAAATTAGAATCGATCCTTGAAACGAAACTCCAGTTTATATTATGAATTTTATCTTTTCTTAATGTTGGTTAATTAACGAATCCGCCGTATAACTAGCCCTAACCAACAAACAATCACAGTGTCCGCACTAATGATTTAATCCAATGGCAGCCTTAAGATCCAGATAAATTCATTAATCTTAACAACCAAGTTGTCTGCTTGTGTTGCTTTGATCGAATGTTCTCCCTAAGTTTAATAACGTAGTTCCGCTACAATTATCAAGCTTAGTTGCTTCACAAGTTTATATACCATAACTCCGATTTTGATATCAAACTTAGCAATAGATTGTTCACATTAATAACTTAGAGTTCGCTCTAGCAATTAAGATAAACAATCATAGGAAATATGCATAGGAAAATAAACATACTCATTCATAACATAAACTGAAAATAAAAGGAAGAATAAATCTCACGGTTCTTGAAATCCAAAGGTATGTTGTGTCCTTGCAACCAAGAAAACGAGCTTAGCCTTGCATATCTATTGAACAACTACTCCTAAAGATGGAAGAATACATGATTTCTGATTTGGAGAGGGGAGTTTGTGTTTCCTCACTTCTGGTTGCCACCTCCTTCTTTCTCTCCCTCTATTTATACACAAATTGTAAGTAAGAAAAATCAAAGTTCAAGTGTGAACATCAATAGATGGTGGTAGTGTGAAGGCGGCTGGCGGCTGGCTGTTGTCGGCTGACTGGCTTGAGGTTGGTGGCTGCCTTCCTTGAACTTCTAGAATATTTACTAGAGGAGCTAAATTGCTGGAAACACTTGTATGTCGGTTTGGATGCTTCTAGATGAAATTTGGATTCGTTTCTTCACGCAACCTGCTTGCTGGCAGAATTCAGCTGTCATCTTTGAAAACTCATATCTCCCTCATATGACATCATTTTTGGCTGAAATTTGGAGTGTTTATAGAGCTTTGAGTAAGGAATCCAAAAAAATTGAGTTTGCATAAATTGGACTTCTGAAGCTCCAGATATTGAATGGGCAAAGGTCAACATTGGCAGACTGCGAGATTCGACTTTGAAGGATGTGATTTCCATGATCTTTCTCTTTTTATTTTTCTTGCATTACATTTCCAGAAAGGTATGGATGTTAGCTTTTTAATGCCATTGGAATCACTTCATTTCGACTTCTAGAACTTATGCTCTATACAAAACATCGACTGAACGTCAAATCTGCCAATTACCTCTAATTTACTCCTTTTTGTATCTTTCATCCAAAAGTGCCTTCAAAACATAAAAAAATAAAAATAAATATCAAGGCATTTTATATAAATAACATAGGCAAAACACTAGTTAAATACGGGTGAAACTATCAAATAATATGGTTACATCAATCGGCAATGACGCAGTTCTGCTGTCGATTTCTGAATCAACAATGAAAAAGTTCTGGCTATTGATTCTGAATCAGAAGCGAAAAATTTTGGCTATCGATTTCTAAATCGGTAGCGACATAGTTTTTTGGTTGTTGATTTCTAAATCAGAAGCAACATAGTTGGTGAATTAACATTCACTACCGAAAGTGTGTGTTCTACAATAATTTGTGATTCGCTGCTGAAATTGAGCTGTCAGCAGTGAATTAGCATTCAATGCCAAAAGTGTATTGACTACAACGAAATTGTGATTCGCTGTCGAAATTGAGTTGCTTGCTGTTGAAAGTGTGTTGTCTGCAGCAAAGTAGCATTCGCAGTCGAAATTGAAGTGCCCACAGCGAATTAGTTGCACTGCTGAATTGTGCAGCCAACAACGAACTGGTTTCCGCTGCCGATTTTCTACAATAGACTCCCTAGTTAGAAATGACTTAAATGCTTGCAACAATTTCATGTATGCTTGTGTATGATGTGGAACATTTGCATGTGAACATATGGATTCTTGAAATAGGTAAGGTGATGAATGTGATTTCAGAACGCAAATGTGTTGATTTGTGACCTTGATGTGTTAGGTGGAGCGATCATGATCAGACCTTCAACCGAGCAAGGGCACCCTATAGGAGGAACAGGTAGGTGGTTTCCACCTTTTTCTCTTATGATATTTATGTTTTGAATCAATTTACTTACGATGATATTTTATTAAATCCTTGTTAAATGATGAAACTACGATGAAGTATTTGATTGAAGTCTTGATGATTGTCAAAACGACCATGAAATGTTGATCGGGTTCTTGTTGAATGTTGAAACAATGATGAAAATGTTAATGTTCTGAAATGACTTATTAGAGGTGGATATATTATTGTGTTTCGATGAATATATAAACCGACTATTAGATGTTGATTGGGCTATTATGAATTTCGGCTGTTGATGAGTGGTAGTATGAGTATTACGAAGGATCTACTGTTGTATTTTATTGAATGTAATTGTGATGAATGATAGTACGAGTATTACAAAGGATCTACTATTGTGTCTTATTGAATGTAATTGTAACGAATGATTGTATGAGTATTATGAAGGATCTACTATTGTGTCTTATTGAATGTAATTGTGATGAATGGTTATATGAATAATACAAAGGATCTATGGTTGTATTATATCAAATGAAATTGTCACGAATGGTTGTATGAGTATTACAAAAGATCTACCGTTGCATTATACTGAATGTTAATTATCACGAATTGTTGTATGAGTATTATGAGAGACCTATTGTTGTATTGTATTGAACATTAATTGTCATGAATGGTTGGATGAGTAATACGAATTGTTGTGTTACTAAATGCTAAATTGTTATGGAATCTTTTGTTTGTGTATTACAAAGGATCTATTATCGTGCTTATTGAATGTTAAACTATTATGGAACGACTATATGAGTATAAAGAAGGGTTTGCTATTATGTTGTAGTGAATGTCAAATTGTTATGAATCGTTTGCTTCAAAGGAGATTACCATGTTGTAGTGAGTTCATAAAATAGATGATCGGGACAAATGATTGATTAGCTTTGGCCAATAGCATCCGAATAGATGATCGACACAAATGATTAATTAACTTCAGCTAATGGCAGTTGAATGAATGACCGACATAAATAATTAATTAGCTTCGGCTAATGGCATCTGAAGGGATGACCAGGACAAAGGATTGATTAGCTTCAGCTAATGGCATCCAAATGGATGATCGACACAAATGATTAATTAGCTTCGGCTAATAGCATCCGAAGGGATGACCGGGATAAATTATTGATCAGCTTCGGCTAATGGCATCCTAAGGAGGTGACGGGGATTAATAAATTATTAGCTTTGGCTAATGGCATCCTAAGTGGATGACTGGAATGAACAAATGATTAACTTTGGCTAATGGCACGCTAAGTGGATGACCAAGATGAACAAATGATTAGCTTTGGCTAATAGCATCCTAAGTGAATGACCGGGATGAATAAATGATTGGCTTCGGCTAATGGCATCCTAAAAGGTTAGCCAGATTTTAGAGTTATGAGTTTATTTCAAGAATTGATGCGTTCATGTATACTATGTTTTGTATATACTAAGTATATGAAAAAAAAACTACGATTGTTATGCTTTAAAAAGAGAATAACATTAGTTCGGCTAATGGTATTTGAGATGAATGATCGAGTTTGAGTATTGTAATTAGCCTTAGTAAATGATGAATTATTAATGTGGTATTTACAAAGGAGAAATTGAGTATTGTAATTAGCCTCAGTAATTGATGAATTGTTAACGTGGTATTTACATAAGGAGAAATGAAAGAGTTATGCTCTTTTGGTCCATGAATGAAATGTTACGCTAATATTGTTTTATTATGTTTCTTTAAATTGCCTATTGTAACATCCCCATATCCAGGATTAAGCAACACTCTCATGTCAACTGATACACAAAGTAATTAATTATATATATGTGTATGTGCGCGCGCGCAAGGTGTTCATATTAAATTTTCCCTAAAATTTCGGCAAAATCTCCCTTACATTGGAAGGTCCCAAGTTATTAACTTTTTACCTATTTACACTTCTAATATTTCACATCTCATAACTCAATCACAACCCAATCATCCTGGGTCTCAATGCCCCAAACATCATCATCATCACAACCATAATATTTATATCGAACAACAAAAATTCATTATAGAGGAATAAATGAGATAAACATGTATACATGGACACATTCATATGAAATTCAGAGTTCAGATTATCTATTCAAGTTTAAACATTGATTATACAAATTAAGTTATATAAAAGTTATAATATTACAAAATACAAGGGCATATTCCCTAGCACCTAGAATTACAAAAAGTGAACATAAGTTAGGATCTACTCCTGTCGTGCATGCGAGGGTGCTGAAACAAAATACATATTATTGAAACATGAGTATCACAATAAATATAACAACAAAAATATCCAACAATTTAAAAAGGCAAACATACATTTGTATTTTATTCACATCTCCCTTCTAGTTTTCATTGGAAACTCTTTCTCATTCAACTACTAAAAATTGTTTCCTCTTTCATTATCAACCTTCATTCAAGATTTCATAAGATCAACCATGATTATTTCCGCTTAACACATTACCGATACCACTTTCACTGGTATCATCATCACCCTGTAGGAGTCGATGCAAAATGATCCCTTTCCCTAGGATCCTAACATTAACTAAATGTATACTAGCCAATACATGGTGATCCCTTTACCCGGGACCTTAACGTACACTAAATGTATGCTAGTCCACGCCCCATATCACACTTCTCATATCTTTGTTGTCAGCAATAAGTTCATCGCTTAGCAATTCACATAACAACCTTTCACCTCGAATACACATACATTCAGAATGGTATCCAAAATATCGACATCATTACGCAACTTTCCTCCTTTCACATAATATCCAACATTCAATAATTCATATTTCACATCAATAACATATTAAATTATGGAATTTAACTAGAAAGTATAAGTGCGGATCACTTACCTGTAGTAGAAGCTCTACTCGTGTTCCCCTGCTGCTGTTGTTGCACCACACTGGTGGTCCCTCTTGAAATCATTAGCTTATCTCATAAATTTTCCTCATTCAAAGATATGTTTTATAATAATAGGTCTTTCTTTCAACCATTTCCTTCTTTATATTTTACATTTTTCTCATTACACCCATTAATGTTGTCATTCTTCATCCAACCATACTTATCATTCCTTTCTTTATATTTTAATTGTTACTGTTTAAATCCGAACTGTTACTGTTCAACTATTTCTGTCTAAACCTTGGACTGTTACTATCCAACCATTATTGTCTTAAGATTGAACTGTATGTCTCAAACTGTTACTGTCTAGATATTGAACTGTTACTGTCTTGAACTATTACTGTTTAGACATTGAATTGTTACTGTTTTGAACTGTTATTATTTAGACATTAAACTGTTCTGTCCAACCGTTACTGTCTAGATATTGAATTGTTATTGTCCAACTATTACTAGCCAACCATTACTATATAAACATTGAACTGTTACTAGCCAACCATTACTATCTAGACATTAGATTGTTACTGTCCAACCGTTACTAACTAGACATTGAACTATTACTGTCTAGACATTTGATTGTTACTGTCCAACCATTACTGTCTGAATTCTTCTTAAATTTTTAACTATATCTAGAGTTCTAGAACTCTATTTCAAGTGAGATTAGTCTTGTTGGAAAGCTAAGACACGAGGCTACAAGTTCTCTGAAGGAAGGAAAACCCAATTATACCCCCAAGATAGTCAAAATTGCTCATCAACTAACCAGGCCTACTACCCTATCGAGTCTGGTGATCCATAACTGAAGTTCTATAACTCCAAATTGAGCAAGACTAATTTATTTAGTTAGTTAACTTCAAAAACTACAATTGCTATGAAGGAACCTGTTCCTAATTTCTTCATCCTTCTACCCAAAATCTTATTGAAAGTCGAGAGATGAGCCTATCCAGATTCGTCATCCCTTCCATTCACACATAACATTCACAAACTATATTTTCTGGGTAAATTATCATGGTTTCATGTCCCCAATCATTTTCAACACATGAATTATCTTAATTTTAACATCTATTACATTTCCCCAATTCAAGTCTAAGAACCTTAATCTCTAATTCAACATCAAGGCATCAATTAATAATTGAATTTGAAACGACTTATAGGACTATGATTAGAACAACTTACCCGGTAAGAATCAAAGTTTCTGATTATAACTTAAAAGTGCATTTTTATCAAGGTTTTATATCATTATTTTTCACTTGAAATATTAATAACTCCTTAACTAAAGCATGTTTTATAATAACATATCTAATAATATAAGATACCTTTAATTTATAGTAAATGTTTATGTTAAATGTAGGCCTATCACCTAAATGAAAGGATTGATTGATGAGTTTAAGTACTGAAATTGAAAGGACAGAGAGGGCCAAACTTAGAAAAGAGATGCTGGTTTAGTCCAAACTGGAACACTGTTCGTTAATTGGGTCATATCTGGAGTTGTAGATCTCAGATTTAGGTCTACTTTATAGGGACGGAAAAATAAGACATAGGCCTAAAACTTTCATGTGGAGTCCAAGATTTAAAAAGGTCGTTTTCAAGTCCAAATTATAGCACCAACGGAGAAGTCTGAATCTGTCCTACAGCCCAGATACTGTTCAGTGTTCAGCCCATATCTCGAGTTCTAGAAGTCCAAATGACCTCAATTTTTTTTCCTAGAAAGATGAGATAATTTCCTAGAACTTTCATGAGTATAGGTGGTTCAAATTCAGACATTATCAATGACGTTTTGTGCAGACAAGAAGATAATGATTGTCACTAAATCAAGATGTGGCCACCCACTCAACAATTAGTCATCAAATCAATAGTTCTAAATTTTGGCCTATAAAAGGAGGCATTTGCCATGCATTTAGACATATTGGTTGTCTGATCAAGATCATGCTCTTTATTTCTTTCTTTATATTTTTGTAATGTTTAAGTTTTACTTCATGTTATATTTTCCTTAATCTCTTGTTTATGCTTTTCATTTCCTTTACTATACTTATGTTCTTATGTTGTTTATTTATGTTTATCTTCTTTATTATGTTTAGCTAAGTTTATTATGTCAATGTGAAAAGGTTTCACTAATGGTGTTAGAATAATTATAATATAAACTAAACATGGACTTCAATGTTTATATCCAAGAAAGTTTCTTATTAGCATGTCTTATCTTTTTATATTACTAATTCTTAATACCTTACTTGTTAAATAGTTAATCTAGATTTGTGTTGTATAACACTTGGTACAACAAATGCTTGGCACTTTCATAACCAAACCGTATGGTATAACCTACACCTGTGCTATGAAAGGAACTTGATTTGTTGTTAACATAAGTTAGCATCATGAATTCCTGACAATATTTAAAAGTATGATATTACTTAAATAAGATAATTAATGATCATGTTAAAAATTTATAATAAACTATTAAGGATAAATCATCCAATTGGAACCTTCTTTGTGTGTGGTTTCCAGTTGATTAATAAAAGGAGTTTATACTATACTTATTTCTAATACTATTAATGGATTCTCTAACGTGACATTTTTATTTATTTATTATTATTATTATTATCATTATTATTATTATTATTATTATTATTATTTATAATTTATATACTTAACCTCCTTGTGGTTTGACCCCAGTCTTGTCGGGTTATTTATTACTTCGACACTCCTGGACTTGGGATAAGACATCAATCTTTTGGTCCTGTCAACTAGCTCCAGAATCAATTAAAACATAAACTTGCATTGTATCTAATTGTAAAGTACCTGCCACCATATTAGGTACAGCTCCCACATCCCCGTGGGTCATTTGATATACCCATCCCCGAGTCCCCCCCTCCTCAATTCTAGGCCTCCCTCGAGTAGCACTCGTCCTTGACTGGGTAGGCCTAATAAGACGATCGATTGTAACTGATTGCTGCTGGCTCTAAACCTCAGTCCTCTAACCATGGGCTCCCTCGATAGTTCTATAGGGGCAATCCTTCTTCTATGACTCATGTCCCCATAATAGTAACAGCCAGCCTCCGCCTACATATGGGCATTCTCTCCATTGATGCCCCTCTCTTCTACAAACATAACATCTTCCCGGCATCGCAACATAATCTTCAGGGTGTCGCTACTCACACCTTTGACAGAATGGATACACTGGTCCCTTCTACTTTGTGGACCCTCCAATAGTCGTGATTCCCTATCTAGCTTATCTTTTTCAAGATCCTCTTCCACTAACCTATCTAGATCCTTTTGAGCTACCTCCTAGGGTGAAACTCCCACTTCTCCTCTGGAACTGTCTTGATGACTGCCCACTTTTCCCCTTTTTTTAGAGAGGAGGTCTCCTAGTCAAAAACCCAAAATCTCTCCTCTTAGCTCCAGTTGCCTGACTCTGCATAACCACTAGCTTTAGAAAATCCCTAATTACCCTTTCCATACCCTAAGTAGCCCGTACCAATTCCTAAAAAGACTGGAACTGCATGGCTATCAATATCATTTTCAACTCTTGCCTCAACCCATCACGGAACCTCTCCAACTCGTAGCGCTCTGTGGGAAGGTAAGTGGAGGAAAAAATTGCTAAGTCATGGAATCTCCTCTCATACTTCAGAACTGTCAAATCTCCCTGCCTCAAATCCAAAAACTCTTGTTCTTTCTCCCTCCTATGCTCTCAATAGTAGTACCTCTCCTCAAACTCTCTATAAAAGTCCCTTTATCTCAATACCTCCCTCGTTCTCCTCTTTCTGCTGGTCTCCCATCAAGAGTGGGCACTTTTAATCAATAGCTGAGTCATGCAATCCACTTGTATCTCATCTGGCACCTGCATTTGATTTATTACTCTCTCCACTTTCCTCAGCTAGTGTCCAGCAACCTCAGCATCCTCTTCACCATGGTAAGTCATACAACCCATCTCTCTCATACCCTTCACCTACTGCACTATGGTGACTACTCCTCCTGATCTAGGAGCTGTACTAAAGGCTTCCGCTACCATTCCTGCTGCTACAACCCTCACCATATGATACATAAAAGTAGGATTTGAAAATGGGTTCAATGCAGTTGTCGGTGCCACTGGTGGGGGTATATTATCTCCCCCTGTTTGTCTAATACCTCAAGCATTGATACCTCTACCTAATGGGACATCGAATCATCTCGAAGTCTCACTAACTCGTCCCTTGTAGGTACATGAGAGGAGGTGCTGCTATAGGATCCCAGTCTGGATCACTTTCATAATGAAGACTCTGACCACTTTCCCAAACTGGGAATGGATCAGTCCTGACTCCTTGCCTTGTTCTAACCATCTTGAAACACGTTTCAAAACCATATCAATATTACTATCCCCATAATAGCAACCTGAGCTCTATTACCAAAATGTAACATCCCCATATCTGGGATTAAGCAACACTTTCATGTCAAATGATACACAAAGTCATTAAATACACACACACACATGTGTGTGCAAGGTGTTCATATTAAATTTTAGTAACATTTTCACTAAAATTTCAACAGTCTCCCCTACATCGGAAAGTCCTAAATTATCGACATTTAACTTGTTTATACTTCTAATATTTCACATCTCATAGCTCAATCACGACCTAATGGTCCTGGGTCTCTATCCCCCAAACATCATCGTCATCACAACCATAATATTTATATAGTACATTGAACAACAAAAAATCATTATAGAGGGATAAATGAGATAAACATGTATACATGGACACATTCATTTGAAATTCAAAGTTAAAATTATCTATTCAAGTTTAAACATTGATTATACAAATTAAGTTATATAAAAGTTGTAATATTACAAAATACAAAGGTATATTTTGTAACAACCTAGCTTTTTCAAGGTCAAAATCGCTGTAATTGTCTTTAAATCGTCCGGTTTCTGGATGTTTTTCACCATATCATTCTTTATATTTATCATTGCATTCTATTCATTAATAAGGCATAATCTATGTAGGATAACATAAATCAACATTCCCATAGAACGAATTCTCAATACACATGCCCATAATATTATATTTCCATACTCATATGTTTACATAATATCATATCGACATACTCATAAATTCACATTCTTGTTCCAATCTCGTTATCATCACAAGTTCATACAAGTGTGTTGAACAAGTTACAAAACTAGTACTTTTGTTATCCTAACCTCATGTAATTTCACAACACAACATCGTCATTAGATGAATACCTCATATGTATATTCATACACATCGTATCAACTTGTTCGTACATTCACATTCGTGTTCCATTTCAGTTTTTCATTACTAGTCTCTACAAAAGGGGTCAGATGATTAATTGAGTGATTAACACGTACATTCATGCAAAACTCATATCACCCATAACATGCGGATATATAGTTCTTTTCAAAATGTGTGAGCCCCAAAATGAATTTCCTTACGCACCATGTTGGTATGATGTCCCTGTTACAGCACAAGGTAATTTCAAGCATTATAGGCCATTTAAAAAACCATAATAAAGCAATATTAACGTTACATTTCATTCATGGACCAAAAAAGCATAATTCCTTCATTTCTCCTTATATAAATACCACCGTTAATAATTCATCAATTACCAAGGCTAATTACAATACTTAAACCCGATCATTCATCTTGAATACCATTAGCCGAACTAATGTTATTCTTTATTTAAAGCATAACAATCGTAGTTTTTTAATATATTTAGTATATACAAAACATAGTATACATGAACATAACAGTTCTTAAAACTAACTCATAACACTAACATTCGACTATCCTCTTAGGATGCCATTAGCCGAAGCCAATCATTTATTCATCATGGTCATCCACTTATGATGCTATTGGTCAAAGCAAGACATCTACTCATCCTGGTCATCCACTTAGGGTGCCATTATTTGTAGCTAATCATTTAGTCATCCCAGTCATCCACTTAAGATGCTATTAGCCGAAGCTAATCAATCACTTGTCCTAGTCATCCATTTGGATGCCATAAGCCGAAGTTAATCATTTGTTCATCCTGGTTATCCGCTTTGGATGCCATTAGTTGAAGCAAATCAATCATTTATCTCGATCATCCATTAAGATGCCATTAGCCAAAGTTAATTAATCACTTGTCCTGGTCATCCATTCGGAAGCCATTAGCTGGAGCTAATCATTTGTTCATCCCAATCATCCGCTTTGGATGCCATTAGCCGGAGCTAATCATTCATTTATCTCGATCATCCATTCGGATGCCATTAGCCGCAACTAATCATTTGTTCATTCCAGTCATCTGTTTTGGATTCCATTAGCTAGAGCTAATCAATCAATTATCCCGATCATCCATTCGGATGCCATTAGCCGGAGTTAATCAATCATATATCTCAGTCATCCATTTGGATGCCATTAGCCAGAGTTAATCAATCACTTGTCCCGGTCATCCATTTAGATGCCATTAGCCACAGCTAATCAATCACTTGTCTCGGTCATCCATTTAGATGTCATTAGCCAAAGCTAATCAATCACTTGTCTCGGTCATCCATTTGGATGCCATTAGCCGATGCTAATCATTTGTTCATCCGGGTCATCCACTTATCCCGGATGCCATTAGCCGGAGTTAATCGATCATTTATCCCGGTCATCCATTCGGATGCCATTAGCCGAAGCTAATCAATCATTTGTCACGGTCATCCATTCAGATGTCATTAGTAGAAGCTAATCAATCACTTATCCCGGTCATCCATTTGGATTCCATTAGCCATTGCTAATAGTTTGTTCATTCCGGTCATCCGCTTTGGATGCCATTAGCTAGAGCTAATCAATCATTTATCCCGACCATCCATTCAAATTTCATTAGATTAGTCGAAGCTAATCAATCATTTGTCATGGTCATCCATTTGAATGCCATTACTTTATTCATCTCGGTCATCTGCTTTGGATGCCATTAGTCATAGCTACTCATTTGCTCATCTTAGTCATCCGCTTAGGATGTCATTTGTCGAAGCTAATCGTCAACCAATCAAACATTTCAGAGGCGGTTTGTGAAATCACTATAACATGGTAATATCCCTTGATTTGCTCATTCAAACGATTCATAACAATTTGACATTTACTATAACATAATAGCAGATCTTCGTGGTACTCGTACAGGCATTCTGTAATAGCCTAACATTCAGTAACACAATAATAGATCATTTGTAATACCCAAACAAACATTTCATAACAGTTTAGCATTCAATATTACACAATAATACCCTTTGTATTACTCATCCAACCATTCATGACAGTTAATGTTCCATGCAATACAACAATAGATCCCACGTAATACTTATACAACCATTCGTGATAATTAACATTCAGTAAAGTACAATGGTAGATCTTTTGTGATACTTGTACAACCATTTGTGACAATTTCATTCAATATAATACAACGGTAGATCCTTCGTAATACATTTGTTACAATTACATTCAATATAATAAAACAGTAGATCCTTCGTAATACTCATACTACGATTTATCACAACTACATTCAATAAAAATACAACAGTAGATCATTTGTAATACTCATACAACCATTCGTGATAATTAACATTTAGTATAATATAACGGTAAATCTTTCGTAATACTAATACAACAATTCGTGACAATTTCATTCAATATAATACAATGGTAGATCCTTCGTAATACATTCGTCATAATTACATTCAATAAAAATACAACAATAGATCCTTCGTATACTTGTACAACCATTCTTCACAGCCCAAATTCATAATAGCCCAATCAGCACCTCATATTCGATTTAATATTCATCACAGCACAATAATATATCCACCTCAAAGGGGTCATTTTAGAACATTAACAATTTCATCATTGTTTTAACATTCATCAAGAACTCGATCAAATTTCATAGTTGTTTCGACAATCATCAAGAATTCAATCAAACACTTCATTGTTGTTTCATCATTCAACTAGGATTTAATAAAATATAACCATAAGTAAATCATTTCAAAATATAAATATCATATGAGAAAAAGGTGGAAACTACTTACCTGCTCCACCTGCGGGTTGTCCTTGTCCTGACAATGGTACGGTCCCTACCGCAACACCTAAGACATCAATGGTCATAAATCAGTACATTTGTATCTTTGAATCACATTCATCACCGTACTTAATTAAAGAGTTCATATGTTCACATTCAAGTGTTCCACATTTTACACCATCATACAATGAAATTGTTACAAGCATTTGAGTCATTTTGCCTGGGAGGCCTATTGTAGAAGTCAGCAGTGAAAACTGACTCTCTACAAGCTAGACAATTTGGCTAGGAAAACTGGTTCGTTGCAGGCTGCACAATTTAGCAGCAAACACTGGTTTGCTGCAGGCTGCACAATTCGGCATAGACAACTGTTTCTTTCGCTTCTAGAGCTACAATTTTGGAAGTGAATCCTACTTCGCTGCAACCAACACGTTTTCAGCAACGAATGCTAATTCGCTGCAGACAACTCCATTCCGGCAGCGAGTCATAAATTTGCTGCAGACAATACAACTTCGGCAGAGAATCCCAAATTCGCTGCAGAACATAATTCGATAGCGACTGTTAATTCGCTGCCAACAAAATTTTTGCAGCAAATTACAAATTCACTACAGGTAATAGAACTTCGGCAGTGAACCCTAAATTTGCTATAGAACACACAATTCAATAGCGAATGTTAATTCGCTGCTAACAACTCAATTTTGGCAGCGAATCCTAAATTCGATGTAGAACACACAATTCAGTAGCGAATTACAAATTCACTGCAGGCAATACAACTTTGGCAGCGAACCCCAAATTCACTACAGAACACACAATTTAGTAGCGAATTTAATTCGCTACAAACAACTCAATTTCAGCAGCGAATTACAAATCGCTACAAATAATTCAACTTCAGCAGCGACTCTCAAATTCAATGCAGAACACAAAATTCAACAGCGAATTACAAATTCGCTGTAGGCAATACAACTTTGGTAGCAAATCCCAAATTCACTGCAGAACACACAATTTAGTAGCGAATTTAATTCGCTACAAACAACTCAATTTCTGCAGCAAATTACAAATCGTTACAGATAATTCAACTTCAACAGCGACTCTCAAATTCAGTGCAGAACACAAAATTCAACAGCGAATTACAAATTCGTTGTAGGAAATACAACTTTGGTAGCGAATCCCAAATTCACTGCAGAACACACAATTCAACAACAAGTGTTAATTCACTGCACCTAACTCAATTTCAGCAACGAATTACAAATTTCATTGTAGACACGTAATTTGACATTAGGTTCTAGCAAAGTCACATGATTTTAGCATGAACACACACACACACACATGCAACAATCAATCCCAGCACATAATCTGTCACAAAAGTCCAAAAAAATACATACATACAATAATCAATTCCAGCACATAATCTTTCATCAAATTCCAATAGAACACACATTGCAAACCATAAATTCTAGCAAAAAATCTTTCATCAAATCCTAGCAGAACACACACACATATGCATTTTTGCCAACCCATTTGCTAAGGCCGGCCCTCTACCATGTTTTGTTCTTTCCATTTTATACCTTTTCTTTGTTAGATGTTATGGAAATTTGCCTTATTTCGTCTCTGTTTCTTTGTCCTCTTAATTGGAAATTTGCCTTTATAATTAACTTAGAGGTCTTAGGTCAATTTTTCCTTAGGAACTCCTTCATCATTTTTGGTTCTAGGTTTCAAGAACAAGGGGGAGGAGACTACATGGCATACCTTTTGGATCTAAGTTATATGGACAGTTTGGTAGAGTTCCTTCTCTCATTCTCTCAGTTTTCCTTCTCCTTCTTTCTCTCTCGGTTCTCTTTCTTCTGTTAGTTTCTTTCCACTCATTCCAGCCCTTTCTCCCTTCACTCTAGGCAGTTGTTCAGCCTCCCCTCTAGATCTTAACTCTCTATTTCTATCACACGTCCATAGAGGTACTCTCCGCTAGTATAAGTTCAGTTTTTGTTAGGAAGAAGGGAGAAAAAAAAAGTATGCAGCTTGACATGCAGCTGCTTAGCAGACTTTGGGAAGAGGAAGGGTCACCTTCTCTCTCTCTCCTTGCATTTATACTTCACATTAAATGAGGTGGGGTGTTTGGGGTTGGTTTAGATGTGCTCTTGTCCCTGTTTTGGTCTGTCCAAAACCAGGTTTACCCCTCCCTCTTAACTCCTTGAGACAACCTAATTGTTTTCCTAAACATTCAATTAAACCGAGTGGCTGTCGATTCAGAAATTGTGTCACTACTGATTTAGAAATTGGCAACTAGAATCGTGTCACTGCCCTTCAAAAATCGGCAGCCAAAACTATGTCGCGGTCGATTCAGAAATCAACAGCCACAAACTATCGATGTCGATTCAGAAATCGATAGTCATAAACTGTGTCACTGTCGATTTAGAAATTGGTAGCGATGGTGGACGACACGATCAAAAGATTAATGTCTTATCACAAGTGTAGGAGTGTTAAAGTAATTAATAACCCAACAAGACCGGGGTCGAATCACAAGAAGGTTAACTATATAAATTACAAATAATAACAACAACAACAACGACGACGATGATGATGGTCGTGGTGGTGGTGAGTTAAAAAGGACTTTGAGATGTAAGATTAATATGAGGATTAAACAATGATAAAAACTAATGCTAAGGTTAAAGGATCCACTAATAGTATTAGAGATAAGTAAAGTCTAAACTCTTTATAAATTATCAACATGATGATATTAATCGTCTTATTTACGTAATACCATACTTGTAAATTTTATCAAGTATTCATGATGCTAACTTATGTTGACAACAAATCAAGTTCCTCTCAAAATAATGATGTCAGCCGAAGACTATGAAGGATCAAGTATTTGATATACCAAGTGTTATACAACACAAATCTAGATTAACCATTTAACAAGTAATGTATTAAGAATTGATAAGATAACAATGATAAGACATGTTTATAGTAAGTTGTTTGGGATATAAGCATTGAAGTCCATATTGAGTTTATATTATACTTATCCTAACACCATTAGTGAAACCTTTTCACCTTGACATGATAAACTTAGCTAACATTATGAAGAAGAAAAACATAAATAAACAATATAAGAACATAAACATGATATAAGTTAACTAAGTATAGTAAAGGAAATGAAAAGCATAAACAAGAGATTAATGATAGCAAAACTTAAGCATTACAAAAATATAAAGAAAGAGAGCAAGAACATGATCTTGATCTCAAAACCAAGATGCCTATGAATGGCAAATGCCTCTTTTTATAGGCTAAAATTCAGAACTATTCATTTGGTAATTGATTATTGATGTAGTGGCCAACTATTGATTTAGTGGACTTGGTGGACAACAGCACTCAAGCATTTTGGCTTGATGAAATGACATTGATGCAATTAGAATTTGTCAAAGTGTTCTATAAAAGTTGTTGGAAATCATCTCTTCTTTCCACGAACAAGATTTCAGAGCATTTGGATCACTATAGCTCGAGATATGTCTAAAATACTAAGTAGTGCTTCTGGTGGAAATGGTGGATAGCCCTCAAGCTCTTGTTTGGATGAAATGTCATTGCCAGCATCAAAATTTGAGCAGCTGGTCTTCATGAAAGTTGGTGGAATATGTCTTATCTTTTTACCCACCAAATTTGACATCCTTTTGCCTTTTAGAACTCTAGCTATAGGTAACATTTTGAGTAGTGTTTGGGCTGGATTGCAGAAAAGATTTTGACTTCTCTTTTGTGGACAAACTTTGAATTTGAAAACGACAGATTTAGGTCTTCCATTCTTCATAAACATTTCTTAGCTTTCTATCCATATAAACCAAACTAAAATTCAAGATCTACAGCTCCAGATATGACTCAATGACTAAACAGTGTGCCAATTTTAATTGAATCAACTTCTCCTTTCTAAGCTTAGCCTTTTCTTTATCCTTTCACTTTCAATAGTTAATCATATCAATCAAATTTTTGAATTGTGAGATATGTCTGTATTTAAAATGAGCATTTACCATAAATTAAAGCTATCTTATATTATCAGACTTGTTATTGCAAAACGTGCTCTAGTTAAGGAGTTATTGATACTTTAAGTGTAAAATGATGGTATAAAGCCTTGATAAAAATGCACTTTTAGGTACTAATCAGTGGAGCCATTTCAGCTTTACTTCTTTTGTTGGGTGTTTATATATTCCCTAGCACATAGAATTACAAAAAAAATAAAATAAAGCTAGGATCTACTTCTGTCATGCATGCAAGGGTACTGAAACAAAATACATATTATTGAAAAATAAGTATCACAATAAATATAACAACACAAATATCCAATAATTTAAAAAGTCAAACATGCATTCATATTTTATTCACTTTTCCCTTCTATTTTTCATTGGAAACTCTTTCTCATTCAACTACTAAAAATCATTTCCTCTTTCATTATCAAACTCCATTCAAGATTTCATAAGATCAACCATGATTATTTCCACTTAACACATTACCGATACCAATTTCACTGGTATCATCATCACCCCGTAGGAGTCGGTGCAAGGTGAACCCCTTGCCCGGATCCTAACATACACTAAATGTATGCTAGCCAGTACATGGTAATCCCCTTACCCGGGATCCTAACATACACTAAATATATGCTAATCCACGCCCTGTATCACACTTCTCATATTTTCGTTGTCAGCGATAATTTCATCACTTAGCAATTCACACAACAACCTTCTCATAATGGAATTTAACTAGAAAGTATAGGTGTGAATCACCTACTTGCAGTAGAAGCTCTACTCGTGTTCCCCTACTGCTGCTATTGCACCACACCGGTGGTCCCTCCTGAAATCACAGGCTCATCTCATAAATTTTTCTCATTCAATGATATATTTTATAATAATCATATCAACAACTAATAGGTCTTTCTTTCAATCATTTTTTCTTTATATTTTATGTTTTTCTCATTACACCCATTAATGTTGTCATTCTTCATCCAACCATAGTTATCATTCCTTTCTTTATATTTAAACTATTACTATTTAAATCTCGAACTGTTACTATCCAACGATTTCTATTTAGACCTTGGACTGTTACTGTCCAACCATTACTGTCTTGACATTTAACTGTTACTGTCTTGAACCATTATTGTCTACATATTAAACTGTTACTGTCTAGCCATTGAATTGTTATTGCCTAACCATTAATGTCTCGACATTGGACTGTTATTGTCTAGACATTGGATTGTTACTATCCAACCGTTACTGTCTTAACTCTCCTTAGATTTTTAACTATATCCAGATTTATAGAACTCCATTTTAAGCGAGATTGGTCTCATTGGAAAACTAAGACACGAGGCTATAAGTTCTCTTAAGGAAGGAGAACATGGTTCTGCCTCCAAGATAGTTAAAATTACTCATAAACTAATCAGTCCTACTACCCTACGGGGTCTGTCATGACCCAGTCTCGGTAGGTGACCTATAATTAGAGATCTACAACTCCAAATTGAGAAGACCAATTTCCTTAGTCAACATCCAAAACTACAATTTCTATGAAAGAACCAATTTCCTAACTCCTTCATCCTCCTACCCGAAATCTCATTAAAAGTCAAGAGATGAGCCTGTCCAGATTCATCACCCCTTCCATTCACACATAACATTCACAAACTACATTTTCTAGGAAAATTATCATGGTTTCATGTCCCCAATAATTTACAACACATGAATTATCTTAATTTTAACATCTATTATATTTTCCCCAATTCAAATCTAAGAACCCTAATCTCTAATTCAACATCAAGGCATCAATTCATAATCGAATTTGAAACGACTTATAGGACCATGATTAGAACATCTTACCCAGTAAGAATAAAGGTTTTGATCTTCAACTAGTCAAAGATTTTCGACTCCCTTCCTTTCCTATGGATGGTCGACACTCCCTCCCTCTTTTGCTTAAATTTTCTTGTTAATTCCTTGCCCCAAAGTGTTTATTCTACCTATAAACCCTTAATCTTAGATGGGTTCTTGAAATTTAGTGTTTCTCTCTTGATTTGCAAGAAAGGATACAAAAACTCCTTCTTTTCTTTCCTTATGGTTGTTGCAGATTTTTGGTGAGGAGAGGAGTATTTATACTCTAGAATTTCTCTTATTTGCACTTAGGCCTCATTTTCTTTAAGTGTATTATTTTCTTCAATTAAATCCAACCCTCGACATTACCAGGTTTATTTATAATGTCTTGAATTATTTTGCTTGGAAATTTATATTAAAAAATTTCCAAATTCATGTTTTTATTTAACCATATGCATGAATTTCTTCCCTTTTATTTCACATGTACTTACTTTGCAATTTAAACAACCTTTATTTTTCCCAGCGTTTACACCTATAATGCTTGAAATTATCTTGTGTTGTAACAGAGACATCATACCAACATGGTGTGTAAGGAAATCCATTTCACAGCTCACATATTTTGAAAAGAACTATATATTCACATGTTATGAGTATATGAGTTTTACATGAACGGGCATTTTAATCACTAAATTAGTCGTCTGACCCCTTTTATAATGACTAGTAATGAAAATTGAAATGAAACACGGATGTGAATGTGCGAACAAGTTGATATGATGTGCATGGATATACATATGAGGTATTCATCAAATGAGGATGTCTTGTTGTGAAATTACATGAGGTCAGGATAATTAAAGTACTAGTTGTGTAACTTGTTGTTCGGCACTCTTGTATGATCTCATTATGTTAACCAGACTAGAACAAGAATGTGAATTTATGAGTATGTAAATATGATGTAATGTAAACCTATAAGTATGGAAGTATAATATTATGGGCACGTGTATTGAGAATCCGTTTTATAGGAATGTTGATTTACATTATCCTATGTAGATTGTGCCTTGATAATGAACAAAATGTAATGATTAATCTGAAGAATGATGTGGTGAAAAAATCTAGAAACCGGATGAGAAAAAAAATTTCCATCAATTTTGGCCTTGAAAAAGCCAGGTCGTTACAAGGATGACTGGGATGTTAGTTTCAAGAATTGATATGTTCATGTGTACTATGTTTTGTATAAACCAAGCATATGAAAGAACTACGATTGTTATACTTTAAACAGAGAATAACATTAGCTTGGTTAACAATATTCGAGATCGATGACCAAGTTTGAGTATTATAATTAGCCTTGGTAATTGACGAATTATTAAGGGTGGTATTTACATAAGTAAGGAGAAATGAAAGAATTATGCTCTTTTGGTCCATGAATGAAATGTAACATTAACATTGCTTTATTATGTTTTCTTAAATTGTCTATAATGCTTGAAATTACCTTGTGCTATAACCAAGATATCATACCAACATGGTGCGTAAGGAAATCCATTTGATAGCTCACACATTTTGAAAAGATAATATTCATATGTTACGGGTGATGTGATTTATGTATGAATAGACATGCTAATCACTCAATTAGTCATCTGACCCCTTTTGTAAAGACTTGTAATGAAAAATTGAAATAGGACATGGATGTGTATGTGCGAATATGTAGATATGACGTGTATGAATATATGCATATAGTATTCTTCTTATGAGGATGTTATATTGTGAAATTACATGAGGTTAGGATAACGAAAGTACTAGTTGTATAACTTGTCATTTGACACTCTTATATGAACTCGTGATGATAACAAAACTAGAACAAGAATGTGAATTTATGAGTATGTCAATACGATGTAATGTAAACCTATAAGTATGAGAATATAATATTATGGGCATATGTATTGAGAATCTGTTTTATGGGAATGTTGATTTACGTTATCCTATGTGGATTGTGCCATATTAATGAATGGAATGCAACTATAAATCTATAGAATGATATGGTGAAAAATATATAGAACCTGACGATTTATATATAAAAAAAATCTCCATCAATTTTGGCCTTGAAAAAGCCAGGTCATTACACCTGTGCATGTAATTTTTTCATGAAAACCATTTTTGTCACAAGAATTACTTATGCTTGAAGATGTTAATACTTTAACAAAGAAGATTGGATCTAATTGCCTTTTAAATTCAATGTTCATTGTCAACAAGACATCCTTTTCATTTTGCAAAACATCAAAGTCTTTTGAAATAGTACCAACTTTACTGTGAAGTAAAACATTTTTCTTATGCATCTTTTTATATTCATGAAACAAATAATCAATTGCATCTTGTAATTTATCAAAAGTAATTTGAGGTTCAAGTTCACTTACATCATTATTGTTAATGTTGTTATTTTCCATAAAAAAGTCTCTTCTTCTGTGATGTCAATATTAGCCATCAAATATAAATTGGCTAATTCCTTTAATTTTAATCATCACTTGAAGAGGTTGTTGCACTAACATCCTTGTCATCCTAATTAGATACCTTTAATGCCTTTTTCTTTTTTTCAAACTTCAAACTTTTTATGAAATTTGAGAAATCATACTTCATATGACCCCATTTCTTACATTCATAGCATATGATTGCATATCTATTTCTTGATTCTCGTTTATCTCCTTTCTATCTTCTAAAATTTCTTTGATTTATACCAAACTTCTTATACCTAAACAAATTGGTGAATTGTCTAATCACCATGGTTACCTTATCATCTTTTATTTATTTATTATTATATCCATTTTTCTACTCATTATTATTTATGACTTTTAGAGTTAAAGATTTATTTTTTATATTATTATCTTTCACTCAAGCTCCTTAATATTTCCCTTCATAACCAATCAATAAACCAATGAACTCATCAAAGTCAAGAGTTATAAGATTTTAAGCTTCCTCAATAGTTATGATCTTAGGTTCCCAAGCTCTAGTAAGGATTTCAAAATTTTGCTAACAATTTCCTCATATGTGATCTTTTTACATAGAATAGCAAGTCCACTAAAAAAAGTGATGAACCTAGTATACATATCATAAATACTTTCATTAGGATTCATTTTGAACAATTCATATGCTCTAGTAAGGTTAACCAATCTAGAGTCTTTGACTTGACTTGTCCCTTCATAAATGACTTTTAAAAGTTTCCAAATCTCAATAGTCATTTCACAATTCTTAATCCTAATAAACTCCACATGGTTAAGAGCATAAAATAATGCATTTATGACCTTAACATTATAACAATGGCTTTTCTTTTTTTATCATCCCATTCACATATGGATGCTGGAATAACCTCTTTATCCAGATTATTTCTTTTAATAGGTCAAGTATATACACTCTCAATAATGTCTCACAACTCAATTATTCAAGAAAAGTTTCCTTCCTAACTTTTCAATAGGCTTAGTTTTTATATTCAAAAAAAGAAAGACCTAGTTAAACATTGACCCTCTTATGTCATAATCTCTTCTTCTAGGTGATTAAACATCAAATATGCAGTCCAAGCTCTGATATCGATTGAAAGAATTAAAAAGCCTAAGAGGGGGGAGGGAGTAAATTAAGGCTTTATCTAAAATTCTAGCACTTATAAAAAACAATTCTTAGTTACTTCAAGAATGCAAAAATTCTTAAACATTGTTCAAGAACAATATTATCTCTTTAAATTTGGCAACAATAAGAACAATTTATCAAAGCACAAATAAAATGAGATATATATAGATAGAGAGAATAAGAGAGAGATAAACACATAAATTTTTATAGTGATTTTGATGACTGCCTACTTTACTTCTTGAACCTTTGTATAAGAATTCAAATTGTTCAAGAGCTGGTATAAGTCGCTCAAGGTATGCAAAGAGTGATCAAAGAAGAACAACAAGAGGAAACTGAACATGGACAAACCATATAGACAAAGAGGAGGAAATTTATGTACTCTGTTGGTAGATCCCCTCTACCAAAGAAATGGGAAGGGTGTACAATCATTTGGATAATTTAAGAACAGGAGAGGAAACTTTACCACTAGAGCGAGCTCATAAGGATATATGTAAGTTAGTAGGGAAGATCTTTTAGCGCACCAACTTGTTAGGGGACAAGTACTACAAGTGGATTGACAAAGCAGTGAGGGCTTGCATATCCATTATGTTCCAAAAACAGTTAAAGGCACCTTGGAGACTATCAACTACCTTAAAAAGATGTTATATTTGCAGAGGTGAGGGGCACCAATGAGGGGGCTACAAGTATTTAGGTAGATGAGGTTATTATTACAAAGACACAAGCCAGAGAAAAAAAAGGTGTCCCCATAGAAATATAGAGACTACTTAGGATCAAAACACTGCCACATAGAGCTAGCAACAAATGGTTATGATTGATAAACCAGCGAGACCTACTCGATCTGGAGCGACTGTTAACAAGGGGCATCGAGATTTCAGGAGGAGAGGACTCCATGCATAGTATATCATATGACTCAAGAGAATGTGAGAGTTGCACCAAACATTGTGGCACGTACATTAATACTAGATTGTATGCAAGTTTATGCCTTTGTATCATGCTAGATTATAACTAAATTGCATGTATCACATGATAAATTGGATAATGGAGTAACTATTAGTACACATTTAGGAGAAAGCATAGATATTGATGATGTATATAAATGGGTTCAAGTGTATATTGGGGGATATGAGTTGAAGGTAGATTTCATGCCTTTGAACTTGAATGATTTTGACTTAATTTTAGGTATGGACTGGTTAAGCGAGCATAGTGCATAAATAGATTGTTTCACCAAAACAATAACTACCCAAAGGAAGGGTGGTTAGAAATTAGTATCTACGGGACATAGGAAGGTAATGCCTAATTGTATGATTTTAGTCATGATAGTAGAGAAGCTGATAAGAAAAGAGTGTTTTTTTAACAATTCTAATTTCTAGGAAAACACATAATAGGTAAAAGGAAAATTTCAGAATTCTTTTTTACATACAGGTTCCACCAAAATTTTAACAGAGTCTCCCCTATATTGGGAAGTCCCAAGTTATCAACAAAATCATATTACACTTTCAATTTCATTTTCTAACTTAAAGTATAAAAAAACTATGTTAGCTTTTCTTGGGTAATAATCAATAACACAATCATAGTCCTTTATCAACTCCACCCATCTTCTTTGCTGCATATTTAACTCCTTCCGCGAGATCAAATACCTTAAACTCTTATGATCTATAAAGATTTGAACTTGCAATCCATACAAATAATACCTCCAACCCCAAAGTCAATTTCCAGTCGTCATGATGCAAATTAAATAACTTGGAACTACTTTCTCTCTCCCTTAAATACCACCTTTTTTCCACCTATATCTTGAATTGTCACTATTTTGGTGAAACAATCCACTTGCATTCTATATTTACTCAACCAATCCATGCTTACAATCACATCAAAATCATATAACTTCAAAGACATTATATCTACCCTTAATTTTAACCCTTTGATGTATAGTTTTACCCCTTTATAAACATTATCAATATCTATGTATTCTCCTAGAGGCGTGTCAACCGTTACCCCATATTCAATTCACTTGGAAATACATGCAATTCATCTTCAAGTCGATATGCTATAAAAGAACGACTAGCTTCAGGATCAAT
Source organism: Populus tomentosa (assembly GCA_018804465.1). Lineage (NCBI taxonomy): Eukaryota > Viridiplantae > Streptophyta > Magnoliopsida > Malpighiales > Salicaceae > Populus > Populus tomentosa. Next base: position 7,762,772 of record CM031989.1, on the reverse strand, counting down.
TAAAGCGTAAACTTGCATTAATTCTAACTGTAATGTACTTGCCATCATATTGGGTACAGCTACCACATCCTCCTAAAACATGTGGTATACTTTACCATAAGTCCTCTCCTCCTGGAATCTGGGCCAACCCTAATTAGCACTTGTCCCAGACTGGGGAAGCCTCACTAGTCTATCAACAGTGACCAACTACTGCTGACTTTGTGTAACAACTTTCTGACTCTATGTAGCTCTTACAACCCTACGAGGACAATCTCTCTTCTTGTGGTTTGTATCCCTACTATAAAAACATCCTTTCTCCAAATACTGCAATCCCTCAAACAGTGCCCCTTGCCTCTACAAATACAACACCTACCTGGTGTCGCCAAACAGTCTTTGAGGTGTCTCAAGCTACATCTTCCATATAATGGGTACATAGGTCCCCTCTACTTAGAAGATCCCCTTGTAGCACTGGCTCTTTAACAAGTCGAACCTTCTGAGGATCCCCCACTACTAATCTATCTAGAACCTTTAGATTCTCTACCTATAGTAAAACTCCCCCTCCTCTAAAACTACCCATAAGACTATCCATTTGTCCCCCTATTTTGAAGAGGAGCCCTATTAGTGGCGTATACAAAATATATTCTCTTAACCCTGGTTGTCTAACCTTATTCACTCATAAGCAAGCATAACACTGTTGTGAGGAGGGTGTGGGAAAATCACTGTTGTGAGGAGGGCGCTGGAAAATCACACGGCAACTAGGTGACATCAAAAACAATACAAGATTTTTTTAAAACAAAAATGTATGTTTTGAAATGTAAGTTTTTGTTATGTGAAGTAGGGTGCATGATTTTTGGTATGAAGCACAAAAAAGGGCAAAAAAACCATGAGAGATAAAGGTTTCCAAAGCTGGAACAATGTTGCAGTTTGGAGGGATTTCAAACCGATATACATCCTGGAAGATATATGGCTGCACTATTTTGACATCTGAGCGGTTCACACGACACTCACAGTCTGGTGCTGACAACCAAAATCAGCCAATTCATGGCTCAGTGACAACACACACCGGCGGCTCCGTTCTGTTTGCTGCACATGCGAAACGGATGGTAAGATTAATTTAAATGAAATCTATCGTTAAATTAATTTTTTATTAATAAATTTTTTTTCATTATAGGCTACATCTCTTGGACGTGAGCCAAGCCTGATGGAGCGATTTGTGGAGACGCACGTGCGGAGTCAAGACCGCCAAAACTAGGGGCAATAGTTCATTGACAACCGTGCTCAACATTTCATGGTATGTTTGTTCAATCGTTTTATTTTGTAAGTTATTATGTTTATTAAATTGAATATGATGATTACTTCTTTTTTTTCAGGAGACCTATAATAATATGTTGAGGGAGAGATACAGGGACGATACTTTGACCCATCCGGAATTCAATTTGGATTTATGGATAGAGGTTGGATCGTTAGGTGGACCTGATAAAAATCAGGTTTACAGGCTCTCTAACACAACTTGCGGTCAGTCCATAATGTTTCAACCGTTGGGAGCTCCCAATGTAAAGAGTTTGTGGCCTTGCAGCAACACACAGCTCAGCTCACCGAAAAATACAACCACCCATCATAAGCATACACACAACTCAAAGCGTCTCAATCACAACAAAGAGCGGAGTCTGAACAATAAAAAGCGGCTTATAAACAGCTTCGCGAAATGGTTATGAACATGGCATCATAGAGTGGAACATGTGCGCCTAATCCTTTTTGGCCGTATAACCACCAGCCTCCTCCTCCTCCTCCTCCTCCTCCTCCTCCTCCTCTTCCTCCGCTAGCTCCACCTTTATATTAATTTGTAATAAACATTATGTACCTTTAAAATTTCATTTAATATTTTTTTTTGAAACACATTCAGTTTGTAATGAATATTATTTAACTTTGATTTTCTGTTTTTGATGTTTAATATAAATTTTATTTGCTTAATTGGTTTTTATTACCATTAATTTATATAATTTTATATTATGTATTCTAAATAATTTTTTAAAAAAACAAATTTAGAAAAAACTATTACAAGGGTTTTACCAACAGAATGAATCCGTCTGCATTTGACAGTAGCTGCCACATTCACCTCAGAATTTCCAGATGGATACATTCAGTTGGTAATTCATACACTCACCGACAGCTTTACCGATGGAATGCATCTGTCGGCATTTGACAGTAGCTGCTATAATTACCGATGAATTTATAAACGGATATATTTGGTCGATATTTCAAACACTCACTGACAAATTTATCAACAGTACGTGGCCGTCGGTAAATCACAATATCACCGATAGAATAAAATCCGATGATATATTTCAAGCAGGAAACGTTTTTTTTCAGTGTGCAAATTTCATCTGTAAAGCCATCGGCAAATGGTTTTTTTGTGTTTTCGATCGATATAGCGACGGAATATGGAATTAACGATGAAAGGAAAGCCAACAGACGTATTCCGTCGGTGAAGATGTTGGTAAATAATTTACCGATAAACTCGTAATCACACACCGACAAAATATTTTCATCGGTAAAACTATGAAATCTTGTAGTGCGTCATCGAGTAATGATCTTCATGAGAAGATGAAAACTTTGGCCTCTAACACTAGGACCTTGCAGCAAAATGTCATGTCTTTCCAACAGGAAACAAGGTCAAGTATTCAAAACTTGGAGAAGCAAATGGGGTAAGTAGCTTCAAGTGTTGGGAAATTGGAAGCACAAATGAATGGAAAATTGCCCTCCCAAGCATTGAATCCAATAAAGAATGATAGTGTGATCATGCTGCGAAGTGGGAATGAACTTGAAGAGAAAAGGTTGAAACAAATTGAGATGGAGAAAGAAGAAGAGATAGAAACCGAATTAAGTACAAAGAAGGAACATCCTCCTCTTCCACAAGCTGAAACATCGACCAACACTCCAAAGGTAGCTCCTCACTCAATGAATTCCAGTTTTAAAACAATTCCACCATTTCCTGCGAGTTCTTCTAGGTCAAAGAAAGAGGACAAAGAAAAAGAGATTTTAGAGGTTTTCAAGAAAGTAGAACTCAACATTCCTTTGCTTGATGCTATGAAGCAAATTTCCAAGTATGCCAAATTCTTGAAGGAGTTATGTACTACCAAGAGAGCTTTCAAACTGAAAGGTCAGGATATGGTAAGTATGGATGAAGTTGTATCTGCTGTTGATCAAAAGAATATGCCTTTGAAGCAAAAAGACCCAGGTGCGTTTACTATCCCATGTGTTATTGGTAATGCTAGTTTCAAAAGGGCCTTGTGTGATTTAGGTGCATCCATTAGTGTTATGCCTTAACATGTTTATGATTCTCTTAGTCTTGAGCCTTTGAATAAAACTAGCAATTGTGGATCATAGTTTTGTTTACCCACTTGGTGTGATAGAAGATGTCCTAGTCAAGATTGATAGTTTGGTCATTCCTTGGGACTTTTATATTCTTGATATGGAACATGATTCTTATGATTCATCAAAGAACACTCCTATATTGTTTGGGAGACCATTCTTGAAAACTGCCAATACAAAGATTGATTGTGGTAAGGATACTTTGTCTATGGAAGTAGGAGATGAAAAGATTGAATTTAATTTTCATGATGCAATGAACTATCCTTATAGCAATGTTTATTCTATCACATGATATGACCAAGTTGATAAGTGTGTGCAGCAAGTTTTTTATTATGATTGTGAAGATGGATTAAACATAGCTTTGAGCTATGGCTATGATTTTACTAAGATAGAAGAGATGGAGAGGCACATATGTGTTTCCCAAAACATGCATGAATCAACATTGGCTTTGCAAGCATTGCAAACTGTTCCCCATGATGCAGGAGTCATTCAGCCTATCATGGATAGTGAATAGGTGGCACCTATATTTTTGGTGCCCAAAAAGATTGGAATTGCATTGAAAGAAATACAAAATTATGCTTATGAGAATGCAAGGATTTATAAAGAAAAGATCAAAAGTCTTCATGACCAAACAATTACAAGAAAAGAGTTTCATGTTGGAGACAAAGTCCTTATTTATCATTCGTGTTTTTTCCTAGTTGGATGGAAGAACTTGCCGCTTCTGTGGAGTTAGCTGAACCAATCTATAAAGAATTAGCATGCAATATATCAAGCCAATGACATAAAACAAAAGCGCTTATTGGGAGGCAACCCAACACAAAAAGAAAAAAAATAGATTTGCTTTCTTTTTCCCTTATCTTTTATTTTTTTTATTTTACTTTATTTTTTTCATTCACCTATATTCCTTTTCTTTTATTTCAACAATGAGGATAATGTTGTGTTTTAAGTGTGGGGGTATTGGGAGAATGTTAGTTTTTTTATTTTGATTTTCTTTGTTGTTTAAAAAAAAATTTCTATGTTTGATCTTTTGAACTCCTATTGGTTTATGAGAATGTGAGTATTATATATGAGAATTAATTGAGATAGATAAAGATATAAATCGAATGAAGGACTGTGCATGCAAGTTTTATGGTTTAATTTGTTTAGGGATTGACTTTGAGAATATGTCATGTTGACTTTATAGTGTTATACCAATGCAAGCTTTTGAGCCTTTAACATTATATTCTTTGATTGTGCATTCTTTCAATGATATGTATCTCTAGAACTTGCTTCATATCCTGTTGAGATTACAATCACATTACATATATACATGACGATGATAAAGGCATTAGAAATTTTAACCACTTGAGGGAAAAAGCCAACCTAAAGCATATTATTGTTAGTGAGCCCCTTTTGAGCTCGTTTATCTTTTCTTTGCTTTATCCATGTATAAGCCTTAACTTTATATATGTTTTCCTTTTCCCCTGGCCAAGGATTAGTAGAGCATATACTTGTGATACTTCATGGAATTATGGTTGAAAATTATGTGAAAAGAAAGAAGAAGTTATGCTTGATGAAAAGATGGGCAAATTTGCCAAAAATAACCAAAAAAAGAAAAAAAATTATTCCTTTATGCTCTTAAGATTTTATGTTGAAAGAGCTTGAAATCAAAAGAATTTAAGCATTGGTGATTAAAGATGGAAAATTTATATGCTTTGATGGAATATCTTGTTTGAAATATCATTTTTCATAATGCTCTACTTTCTTTGGTTTGAACCTTTTCTTTTACTCTCTTTTACCTCAACTTAACCTTAGCCCCATTACAACCGGAAAATATGACCTTTTGATTCATGCATTACTTGTAATATGTTAGTAATGGAGATAACATTGAAGAGCAAGCTTATGGTAGAATATATTCATTGATTGAATTTGAGAGATTTAAACACATAAGCCCTAAACACGTGATTGTTGGAGTGTAAATCAATGAGAGGACCTATCACTTTGGCATGTCATAGATTTCATTTAAATCTCGACAATTAATTGAGTTTTGAAGTTTGCATGTAAATAAATTCATGAAAATTTATACTTTTTATCCTTCTTGATTGTGTTCTTGTTTATAATGCATATATTCTTGGATATTGACGGGAGATTAGGAGATTAGTCATAGTGATTTGATTTGATTTAATTTAACTTCAATTTGATTTTACCTATCCTTTCTCGAGGACGAGCAAGAGCTAAGTGTGGGGGTATTTGATGCAACCATATTATTCAATAGTTTCACCCATATTTAACTAGTGTTTTGCCTATATTTTATACATAAAATGACTTGATATTCTTTGTTTTATGTTTTGAAGGTACTTTTGGATGAAAGATGCAAAAAGCAGTAAATTGAAGGTAATTGGCAGATTTGACCTTTAGTCGATGTTTTGTGTAGAGCGTGAGCTCTAAAGGTCAAAATGAAGTAATTATAGTGGCATTAAAAAGCTAACATCCATATCTTTCTGGAATCTAAGGCAAGAAAATAAAATAAGGAAGAGCATGGAAATCACAGCCTTCAAAGTCAAATCTCGCAATCTGCCATTGTTGACCTTCAGTCATTCCAACTTGAATATCTGGAGATACAGAAGTCCAATTTATGAAAACTCAATTTTTTTGGATTCCTGACTCATAGGCCTATCAATGCTCCGAATTTAAGCTAAAAAAATGTCATATGAGAGAAATATGATTTTTAAAAGATGACAACTGAATTTTGCCAACAAACAGGTTTCGTAAAGAAACGAGTCCAAATTACATTTCAAGCATCTAAACCGATATCCAAGTTTTTATTTCAGCAATTTAGCTCCTCTAAGTCAAAGCTCGAAGATTTCATGCAAGGCTATTTCTCCCTTTTTAGGAAAATAGTTTTTGAAGTACTTAAATGTAAACAGTCTACTTAAGGGAGGATCTATTTGTAAAAAAGAGATTAGGGTTTCCTAGGTTATAAAAAGAATGAGAGAAGAGAAGGGGGGCAGCCAGCCAAGAGGAGAAAAACACCCCCTCATCTAAGAAACACGAAATCATGCAATCCTTCTTTTTTATTAGTTGTTCAACAAACATGCAAGGCTAAACTCGTTTTCTTGTTTGCAAGGACACGGAAACCTTTGGATTTCAAGAATTGTGATATTTATTTTACCTTTTCTTTTCAGTTTATATGATGAATATGTTTGTTCTCCTATGCTTATTTTTCCTATGATTGTTTATTTTAATTGCTAGAGCAGACTCTAAGTTATTATTATAGACAATCTATTGCTAAGTTTGATATCAAAACTAGAGTTGTGGTATATGAACTTGTGAAGCAACTGAGTTTAATAATTGTGGTGGATCTACGCTATTAATCTTAGGGAGAATATTCAATCAAATCAAACATAGACTACGGACAGTTATGTTTTCTTGATTAATCAACTTATCTAGTTCTTAAGGCTGCCATTAAATTAAATTACTAATGCGGACACTATGGTTGTTTGATGGTTAGGGTTAGTTATACGGCGGATTCGTTAACTAACCAATGTTAAGAAGAGATAAATATTCAGAATATAAATTGATGTTTTGTTTCCATGAGCAGTTGTGATTTCTGTAGGTGGATGTGTACTTGCGACCAAGGTTTGTTCTCTTGATAATTTTCTGATTTTATTAAATTTTGTTTAATAGTTTTCTGTTTTCTTTTGCTTCAACTTAGATAACGTCCAAACCCTCCCACTAAATTGCATATCATTTAGCATAAAAATCTGACTTGAGCCTTCCTCGTGGGATCGACCCCCTGCTTGCTCTATACTATCTTGTGTGTTGTGTTTGAAGCTAGGGTAATTAATTTGTGCGACCGTGATATCACAACAAATTTTGGCGCCATTGCTGGGGAAGTAATTTTAGTTGATTCTTGTGCTATTATTTTTATTTGTTGTGGTTGTTATTTCTTTTTATGAAAAAAAAAAAAACAAAATTTTTGCTTGATGTGATACTGTTCATGACGGCAACGGTATTGTTCAAAATAGATGTTTTTGTGGAATTAGGTATTTACCTTTTTTTCTAAAGGGAAACAATGTTCTAAACAAGGCTAGTGGTTGTACTATCGGGGCAAAATTTAGTTGTTTTCTAGGGTTTTTAGGCAAGTTTAGTTTTCTAGCGTAGGATTTTCATACAATTTGCATTGTTTTCAATCACTTGTGTGGTTGGTTTCTTTTGAGTTTTCTTGATGATTTATGCTTGTAACCCGTTCTACTAACCAGAGTCAAGTGCAGGTGCATCTCAAAATAGAAAACACTTTACGCAGGTTACAAAAGGAAGCTCATGTCAACACCATGGTTGTTGCACGATAACAAACACTCAAGGAGCTTGCTGCTCCTAACGTGGAAAATCAACCATTATGCATAAACATCGACAATAATGTAAACTTTGAGCTCAAATTTGATTTTATACATTTGCTACCAACATTCAATGGTCTTGCAGGTGAAGATCCTCATACTTATCTCGAGGAGTTCCATATGGTTTGCATTGGCATGAAATTGAATGGAGTTGACAAAGAACAAGTTAAGTTGAAAGCTTTCCTTTTCTCTTTAAAAAGGCAGCAAAGGCATGGTTTTTCTCTATTCTCCCAAGTTCCATTGGAACTTGGAATGCCTTGAAGAAGATTTTCCTTGAAAAATATTTCCTAGCATCTTGAGTTACCAATATAAGGAAAGAAATATATGGGATTCGACAGTCTCATGGAGAGACACTTTTCAAGTATTGGGAAAGATTTGAGCAACTATGCATTCAATGCCCTCACCAAATACCCGATCAACTGCTCATTTAATATTTCTATAAAGGACTGATGCCTAATGACCGTAGTATCATTGATGCAGCAAGTGGAGGGGCATTGGTAGATAAGACACTCGAAGCTGCACGCCAATTGATTTCAAATATGGCAGCCAACTTGAAACAATATGGCAAGCGAGGAGACTTCGCTAACAAACGAGTAAACGAGGTAAGTATTTCTAACCTCGAAAATAAAGTTAATGATCTTACTTCTCTTGTGCGTTCTTTGGCTTGTGGCAATGTACAGCAGGTGAAAGTTTGTAGCATATGCTCCTTACAAGGACATACCTCAGATATATGCCCAACAATGCAAGAAGATTACATTGAATAGGTTCATGCAGTTGATGGAGGATTCAACGGACAACCCCAACGTAAATATGATCCCTTTTCCAACACGTACAATCCTAGATAGAGAGATAATCCAAACTTATGCTATGGGAACCCACTTCAACAAGGCAATCAAGGCCAACAGTTCCATCCCCATGGATCTCAATCCCAACAGAATTATCAAACGAGACAACCCTCTCCATTCATAAACTCCAATGTTATGGGGTCCTCATCCAATGATGATCTTCGTGAGATGATGAAAACTTTGGCTTCTAACACTGTGACCTTGCAATAAAATGTCATGTCTTTTCAACAGGAAACAAGGTCAAGTATTCACAGCTTGGAGAAACAAATAGGGCAAGTAGCTTCAAGTGTGGGGAAATTGAAAGCATAAATGAATAGAAAATTGACCTCCTAAGCATTGAATTCAATAGAGAATGTTAGTGCAATCATGTTGTGAAATGGGAATGAACTTAAAGAGAAAAGGTCGAAACAAATTGAGATGGAGAAAGAAGAAGAGATAGAAACTGAATTGAGTACAGAGAAGGAACATCCTCCTCTTCCAACTGAAAAAAGACCAACACTCCAAAGGTAACTCCTCAATCAATGAATTCCATTTTTAAAACAATTTCACCCTTTCCTATGAGTTCTCTCATGCTTATTTTTCCTATGATTGTTTATTTTAATTGCTAGAGCAGACTCTAAGTTATTATTGTGGACAATCTATTACTAAGTTTGATATCAAAACCGAAGTTGTTGTGTAAATCCCGAGAAAAACAAAATTAAGGCTGGATTAAATTAAAGGAAATAAACTAAACTAAAAAGAAGTGGGGGCAAAACAAATACACTTAAAGAAAATAGGGCCTAAATGCAAATAAGAATAATTACAAAGCATAAGTACTCCTCTTCTCACCAAAAATAGATCTGCGGATAACATAAAGAAAGAAAAGAGGGAGTTTTTATATTCATTTTTACAAATCAAGAGAGAAACACTAAAATTTCAAAAAAACTCATCCAAGATTAAGGGTTATAGGTAGAATAAACACTGGTGGGAAAGGGATTAACAAGAAAAAATTGAACAAGAAGAGAAGAGGGGAGGGTCAGCTGTCATTAGAAAGAAAAGGAGGGATCGAAACCTTGATTCGTACCAGGAAAGGTTTTCTAAACTTACTCTTATGAGTCATTTCAAATCAATTATGAATTGATGCCTGGATGTTAATTTATAGATTTGAGTTCTTAGACTTGAATTGAGAAAAAAGTATGAGTTGCTAAGTTAAAGAACTTCATGTGTTATATGTAAATGGAAAGGTTGATGAATTTGGACAGTTTCATCTCTTGACTTTTAGAGAGATTTCGGGTAGGAGGATGAAGGAATTAGGATCAGGTTCCTCATAGAAATTGTAGTTTTGGATGTTGGCTAACTAATAAAATTGGTCTTGCTCAATTTGGAGTTATAGAACTCCAACTATGGGTCACCAACCGAGACTGGGTCATGATAGACCCTATTGGGTAGTAGGTCTGGTTCGTTGATGAGAAATTTTAACTGTCTCTAGAGGCAGAACTGGATTCTCCTTCCTTCAGAGAACTTGTAGCCTCATGTCTTAGCTTTCCAACAAGACTAATCTTGCTTGAATCGGAGTTCTATAACTTTAGATATAGTTAAAAATCTGAGGAGAGGTTGAAGAGTAACAGTTAGATAGTAACAGTTCAAAAATAAGACAGTAACAGTTGGACAGTAACAGTTCAAAAATGAGACATTAACAGTTTAATATCTAGACAGTAACAGCTCAACATCTAGACAATGACAATTCGGGATTTAAGTAGAAACAGTTCATATATATATATATATATATATATATATATATATATATATATATATATATATATATATATATATAAAGGAATGATAATTGTGGTTGGACAAAGAATGACAATATTAATGCGTGAAATGAGAAAAACATAAAATATTAAGAAATGACTGAAAGAAAGACTTATTGGTTGTTGATATGGTTATAATAAAACATATCCTTGAGTGAGGAAAATTTATGAGATAAACCTGTGAATTTTTAGAGGGACCACAATCGTGGTGCAATAGCAGCAGCAAGGGAGCACGAGTAGAGCTTCTATTACAGGTAGGTGAATCGCACCTATACTTCCTAGTTAATTCCATGATTTATTTATATTACCAATGTGAAATGTGAATTACTGAATATATGTGTATTCAAGGTGAAAAGTTGTTGTGTAAATTGTCAAATGATGAAATTATCAATGACAAAAGAAATATGAGAACTGCGATTTGAGGCATAAACTAGCATATATTTAGTGTATGTTAGGATTTTGGGTAAGGGGATTGCCACGATTGGACTAGGACTAGTATACATTTAGTGTATGTTAGGATCCCAGGTAAAGGGATCACCATGTATGGACTAGCATACATTTAGTGTATGTTAGGATCCTGGGTAAGGGGATCACCATGTATTAGCTAGCATATATTTAGTGTATGATAGGATCCCGGGTAAGGGAATAACCTTGCATCGACTCCTATGGGGTGATGATGATGATACCAGTGAAATTAGTATTGATGATGTGATAAGCAAAAAAATAATCATGTTTGATTTCATAAAATCTGGAATGAATGTTGAAAGTGGTAGAGGGAACAGTTATTAATAGTTGGATCAGGAAGAGATTCTAATAAAAACTAGAAGGGAGAAGTGAATAAACTATGAATGCATTTTACCTTGTTGAAATTGTTAGATATTCGTGTTGTTATATTTATTGTAATATTCACCTTTCAATAATATGTATTTTGTTTCAGGATTATCGCATGTACGATAGGAGTAGATCCTAGCTTATGTTCCCTTCTTGTAATCTAGGTTCTAGGGAGTATACCCTTGTATTTTGTAAACATGAAAATGTTTGTATAACCTAATTTGTATAATTAATGTTAAAACTTGATTGAATGAATTTAACCTTGTAGTTTATATAACCATATTTCATGTCTATGTATTTATATTTATTTATTTATTTATTTATTTATTTATCCATCTATAATGATATTTTGTTAACTAATGCATATCTTAAATATTATAGTTGATGGGTGTGAGTATAAGTGTGGAATTGAAACCCAGGATGATTGGGTCGGGAATTAAGTTATGAGATGCAAGCTATTAGAAGTGTAAATAGATTCCATGTCAATAACTTAGGACCTTCCGGTATAGGGGGGACTCCGTCGAAATTCTGGTAGATTTTAATACAAAGACAATGAATATATATATATATATACAAAAAAAATTACTTTCTTTTTTTCTATTGACATGAGATTGTCGTTTTATCCCGGAATGGGGGATGTTACATTTTGGTATCAGAGCCCAGGTTAATATTTTGGGGACATAAATAATTAGATGATTTTGAAATGTATTTCAGGATGGTGAGAACAAGGCAAGGAGCCAGGACTAATCCATCCCCAGTTCAGGGAAGTGACTAGAGTTTTTGTAATGAAAGTAATCCAGATTGGGATCCCTTGGCAGACACCTCCTCTCATATACCTGCAACATCAGTGTACTTAGAAGGGGGTAAGTCAGTGAGACTTGAAGATGATTCGTTGTTCTGTCAGGCAGATGTGTCCATACCCGAGGAGGTATCAAACAGACAGGGGGGATAATATACCCCCACTAGTGGCACCGGTAGCTGAATCAAACCCATTTTCATATCCTGCTTTTATGGAACATATAGTGAGAGCTGTAACAGCAGGAATGGTAGTGGGAGCCTCCAATATGACTCCTAGATTTGGGGGAGTAGTCACTATAGTGCAATGGGTGAAGGGTATGAGAGAGATGAGTTGTATGACTTACCGTGGCAAAGAGGATGCTGAGATTGATGGGCATTGGCTGAGGAAAGTGGAAAGAGTTATAAATCAGATGCAGGTGCCAGAAGAGCTACGGGTGGATTGTGTGACTCAGCTATTAGTTGAAAGTGCCCATTCTTGGTGGGAATCAACCACAACAAAATTCAAAGGGGCAATACAATGCAAATGCAAGTAGTTTCGGAAGCCAACACATGGATCAAGTCAAATCAGTCATCACTCTTCGCAGTAGTAAGGTTATTGAAAAACCCACTCTTGAACCTTGTGAGAAAGATGATGATTCAATCTCTGAGGATACAGAAGGGGTTGATCTGAATATTATAAAAAAAAGATTGATTCTCCACCAGCACTTCCATTTCCTTATGGCATGACCAAACAAAGGAAAGTCAATCACAATTCTGAAATCCTTGAAACTTTCAAACAGGTAAGGATCAATATACCTTTGTTGGATGCTATTAAACAGGTACCTTCCTATGCTAAATTTTTGAAAGATCTATGAACTGTGAAGAGAAAACTGAATGTGAAAAAGAAAGCATTTTTAACCGAACAAGTAAGTGTTATTCTTCAGAACAATAATGCTTTGAAATATAAAGACCCTGGTTGTCGTACAATTTCTTGCTTTATTGGAGAACATAAAATTGAAAGAGCCTTTTTTGATCTTGGAGCTAGTGTGAATTTACTTCCATATTCGGTTTTTCAAATTCTCAATCTAGGTGAGTTAAAACCAACTTCTATAACTATTTTACTTGCTGATAGATCTATAAAAGTGCCTAGAGGAATAGTTGAGGATGTGTTAGTACAAGTTGATAAATTCATTTACCATGTAGATTTTGTTGTCTTGGATACACAACATGTTGAAACATGTAATTCAATTTCTGTCATTTTAGGACGTCCATTTCTTGCCACTTCTAATGCATTGATTAATTATAGGAATGGACTAATGAAGCTATCATTTGGAAACATGACATTGGAGATGAATATTTTCAACATTTGCAAGCAACCTGGAGATGATAATGACTTACAGGAAGTGAACTTTATTGAAAAATTAGTTCATGATCAATTTTAAACCAATTTTAGTGAAACTGAGATTGATGAACCTGATGATTTGCAAATGATCTATTTTCAGGAAGAATCAAAGTCAAAGAATTGGAGACCACAAATTGAAGAATTGTCACCATGATCAATTGAGTCTATGCCTTCAAGTGTTCAACCACCAAAACCTTATTTGAAGCCGTTACCATTCAATCTTAAATACTCATTTTTCGGAGAAAATGAAACTTTTTCGGTAATAATCTCTTCCAAACTTAATGCACATCAAGAAGGTAAGTTATTACAAACTGTGAAAATGCACAAAAATGCATTAGGATGGACCATAGCTGACATAAAAGGAATTAGTCTTTTGATTTGCACACACAGGATTTATTTGGAGGAAAATGCTAAACCCTCTAGAGAAATGCAACGAAGGCTTAATCCTAATATGAAAGAAGTAGTGAAAAATGAAGTCATTAAGCTTCTAGATAATGGAATCATTTATCCTATTTCTGACAGCAAATGGGTAAGTCCTACCTAAGTTAAACTCAACATCGACCTTAATGTTTAATATTAACATGTCTTATCTTTTTATCTTAATAATTCTTAATACCTTGCTTGTTAAATGGTTAATCCAGATTTGTGTTGTATAGCACTTTGTACAACAAATGCTTGGCACTCTCATAGCCCAACCGTATGGTATTACCTACGTCTATGCTATGAAAGGAACTTGATTTGTTGTTAGCATAAGTTGGTATCATGAATTCTTGACAATATTTAAAAGTTTGGTGTTACTTAAATAAGATAATTAATATAATCATGTTAATAATTTATAATGAGCTATTAATGACAGATCATCTGATTGGAATCTCCTTTGTGTGTGGTTTCCAGTTGAATAATAAGAGTTTATACTATACTTGTTTGAAATACCATTAGTGGATCCTCTGACCTTGACATTTGTTTTTATTATTGTTTAATCCTTACATTAATCTTTCATCTCAAAATTCCCATCAACTTCTTATTGTTCTTCTTCTTCTTCATTATTATTACTACTACTACTACTACTACTAATATTATTATTACTATTATTATTTTTATTGTTGTATTATTATTATTTATAATTTATACAATTAACCTCCCTGTGGTTCGACCCCGGTCTTATCGGGTTATTTATTACTTTGACACTCCTGCACTTGGAAGAAGACATTAATATTTTGGTCTTATTAACCATTGTCAACCTTTACCTACAGCAAAGAGCGGGTATAAAGGCTTGTAGCATTTAAGTGAAGAAGTACATAATAGTGAATAAATAACACTATTTAAAATAAATAAAATAGATAGGTGGCCTACGATTTTTTTTCAACATAAAAAAAAAATACTAGGACAATTTAAATATTTCTAAAAATGCAAATAAAAAAAATCAAGATTTGAGTCATTGAGTTGATTGATTTTAATAAGATTGATTTATTTAATAAAATGAATAAAAAAAATACAATGATGGTAAATAAACTAAAAAAAATGACAGCAAAAAAAGGCTTGACCCAAACCCATCTCGGTTAGCACATTAAATATTCGATGTGATTATGACACTGGGGTAACCTTGTCAAAAGCAAATTGAATAAAATCATAAAGCTCAATTATCAAATAACTCGATGTTGAAGGGCAAATTTAAATGAGGCTTATTTTAACACTAACAATCTTGATTCTATTATTCCTATTGTGGTCGTTTCTTTGTTGCAAGAGTTTGATGATGTATTCCTGAAGACATCCCTAGTAGATCACCACCATTAAGGGGAATTGAACATTAGATTGACCTTGTACTCGAAGCTTCCATTTCTAATTGTCCAACCTATAGAAGCAACCTTGAAGAGACGAAGAAGCTTCAAAGGCAAGTAGATAAGTTAATGATGAAAGGGTACATTCGTGAAAGCTTACCCTTACGCCATGCTAGTATTACTTGTGCCTAAAAAGGATGGAATATAGAGGATGTGTATTGACTATAATGTCGTCAACAACATAACAATAAAGTACGACATCCTATTCCTAGGCTTGATGACATGCTAGATGAGTTACATGGATCATATATTTTCTCTAAAATTGACTTGAAGAGTGGGTACCATCAAATTAGGATGAAAAAAGGTGATGAGTGAAAAACTGCATTTAAGACTAAGCATGGTTTGTATGAATGGTTAGTCATGTCGTTTGGACTTACAAATGCACCTAGTATGTTTATGCGTTTAATGAATCATGTATTGCGTGTGTTTATAGGTAAGTTTGTTGTTGTATATTTTGATGACATTCTGATCTATAGCAATAACTTAAATTCAGCATCTTGATCATTTGTGTAATGTATTTAGTGTATTGTGTAGTGAGCAATTGTATGCTAATCTTAAAAAGTGTACCTTTTGCATGAAGAAAATCGTGTTTCTTAGTTATGTCATAAATGCACGGGTATCGAGATGAATGAGGAGAAAGTTAATGGCATTTGAGATTGGCCTACACAAAAATTGGTGAGTAAGGGTAGAAGTTTTCATGGACTTGCTAGTTTTTATAGAAGGTTTGTGAAGGATTTTAGTATTATTGTTGCACCTTTAATTGAAATTGTGAAAAAGTCTGTTGGATTTAAATGGAATGATGAACATGATAAGGCTTTTAATTTGTTGAAAGATAAACTTTGTTCGATGCCTGTTTTAGCTTTGCTAGACTTTACGAGAGCTTTTGAAGTTGAATGTAATGCTTCAGGTATAGATATAGGAGCTGTGTTAATGCAAGATATGAGGCTCATTGCATATTTCAGCAAAAAACTTCTTAAATTACTCTACATATAACAAAGAGCTCCATGCCTTAGTAAGAACTTTAAAGATGTCGCAGCATTACCTATGGCCAAGGAGTTTATGATACATTCAGATCATGAATTATTGAAGCACTTAAAAGGGCAAGGTAAGTTGAGTAGAAGACATGCCAAATGGGTTGAATTTATTGAAACCTTTTTGTATGTGATCGTGTATAAGCAAGGAAAAGAAAACATTATGGCTAATGCACTTTCGAGCATGTATGTTTTTTTATCTACTTTAGATGCTAGATTTCTAGGATTTGAACACATAAAAGAATTATACAAGGATGGTAATGATTTTGCTAATATTTATAATGCTTGCAAAACTTTGGCTTTTGGGAAGTTCTATAGAATTGATGGATATTTGTTTAAAGAGAGTCGTTTGTGTGTTCCATTAAGTTCTATACGTGAATTGCTTATACGAGAAGCACATAGGGGCAAGTTGATGGAGTATTTTGGTGCTGTTAAGACTTTGGATGTGTTGCATGAGCATTTTTATTGGCTTAAAATGAAAAACTATATGCAACGCATATATGATAAATGCATAACTTGTAGAAAAGCAAAGTCTAGGACTCAACCATATGGCTTGTATATCCCTTTGCCTATACCTAAGGAACCATAAGTAGACATTTTGACGGACTTCATCTTATATTTACCTAGGTCAAAACAGGGTATGGATTCAATTTTTGTAGTTGTTGATAGGTTTTCAAAGATGACACATTTTATTCCATGTCATAAAACCGATGATGCAACTAACATTACTGATTTGTTCTTTAGGGAGATAGTATGGCTTCACAGGGTCCTCTAAGAGCATTGTTTCTGATAGAGATGTTAAGTTCCTTAGCTATATTTTGAAGGTGTTATGCGGCAAATTGAGTACTAAATTGTTGTTTTCAATTACTTGTTACCCCCAAACAAATGGACAAACCGAAGTAGTTAATAGAACCTTAACACAAGCTATCATTCAAAAGAACTTAAAGAATTGGGAAGATTATTTGCCATTTGTAAAGTTTGCATATAATCATAGTATGTATTCTACTACTGAATTTTCACCATTTGAAATTGTTTATGGATTTAACCTTTTAACTCCCATGAATTTGATTCATTTGTCTGTTAATGAAAGGGTTAGTTGGAATGGTAATTGACACAACCAAAAAATTGATGTCTTCTTCCAAGTGCAGGAGTGTCGAAGTAATAAATAACCTGGCAAGACCGGGGTCGAACCACAGAGAGGTTAATTGTATAAATTATAAATAACAAGACAACAACAACAATAACAACAACAACAACAACAACAACAACAATAATAATAATAATATTAATAGTAGTAGTAGTAGTAATAATAATAATAATAGTATTAGTAGTAGTAGTAGTAAAAAGAAGAGGAGGAAGAAATTAATGAGAACTTTGAGATGGAAGATTAATGTAAGGATTAAACAATGATAAAAACAAATGTCAAGGTTAGAGGATCCACCAATGGTATTTCAAACAAGTATAGTATAAACTCTTATTACTCAATTTGAAAACCACACACAGAGGAGGTTCCAATCGGATGATTTGTCATTAATAGCTCATTATAAATTATTAACATGATCATGTTAATTATCTTATTTACATAACACCAAACTTTTAAATATTGTCAGGAATTCATGATGTTAACTGATATTAACAACAAATCAAGTTCCTTTCATAGCCCAAGTGTAGGTAATATCATACGGTTGGTACGGTTGGGCTATGAGAGTGTCAAGCATTTGTTGTACCAAGTGTTATACAACACAAATCTAGATTAACCATTTAACAAGCAAGGTATTAAGAATTAATAAGATAAAAAGATAAGACATGTTAATATTAAATATTAAGGTCCATGTTGAGTTTACACCATACTTGTTCTTACACCATTAGTGTAACCTTTTCACCTTGACATAATAAACTTAGCTAAACATAATGAAGAAGAGAAACATAAATAAAAAAACAAGAACATAAATAAGATATAAGTTAACTAAGGAAAGGAAAGGAAAGGAAATGAAAAGCATAAACAAGATATTAATGAAAGCAAAACTTAAGAATTACAAAAAAATATAAAGAGAGAAATAAAGAGCATGAACTTGATCTGAACAACCAAGCCCCCAAATGTATGGCAAATGCCTCTTTTTATAGGCCAAAATTCGGAATTATTGATTTGATGACTAATTGTTGAGTGGGTGGCCAACTTTTCACTTGGTGAAAATCCCTATCTTCTTGTCTGAATAAAAAAAAATGCTACCATCCGAACTGGGTCCACTAGAAAACATGAAAGTTGTAGGAAATTGACTCAGTTTTCCAGGGAAAAAAAATAGAGGTCATTTGGACTTCTAGAACTCCAGATATGGGCCAAACACTGAACAATATTCGGGTTGTAGGACATATTCGGACTTCTCCGTTGTTGCTATAATTTGGACTTGAAAATGACCTTCTTAGATCTTGATGAAAACATGAAAGTTGTAGGCCTATGTCTTACTGAATTTGTATAAAAATATGAGGTCATTTGAACATCTAGAACTCGAGATATGATCTAATTACCAAACAGTGTTCTAGTTTGGACTGCACCAACATCTCTTTTCTAAGTTTCACCCTCTCTTTATCTTCACAAATTTTAGTAGTTGAATTCATCAATCAATCCTTTGATTTATGTGATAAGCCTGCATTTAAGATGGACATTTACCATATATTAGGGCATTTTATAGTATTAGACTTGTTATTATAAATCATGCTTAAGTTAAGGAGTTATTGATACTTTAAGTGCAAAATGATGATATAAAACCTTGATAAATATGCACTTTTAAGTACTGATCAGTAATCATAAAGCACAGGTGATGAAGACATTCCATACGAGCATGCAACAACAAATTGAAAAGAGGAACCATGTATATGGAACCAAAGCCAAAAAGGGCGCAAACATATTGTCTTTCAACCCCATGACTAGGTTTGGGTGTATATGCGCAAGAAGAGATTTTCGGCCCATAGGAAATCAAAGCTAGAGCCACGAGGAGATGTGCCATTTCAAATCCTTAAGAGGATTAATGACAATGCTTATAAAGTTGATTTGCCAGGTGAGTATGGTGTTAGTACCTTTAATGTTTCTGATCTTACTTTGTTTGATGTAGGTGATGATTCGAGTTTGAATCCTTTTAAAGAGAGAGGGGATGATGAAAATCAGCCTAACACCAAGCGTAATCATGCTAACGACCCATTAGAGATGCCAATTACAAGAGCTAGGGCAAATAAGCTTAAAGAAACATTGAATGAGCTTGTATAGAACATATGGAGCAAGATGGACATAGAGGAGGAGCTTGAGACATCTAAGGAGCATGAAGGACAACCTCTAATTCATCTAATATAAGTCCAAGAAGAGCCCAATTCGTGTGGAACAAGGGCATGATGTATCTGCCCCTATACCAACCTTTTTTCCTAATGATAAAAGGATAGAAAGTCAACAATTTATTCTCTTAAACAATCAAGGAAGTTTCGGTAGATCTAATTCCTAAAGAGGGAAGAATTATGTAATGCTTTTCCTATTTTAAGAAGGAAAGTAATTAAATCAGCAACAAATAGGGAGAATTGTTTTCTTATTTGTCCAAGTTAAATAAGGAAATCCAAGCTAATCAAAGACCTAAAGGGGCGTTAGCATAAATTTTTCAAATCAGATTTCTCTTAGCTTATATAGGACTTCTAAAGGGCAGTAAATTTGATCATATCATATTTAGGATATTAAATTCAGATTTATTATTGTTATTATTATTTTCTTCTTAGTTTAGGGTTTTATTTATATTATTTGAGTTTAATTGTAAGTATACCTCATATAAATCTACATTAAGGTTTGTTTCAGTCTAAAGTCAGTATAAATAAAGGCACAACTAGACATGCAAGGGTCACACAATTTTCATATCAATAAACTTCTTTTTTCCTGTGTTGATTGGATAATCTCCTTTCCTTGGTTCTCTAAAGAGTTGAAAAATAACTTATCGAAGAACAATTGACTTCATGACATCATCCTTATACTTCTCGTTCGTGAATCAATATGTGTTGGGTGGAGGTTTCCATTTCCAATAGTGTTAGTACCTAGGTACAAGTTATCTTTGTGTCACACTCTTATCAAACCTAATTTACTTGACTTTCCGGGAATTGACGTCTTTGCGTGTGGGTTTCAAGAGGTTTGCATCACCTAATATTGAAGGGCAACATAACTTGGATTATTTTCAAAATTAGTGAAAAAATCCAACAAAAAGTAAATAAAAAATAACAGAGCCTAATCTCCAATTAAATAAATGTTAAAGGATGAAACTGAAAAAACTTGAACTTTGAAAAAAGAAAAACAAAACCAAGCAAACGTAGGTGAATCTCTTAAACCTAGATTAATTTAAAAAACTCTCAACTTGTGAAATCCTAGACTTAAACTAATCATGAAGCTCAATTCCTAATTAATTTATTGTTGAAGAAAGAAACCAGAAAAAAATATTAATTTAAAATTTTTCCAAGGTAAATAAATAGCAATAAAATAATAATAATCAAATCTGATAAGAAAAAAACCGAACGAGGATGAAATAGTAAAAAAAATCAATTTTAAAAATTATCTCAAATAAAATAAATAATAATAAAAAGAATGAGTGGGTTTATGAGGACCAAATCTAAGATGTGAAAAAAATTAAAGGAGGATGAAATTAAAAAAGTTCTAATTTTATAAATTATTTCATATAAAAAAAAGTAATTAAAAGAATATATATACAATTTAAAGAAAAAAACAAATTGAAGGATTGCTATAAGAATTTGAAAGGCTAGGTATGAAAATCAAGGACAAGATTAGAAAAAAAAGAAAAGGAAAAAAGGTTGATGACACCAAACTAAAATTTGGTTGAATATACACACCACTTAAAAGTAGAGGGGCCACAAAGAGTATTTAGATGCCACCATTGAGAATATGTTTGGCAGTATAGTAGCGGTTGTTTTTCAAATAACTTTTCAAGCCGAAATGCATGTCAATAATTTTTTTTATTTTTTAAAAATTATTTTTGACATCAGAACATTAAAACGATCCAAAACATACAAATCATATTAAATTTTAACAAAAAAATTTTTTTTGAATTTTTTTGGAACGCTGTTTGCACCGCGTTCCCAAACAGTGTTTGAGTGCAGCATTTAGTCACTATTGACCATACGTGTGTAACATATTTTTTTAATAATATTTTTCTGATAAATTATCAAATAGCCTTAAGTGAACATGTTTTTTTTTTTTAAAAAAAAATTAGAAAAAAATGAAAATGCTCTTAAAAACTATGAAATTTTGGTATCAAAAGGCAACTCAATCATTTCACTGTGCTTAAGAAATTCAAGGGACAACATAGCCTCTTCACGTAATTTTTTTTCTTCCAAGGGTAATTAAATCTTTATATCGTGCTAAAAAATGTAATAAAGTTAATTTATCCAAATCAATTAAATAATGATAAGAATGAGAAAATAATATTATATAAGAAGTGGAGTCTTGGGCTTTTTTTGTATTTTTTTTAAAATTTTAATTTTAATATTGTAATGACAGTTTAGGCAAGAAGCATGGTTAAAAAAACAAAATGTAAAATAAAAAAATTACTCATTAGAAGCAGCAAATAAGTAGGAAAACAGAAGAGCTATAGTAAAAAACAATACACACACTAGCACCAAGGGTAAAATAAAAATGAGTAACCGAGAGGATGTCTTTATCAAAACTCTCTATTTTCTTTCTCAAATCTTCATTTTAATACGATGCCCTCTAATAACACACACAGATCACTTTATTTTGTTAATGTCTCTCCCCACCAAACGCTCAGCCACAGCCACCACTAGCACCGCCGGTACTTCCACCTCTAATACTTACCCTCCAATGAAGAAGGCCAAGTGCCAGGCCGCCTCCGCCTGCTCACCTCTCGACTACAACAAAAACGGCCTCCATCACTCCGATGACGTCGTCTTCGATCCTTCCTCCATGTCTCTCGACGACGATCCCAAGCTCGTCGACTACCGCCCTCCTCCCGCCGCCGCTAATTTGTCTCGCAAAAAAGCTACTCTTCCACAGCCCGCCAAGAAGCTCGTCATCAAGCTCGTCAAGGGTAACTACTAACAACTTCTCAATCATGGGTTTTGCTTATATATTACAAAATTAATGTGGGTTTTTGGTGTGATTAACATAATGGGTTGTGCAGTATATTTTTTTTTTTTGGATATTGGGATCTCGTTGCTACTTAGCTTAACATGTTGGTGTGATTTCATCTTAGGAGTGAACTGAGCTATTGATTTCAGTGTTTTGATTATTATAAATACAAATTTTATGAGAAAAACGTATGATAACTTTCAATTTTTGATCTGGTAAATTGCTTGCAGTTCTGTTACACCTCGTAGCTTCTTTTGGGCTTTCGTTTTTCAGAAGTTGTTATCTATTCAATTTGCTGCTAAGTTTTTACACCTTGTTTACATGAATTCTTCATAATAATTCTATGTTCTTCAATGTTAGTTTCTATATATACTATCCAAAAGCTTGGAAATAGCTATGATTGTATTTCGTTCGATTATGTCTTTCTAACTTCTCTTCTGTTTCTCATTAACTTAGCACTTCCTGTTAACACTTTTTCTTGAGCCCAAACTCTTCAAGGTCAATTGCAACACCTCATTATCGTGCATGACGATGGGGAAAGTGCTTTGGTACACCGTGGAATGAATGAATTCTTAGGGAATGATTTGTAAACATTAATACATTAGATTCTAGTTGATGAATTGGTGTTTCATTCTTCATTAATGAGCTATGTTCTTATGCTTCCAATTTTGTTATGACTATGAATGAATTGAATCCATTGAATTTAGTAGTAGCAGTGAATCTAGATTATGAAATTACAGTTCCTTGTAAAAATTTAGCCAAATATGTTTCACCTTTAACTGATTATTGTGTTTACTGAAGCTAAACCAACTCTGCCCACAAATTTCGAGGAGGATACATGGGCAAAGCTGCAGTCAGCCATTAAGGCTATATTCTTGAAACAACCAGCTCCTTGTGACTTAGAGAAGCTTTATCAGGTATGACTGCTACAATTTATTTCTCATTGTTTCATCCTATCCTTGTTTCAACTCAACACAGTAATTTTTCTACTCTGATGTGTTTTTGGTTGATTTTGGGATGAACCATGATGTTGTCATTAGGCTGTCAATGATCTGTGCCTGCATAAGATGGGGGGGAATCTTTATCTACGAATTGAAAAGGAGTGTGAAGCACATATATCTGCAGCCTTACAATCCTTAGTTGGTCAAAGCCCAGATTTGGAGGTTTTCTTAAAACTGGTTGCAACGTGCTGGAAGGATCTCTGTGACCAGATGTTGATGATCCGTGGCATAGCCTTGTATCTGGACAGAACATATGTGAAACAAACCCCAAATGTGCGTTCATTGTGGGACATGGGCTTGCAGCTTTTCCGCAAGCATCTTTCTTTGTGTCCTGAAGTTGAGCACAAAACTGTCACTGGCATCTTACGAATGATTGAGAGGGAAAGGTACCTCTGTAAACTAAAATATTTAGTCTAGCATATGTTTCAGATTTCTTGTTTTCTGTCAATGGGTTTCACATCTATCCTGGCAACTTCTGTGTACTGTATGTGTATTTGTTCTTTAAATTTCTTTCAAAACTGTTTCTACAAATAACATAGGTGCTAATAAGAGTTGAGTTTGATGAACTCGTATCAATACTTGACTGGAACACAGACTACTTGCAAGTTGTAACATGAAGACATGCTTTTATTCTCCAATTTGATTATTAAACATGTAGTGACAAAGAATTAATTGCCAATAAATGAAAACTAAATATCTGCAAACCTTGGAAGTAAATCATTCCACTCCCTTTCCCACAGATTGGAAAAAGGAAACTTGTTTCTAGGATATAGGAGATCAATTTATGGAGTGGTCACAAATCTTGCAATTGAGAACTTTGTGACATTAAATTATTGGAGTATTTTGAAGTATTATAGTTTACTTCTTGGACACTTCATAGAGATCCTTTTTCTGTGATTGCAGATTAGGTGAATCAGCTGATAGATCTCTCCTTGACCATCTCTTGAAGATGTTCACTTCACTAGGAATTTATGCAGAAAGTTTTGAAAGACCTTTCCTTGAGTGCACATCTGAATTCTATGCTGCTGAAGGCATGAAATACATGCAGCAATCGGATGTTCCAGATTACTTGAAGCATGTGGAGGTGCCTTTTGTTTTTCCTCTGATATTGTACAGGATTAAAGTGGAATATGAAAATCACTTTTGCTTTTATCTGCAGCTTTTATTTTATTTCTTTTACTTAATATTTGTTTACCCCTGGAACATTTGGTGGGTTACATGTTCCTGCAGTCAAGATTGAATGAAGAACAAGATCGATGTAATATTTACATTGATGCAAGCACTAAAAAGCCACTAATAGCAACTGCAGAAACGCAGCTACTTGAACGCCATATATCCGCGATTCTTGATAAGGTGCAAATGCCCTTTAGTTATACATAGCTTCCTTCAAAAGTGCAATCTATTTTCATTGCTTGAATAATCATTTGTTTCTCTCTTCTGTCCAGGGGTTCATGATGCTGATGGATGGACATCGGATTAAGGACCTTCAGACAATGTACTCATTGTTTTTAAGGGTCAATGCCCTTGAGTCATTAAGGCAGGCCCTTAGCATGTACATCAGAAGAACTGGGCAGGGCATTGTCATGGATGAAGAGAAGGACAAAGATATGGTTTCCTCCCTGTTAGAATTTAAGGCTTCTCTTGATTCAATATGGGAAGAAAGCTTCTCCAAGAATGAAGGATTTTGCATCACCATAAAGGATGCATTTGAGCATCTAATTAATCTTCGCCAGGTTAGTCTGTTGCTCTGTTGGTCTGATCTTAATTGGTTGCAAAATTTTATCGTATTCAACAAGCTTATCACCTGTGTGCTGCATGAGATTACTACAAAATGTTTGCAATAACTATAAAGGTTCTTGAAAATTTTCTAAAAGAATAGAGAAAAAAATGAAATACTTTTTCACATACAATTTACAGTAAATTCTGATAATCAAACCCCACAAAATGTTGAGTTCAAATCTTTACAAGTTTTCACCGTTGTCATGTTAAAAGAAAATGGAAAGACAATAAAATAAAAGGTAAACGAGGAGTTAGGAAAGTAAACAACAATCAAATGAACAGCGACACTTGCCTTTTAGAAATACTAAAGTGGAGATAAAAATATGAATGAAATTTTCCAGCAAATGATAGGTATTTTCAACCTTTTGCTCCATACTTATGTCTGCTGATTATGCATTGATCTTTTGTTTTTGTTAAAAAGTAATTAGTGGTACCTAAAAAGTTAATGCTGGTAAGAGGAAAAAAGAGCTATTGAACTTTTCCATGAAGTGTTTTCTTAAAACACTTTAAATGCCATAAAGGCAGGCTTAAACGTAATTGATAAAGAAATGTCACCAAATGACTCTTAGTTTGCAGATCTGGTGAGGCTAAGGTTAAACTTTTCTGGGCTTCAGACATGTCTGAAGTATTTTAATTGTTAAATTTGCAGCATACATGCTGACATATCCGGAGTGGTTAATGGTAGAATTTGCAATATAAATGGACAATATTAGAGTGGTGAAAGTTAGATTAATTTAGCTTTAAATTTAATGCAGTGATTTTCATTTGCAGTGCTATTCAACAAAATGGCACATCTTTTATTGATAGGATCAGACTACTGTTCAATCAAAATTGATATTGGGATCATATGCTAGTTTTCTACCAAAAGTAACACATTAAGAAAATGTCCTGTGGTACAATTTATCATGCAATGTCTTTCCTGAGAAAATCGTAGTGTGGGATTCTCCGGGTAATTTGATGGAGAGAAAAAGTAGTTTGGTTGCTATTGCTCTCAGCTTCTTTTAGCCACTTTTGTGTCTTAAAAGTATAGAGCTTTGAATAATAGAAGAAAAGCACCTATACCTAGCAAGATTATGTGAACACCTAAAATTGGTGTCATTTTATTTCTATCTTACCATACATAAAAAATGGAAAAGATTCTTCAAGAGTCTTGGGTCCTAGAAGTGCATGATAAATAACATTAAAGCCCAATATTGCAGAGGAAATTATGTGAAGCACACCTGATTCAAAGTATAGAAAAGGTACATATAACTTCCATGCCATGACCCACCCTCCAACCTAGAGTAGCTAGTGGGGATGTAAAATTAATTCTTGTTCATACATTGGCTTCTCCAGTATGAAATGGGCACTGGTTAAGGTGATCTGTCTTGAAAAAAAAAAAAACAAAACATTAACCTCTTATAAAGGAATTGCTTTGTTTTTGGATCAAAGTAAGGTACCTGTGTTCAACCAAAAACAAAGGAACTTGTAGTCAAGTCTATCAAGTAAAAATATAATTTTTTAAAACTGCAGTAGTTAGTTACCTAACATTGCTTCTACTAGTGGTACTTTCATTTCAAACTGTAGCTCAGTAGCTGCAGCTGCACATCAATACTGAACAGGGGTTACAACTGCTTATTTATTGGTTAAGCTATGTCATAAATATCACTGTGTCAGGTAAGTGCTAAGGGCTCTTGGAGCCTAGTTGTACACTTGAGCAAAGCAAGGCACATGCCTATAATACCTAATATATGATGGTTTTTCTCTTCTCTCTCTCGTTAATTTTTTTTTTTGGGGGTGGGGGAATCATAAATCGAATCTTTCCTCTGCTTACAAAATATCCTCTGTAAAACTTGTGTGGCCATAAGAATGTGGCTGAAAAGTCTTATTTTTTATCTTGGTAGAAACCACTGTAGATCATAACTAATATCACCTAAACTTCTGAATATCATTCACATAACCTTATAAAACTTGATATGAAAAAGAAATAGATGAATCTTCATCTAGCAAGTGTTATTTTTTTTTATTTTTTTTCCCGGTGCTTTTTGAGCAGACCCTTGTTCCTTGTTTATGGTGCCTCCCCTAGGGTTTGAAAAGTGTTTTAGTTTTGTGCTTAGCACCTAAGGTGCACCTTTAACAGCACTAGGGCTAGGTTATGGGAAAATATAGAATTTCCAGGTTTTGATTTTGACCAAGGGGCTCTCAAAATAAAGTGATCGGGTTATAAAAAAGCTATGGGTTAGAGACAAAATTGGGTCTTGCATGAAGCAAATATTTATCAGTGTCAGAAGTTCCATTGAAGATGTTATGGATATTTTATTAGTTCAGAAAGAACAAGTTACAGTTGCCCAGTTGCCCAAGTCACTTGTAATTTCATCAAATTGTTGTGTGGTTTTTTAAGTAGTAAGCCAAATGCGTCATCAGTCTTCTTACATGTGTGTTTACATTTCTTTCTTTAACTAATAAAATAAAATGTTCTTGTCTATTGTGTATTTCTTCCGAGTGTTTTTCCTATGCTTGTTCTTATGGAAAGGAATGATCTCTTGCTCTGTAATGTCCTTCCAGCATTTCTAATTAGGAATGAAAGAGACAAAGTTTCCTATAAGTTTTTCTGTATGTTTTTTAATCCCTTGGGAAAGCCTCCCTGATGCATAGCTCCCATATCGATGCTAGAGGATATGCATACATAATTCATCATTGAATTTGGATATATACCTAAATACTGTGCAGAAAAAAAGAAAAAGAAAAAAAGAAACACTAAACTGTTTGGGTTAAGTGCTTGGTCCTTGTTATTTTCATCCTCATCCATGAATCTTTATTACTATTTATGGCATTCTTTTCTTTGGGGAGAAGGGGAGGTGGAGAGGAGGACAAAGCTGTCTGATTTCCTTATCGTGGGAGATTACGTATTCAATAAATTGAGTTTTTTGAGTTCTACAATTTACATGTTTAATGATCAGCCAAGCATATCGCATTGGAAGAATATTCATTTTGCTGTGTAGTAATCACAAGATAGCCATGGAAAAAAACATTCGTCAAGCGTTTTCTTTAACTTGTTTTATTTTTTTGCTTAAATCAGCTTTAAGTTTCTTTTGTGAGATAAAATATCTTTAAGCATGATAAGGACAGTGCTATTTTCACACCTATTTGGGCCCAAGCATGTGACAAGGCGAGGCAGCTGCTAAGTCGATGACCAACTGAAAAAATCCTCCTCGGCATTAGGTTGTAATTTGAAAAGAATTTTATGATGTATCTGTTGGAATTTACAGAAATGGGTATTTAGGCAATAATAGATTATTAGTGGGGTGATCATTGGGCTCTAGAAGATTACCGTTCTTTTCCCTCTTTTTTTTTTTTTTTCTCTTAATGCTCTTCTTCTTCTCTGTTCTGGTTCATAATATTAGATGTTTTGTGTATATGCAAAAACCCCAGTAATGATATTCCATGTTACTTGTATTCTTTCGGTGCAAGGAGGTCGCACGCTTTCCATCTGCTTTTATGATCATTAATTGACATCAGAAAATACTAGTGATTTCTTATGGTTTGCCATAGGACTAAAATATAAAGTTATATGATGCAACGTGTTGATTCCATTTGGAAGACATCAGAAATAACACAACCTCACACCCATGCCAAAACAAATGTATATCATTCTTGAGGGTGCTTTCTATGTTGTTTTTTCACTAGTTTCTGGTGATAGTTGATTTTGTCATGGGAATACAATTTAATCTTGTACGTCTCTGTTTATTGGTGAAAGATTTTGGTGCACACATGATATCTGATAGTTTGTCAACCGTAGATGATGAAATCCCATAAATTGTTGTTTTTCATTGTTCTATGAGTTTTTATTAGTTGGCCGTCAATACTCATTCTATAGTGTTGTTTTTAACTTCCTAAATATCTAATTTTGTTCTCCATTTGATAGAACCGTCCTGCTGAGCTGATTGCAAAGTTTTTGGACGAGAAGCTTCGTGCTGGTAATAAGGGTACTTCCGAGGAAGAGTTGGAGGGTACACTTGATAAAGTTTTGGTTTTATTCAGGTTTATTCAGGTAATCTTATGTGTTAAAGAAGTCAGTATTTTCACTACTAGCTCACCAGGTTTTTCCTTACTATCATATTTTTGGTGTTGTACAAAACAATATGATGCTGAGATACATGCATCTTCATTTTCTTTTGTTTTATGAAGGGTAAGGATGTCTTTGAAGCATTTTATAAGAAGGATCTTGCAAAAAGACTGCTGTTGGGAAAAAGTGCTTCTATTGATGCAGAGAAATCTATGATATCTAAGGTTAAGCACAACAACTTTTACGAGTAAATGTTTTCTGAGTCCTGTTCTTCTATCAATGAAATCAATATGTTTGTGTTGTCATTGCAGCTGAAAACTGAATGTGGTAGCCAGTTTACAAACAAGCTTGAAGGAATGTTTAAGGTCTGCACTATTTATACAAGTTCATCAACGACTTGTCTTTGTTCTACTTTTCTCACTGTAACTTCTAATTGGAGGATGGTAATTTATTGTTATGAAACATAAATTTTGTGAAGCTCTCATGCCCCTGGCAATGCTTTCATGCCAAATACACTAACAGAGGTGGCAATATTAATTGGATGAAGCTCAGGTTAACACGGAGAAACTTTATATTCCTCTCACCCATTTTCAGTTTTCCCACATGACATAAGTGCATGTGCTACTTTTGCCTCCAACTCCCAATCCCTCCAACATTGCATGCATGTGCACCTAAAATAGAAATAATTATAAAGATAAAAAGTAAATGTAAGCTTTTGATTCTCAATGTTTGTAAACACATTTCTTGACCGCTGAATGTGTGGTTTATATATACATAATATAACATGTCTGTTGAAATGGTTCTTGATTGGACTCCGTGAGTGACACAGGGTTGTGTCATTTCTTGAAGGTAGTTGAAATGTTAGGAGAAATTAAAGTTTGAACTCAGTAACGTGCATGTACAATGATAAAATTGTTTCCCTGAGGAAAACAAAATGCATATTCTTGATGCTGGTTTCATACATGGATTTTTTTTTATTGAATTTTATTTTTGGGAAGTAACCATTGCTTTGAATTTCTTAGATTTAGAATTGAGGTTCTATATGCCTTTGTATCTATTCAATCCTAATATCCTCTTTCTTTCATTTAGTAACTTCATATGGATTACCAGTGATGAAGATGGCTACATTTTTATTGTTTTCTTTGTCTTGGTGGCGCTTTTTCAGGATATTGAACTATCAAAGGAGATAAATGAGTCCTTCAGACAATCATCTCAGGCCAGGACAAAAC
The DNA here is from genome assembly GCA_018804465.1 of Populus tomentosa. Taxonomy (NCBI): domain Eukaryota; kingdom Viridiplantae; phylum Streptophyta; class Magnoliopsida; order Malpighiales; family Salicaceae; genus Populus; species Populus tomentosa. The sequence continues at coordinate 7,732,350 of CM031989.1, read as the reverse complement.
TTCCATCAGGGATTGAAATGAGTGTACATGTTTTAACCACTGGGTTGGTTTTGGATCCTTTTTGTTTGTATTTGATGTAAAATTTGTATATTTGGTTCCTTAATTCCTACAGAAATTTAATTTATTTGGTTGGCTGGACTGCAGGTACTGGCCCACATATCCACCCATGGATGTTAGGCTTCCTCATGAGCTGAATGTTTATCAGGTATTTTGCAAAAGACCTGATGTTTCTCCCACATCTACAGCCACTAAAATATTGAATAAACAATTGCCTTATATATAGGATATATTCAAAGAATTCTACTTAAGCAAGTATAGTGGAAGGCGCTTAATGTGGCAAAACTCATTGGGTCATTGTGTATTGAAAGCCGAGTTTCCAAAAGGTAAAAAGGAGCTGGCAGTTTCTCTATTTCAGGTTGGTCTTTTTCAGTTTTTAATGCATTGCCCTTTACATTGTCTCTTACTGTTCATTTGTTTTTATGGAAGCAACTTGCGTAAGCGGACATGTTCTAATTGTTTACCATCTCATGCCTTCTACTCCAGACTGTCGTTCTGATGCTGTTTAATGATGCCCAAAAGCTTAGTTTTCAAGATATCAAAGACTCTACTGGCATAGAAGACAAGGAGCTTAGAAGAACTTTGCAGTCTCTGGCATGTGGAAAAGTTCGGGTTCTGCAAAAGGTAGGCAATGATTAACTGCATCGCGTGTGAGATCTTACAAATGCTGATAAAATTGTTAAATGTTGGGTTTTGCTCATCCCTTTTTTCCTTATTATAAAATTTATGGTTTACAGCTGCCCAAAGGGAGGGATGTGGAGGAGGATGATTCCTTTGTGTTCAATGAAGGATTTACAGCTCCACTCTATCGAATAAAGGTATCAGTTTCATACCTATCTACAGTCAAAATAGCTTTTTTTTTTTCCTACTTGCATGAGCATGGCTAATGCGAAGAGTTGACCTTGTGCAGTAAAGTGCTTTTATAATTATTAAGGTACTTCCATGCTTTTTCTTTGCCAGTTGTATTTTGGATCTTGGAGGTAACACTTGTTTTGGGATGCAGGTCAATGCAATCCAGATGAAGGAAACTGTAGAAGAGAACACAAGCACCACTGAGAGAGTGTTTCAGGATCGTCAATATCAGGTTAACCTTCACTCAAGTTCCATTTTTATTAAAATCAGTTTCTTGTAATGAAAATTCAACAAAGACATGAAATTGTTGGATGTAATATTTGTGATTTGCCTAATATGTTACAGGTCGATGCTGCGATTGTTCGGATAATGAAGACAAGGAAAGTGCTGAGTCACACGCTTCTTATAACTGAACTATTCCAGCAGGTAAATCTGCTTCATTTTATTTTTCTTGAGTAGGGATGAATCCAGACTTTGTGGGTTACTGATCATCTCTTCGTTTTACTTTATGAAATGTCTCACCCAAATGTACTGTGATTGGTCACTTTGGTAGATGAGTGAAATTGGGAGGCAAACTTCACCCAGTTCTGAAACTTTATTGCTGGATATTGATATTGATGAAACAAATATTTTATGTTGCAAACAGCTGAAGTTTCCTATAAAGCCGGCTGATTTGAAGAAAAGGATAGAAAGCCTTATCGACAGGGAATACCTGGAGCGAGACAAGAACAACCCTCAGATATACAATTACTTGGCCTAACACACTGTCACACCAATTGTGTCCTTGTAATTGGCACGGGAAACTTCTGTCCCATCCAAGAGGCAGGTGTTCCATCGTGGCCAGATTAATGTACAGTATGTAGTTGTTTATTTTTGCTGCAAGCAACACTGTAGTTGTAAAGCGTATTCTGCCTCAGTCCATTACTTTCTCTGCTGTTATATGTTCTCTGAGTCGCCTGAGATAAAGGGGGGAATTTGATTCAAAAGAAAAGGGGAAATTAAGCTCCGCTCCCAGGAGTGGCTTATGCGAGAGACGGGAGAGGTGAGAAAAGCAAACTGGCATTTTCACCAGCCATAGTAAGAATGATGGAGCTTTAATAGGACTGGGGATGATGCATGTTTACTTACACCTCGAACTTTACGATCGATGTTCAAATCGAGCTCATAGGTTTTTTCTTATTCAACGGCTGTTGTTGCATTGGAAGGCATAGATCTCATGTTGCCCTTTGTTCTGATTTTACTACTTTGGTTCCTTTATTTTCATCTTAAATTTTATAGGTAACTTCACCCGTATAAATCCTATTATCAATAGTCCCAAACCTTGTACAATGGTTACTGATCGATTCAATCTAATTAATTTGCACATTTTATTCCTCGGAAAGGCTGGAAACAAGTTTGTTTGAGAATGTGGTATAAATTGTGTTTTTTTAATTTTTTAATTTGTTTTGTTTGAAATAAAATTAATTTTTATGTTTTTATATTGTTTTGATGTGTTAATGTTAAAAATAATTTTTTAAAATAATTTTTTTTATTTTGATTTATTTCTAAATAAAAAATATTTTTAACTATTATTGTATAACAATCTCAAACACACCCTCAATAGGTGTCTATGGCATTGAATATAATGAAATTAACTGGGTTTTTATTTATGCAGAAAATTAAGTTAAAAAAAAAAAGATGGACATAAGATATCTGCCGATTTTAGGCCCTCCGAACGTTAAATTTCTAACATGAAAGGTCTAGCCATAGCACCATACAGAATGAACAGTTTCCATTATCTTCTAGGTTTTGTGAGCTTGCTTGGAATTGACATGATTGATCATGTTTTAGTTTGTTCATTGAGGAAAAATTCCAATTCTTATGGCCATCCACGAATATGTCTTCCATCTATAGTGTGTTGAGGTGTTAAATTTGAGTGATAAATTAAGTAGATGGTGCTTGGATTACAAGAGTCGAACGCGAAATATCAGAGGTGTTTCGGTATGATTTTCTCGACTAAATCTTCTTCAGCAAGCAGAACTAAATTTTAATTTTCTTCAACAAGTCCCACTTGTAGATTTGATCTAAAATCTTCTTTGAAGCAAATATACTTCTTTTACTGGTAGTTTTACAACTACTGTACAGCAAAGCAAATAGCTCGGATATTTTATATATATATATATATATATATATATTAAAATAATATTTTTTTATTAAAATTTATCTTTTACATTAATATCCAAACATTCTAAAATCACTGAAAAACACAACAATCTACAATTCCTAATAAAATTAATTTAACACAAAAAAAGCTTCAAATTACTCGGGCACACCACAATACCAAACTGGATCAGAGAGTCAGTCCCGTAGAAAAAGCCGAAAAGAAAGACAAAAATATTTTCAAATAACGGCAATCCAAGAAAAGACTTTTGAAACTAAGAATCAGACAGCCTTGATTGCTGGTTTTGCTGCTGAAGAAACCGAGGCGATGGAGGAATCAAGGTCGGGCCGTGGATTCGGTTGTTGTTGGAGATCAGTTTGGTGGGTTAATTGGGACGCGAATCTCATCATCGTCAGGGTCATAATCAGGATTGAGAGATCGATCGATGGCTTCACGGCCCTTGTTGAGGCATGGCTTGCAAGCAATCTCTATTGCTATCCAACCCAGAACCACTCCTGCTATTGCTATCAATGCACTTGTCACTGCAGCCATTGATTTTCTCTGCTCCTGTCCTGCCCGCTTTTCTTCTCTCTCTCCACAATTTCTTGCCGGAGAGAGGATATATATATATATATATATATATAAATTTTACCTGCTGTTCTCCTGTTTGGGTTTTGCCGTTACTGTATAGATGGCACGTGTTTTGCCGTGGATTGATTAATTTTTTTGTAATATAAAAAAAATATTGAAGTGTTGTAATTATATTTTAAAAAATAAAAATAATAAATTCCATGATACCGTAGAAAGAAAAATAAAAAAAAAATAATTGTTAATGGTGTAAAACCAAGTGAGGTTATCAAAAATCACAAGTAGGATCATGTGGATATGATAATTTAATAAAAAATAAAAAAAATTTAATTTTGAAGGATAAAATAAAAAAAGCAACTTCAAAAAAACCCTAGGTCACCCAGATAAACCTTCCAACTAGATCATGAGATAAAAATAACTTGATTAAAAAAAAATAACGAAGCTCTTTTTTTAAAACGAACAACTTCAAATGATGTAATTTTTTTTTTAAAAAAACACCAATCCGTGTAAATTTTTTAAATCCATAACCCTAGGTATTGACTAATTTGGAAGCATCATATTTGAAAAGCAACTATTTTAAAACCTATATCGACTTGACGGGTTAACTTGTGACCCTTATCTTAGACCGAGCCAAGTTTTAAAAGAAATTAGGGAGAATTGATCAAGTCTAAGATGATCAACAACGCAGGTTGATCCATGTTTCGGTTAACCCGGGAAAAATCAAGTCAAAACAGGGTCAAAATCCCTTGACTAATTTTCCTTTCTCTTCTTCTTCTTTTTTTTTTTTTTCAAAATTGTACCATTTTGATTTTTTTATAAAACAAAAAGATTTGGTTCGTTTAGGTTAACTCTAGCCAAACTATTAAACTCGTAACCTGTAAATGTTTCTAGGCCATGTTTGTTTCCCGGAAAGTAGTTTTTGGGAAATCATTTTTCAAATTTTCCTGTGTTTGTTTGTTATTAGAAAAATTGATCAACGGAAAACACTTTCTGGTCAATTTCAGTCAAAGAAAAATTTGTCTTGATTTTCAAGAAAGTGTTTTCTCTTTAGCTGTGTTTGTTTTCCAGAAAGTGGTTTCCGGGAAATCACTTTCCAAACTTTCTTATGTTTGTTTGCCATTAGGAAAGTTGGTCAATGGAAAACACTTTCAAGTAAAAGGAAAGTTTGGCTTGGTTTTCAGGAAAGTGTTTTCTTGAAAAATTTGGGGGGGAAACACTTTCCTGAAGTTGTGAAAAATTTAGAAATATCATTATTTGTTGATTATATCAAATTTGATCCTCAAACTTTTGATTGCTATATATATATATATATATATATATATATATATATATTTTGAATATTTATTTTTTAATTTTATCTCTTAAAATTTTATTTTTATATTAACTTTGGTCCTTATTTTTATAATTGCTATTTGCTTTTTCCTTACCATTTTTTTATTGAAATTTTTTATCTATCAAATTTGGTCCTCATTCTTTTGATTGTTACTTATTTTATTTGAAATAATTTATGAAATGTTAATTATTATTATTTTAATTTCTTCATCTTTCATTTTTTTCTTAATTTTTTAGATTTGATCTCTATTATTTTGATTATTATTTATTTTATTTGAGATAATTTATGAAATTATATTTTTTTTTCAATTTCATTCTCATTCATCCTTTTAATTTGTAAGATTTGTTTCTTATTATTTTAATAAACTTGAGAAAAATAAAATATTAATAAGTTATTTTCCAGCTCATTTTCCATTACATAACCAAACACTAGAAAATGTTTTCCAACTTATTTTCCATTACACTACTAAACATCGGAATTCACTTTCCCGAAATTCACTTTTCCCCAAATTCACTTTCTAAAAAAAAACTACTTTCCAGCAAACAAACGGGGCCCTAGATTGACTCCTGAGTAGGGCCTATAAACAATGAGAAAAACCTAAGAAATAAAATCTTGATACATGAAATGTTGAATGATGAAATAAAAAATATTAAAAGATAGAGAAATAGAAATTAAGAGATTAAATACCTCATTAGAAAAAAAAAATTGAGAGAATAAACAAATTTTTTGAATTGAAGGACAAAATTTAAAAAATCAAATGAACAAATGAATCTAAAAAAATAAAAAAGAAAAGAATACCAATTTCCAACGAACTCAATGATGATGGATGAATTTTTTTTTTTAAATAATTCAGAATGACTAAAGCTAACCTGACCCAACCTTCAGAATTTATAGCACAAATCATGAGGTCAGATCACAACATTAAAGTCAAACTTGAAAAATATTAATGTAAAGTTCCTAACTAACCAAAATAATTAGGGATACATTTTAAAAAAAGTCATTTAAAAAATATAGATTTAAAAAGAAAGAGAACCAAAATTGAAAAAAAAAATCAAATTATAAGAGATGAAATTAAAAAACAATTTCAATAAAAAAAAAAGAATAAGAACAACAAAAAATAATAATAAAAATAATAAGGATCATATTTGATATAAAAATAAAATATCAAGAGATGAAATTAAAAGACAAATTAATTCAATAAAAAGATTCAAGACCATATACATCACAATTAAAATGAGTACTAAATCTAATATAAAAATCAAGTGTAAGGGGATGAATTTGAAAAAAAAAAAACTTGATAAATGATTCAAGACCAAATACATTGCAATTAAAAAAATAAGGACCAAATTTGATATAAAAATTAAGTGTGGAATGATGAAATTAAAAAAATAAATTAACTCAATAAATAATTCAAGGCCAAATGTATTAATAGAATGGGAACCTAATTTGACTTACCAAACAACCTGATAGACTTTTTTTGTTTTTTTACAATGGCCACACGGTTTTCTAAGAGGAGAGAGGAGAAAAAGGGAGGGAAGGAAAAAACCCAAGTCGTAGCTCCTCCATGTGTTGTCTTTGCACACGCACCTCATCATCGTGATGGGGGTGGTGAGGTGCATCAAACATCGCATGCGTCATCAGAACAGTGTGGGCAACTTCCACTTGTTAGCAAGTGTTTGGCACGCGGCAACCATTTTTGAATACACACATACACACACCTAATTACCCTTGACCCTAATTGAGATTTACAACAAAACCATATGAAAAAGATAAAAATACATTTGTATGCAGCCTTAGTTTTTTTAAAACCTACGGGTAATTTTAAGAAAACATGCGGAGGGCCCACAAATCTTTTTAAAATGGCCTTTGGAAAATTTGATTTTTTTTAATTATTATATTATATTATATTATATTATTAAATATATTGGGCTGGGCCAGCCTAACCATTTGGTTTGGTTTGGGTCGACAATAGCCCAACAAACCTGCCTTTTTTTAAAGTGCTGGGCTGGACCTGGCCCAACCATCTTGGCTGGAATGGGTCCAGTCCATCATTGCATGATCATTGGCCTAATGACCATGCTTAAATTAAATCTTGCGCTATATGCAATATGAATTCATGTTTTGCATGCAATGACCATGGTTACAATGCAAGGAGGGAAAAGAATTACCTAGCATCAAAGTACCTAGTTGGTGGTCTGGTTGGTCGTTAAGGGAGGTTGATGTGAGGTTGGTGGCCAAAAGATGAATTAATGGCTACTACTGAGGGTTGCTCTGTGGAGGAAGAAGAAAAAGTTTGCGGTGGTGTTACTGTTCACGACGGTGGACGCTGGCAATCATTAAGGGAGGAGCTGATGTTCATAAGGGTGTATAGGTTGGGGTTGTTGGGATTCACAGTGTAGAAGGTAGCTGTGGTAGTGGTGGAGAGAGTGGTAGAAGGCTGATAGGGAGAGAAGAAAATTGGAAACATTGGAATGACTGGTTTTTTTTTTTGAAACTTTGGCTTTAAATTTTCTCCCTTTCTAGCCATGCAATCCACCCTCATTTATAAGGGGTGGAAGAGGGACATTTTGACTTTAATGGTGCCAAATCTTGACCCTTGATTCAGTCCCACAAGATCCCAACTATTGGCCTAAAGTGGGTATCCTAACATGAAAAAGTTGCTGCAGGAAGGATGATTGGGTTGGCCATTTTAGGGCGGTGTCGTGGTGTCAATTGGCCAAAAATAACCACATTAGGGTGTAGTCAGATGTCAGGTCATCGCTTGCATGCAAGTTTTGTCAAATTTGATGCAAAGATGAAGCATTAAATGCTTTGGCAAGGAGGCCACCTAAGCAACTTTTTAAGCAAAACTAATGATGAAGAAGATGAATAGTTCTAGACGACTCAGAGAAGTGAGGGCTCAAAAGCCCACTCAGAGAAAATAAATAAGGATAGAAAGCACACTATCCGAAGGATAAAGGCTAGAAAGCTCACTCAAGAGAAAACAAGATAGGGTTTATAAAGAAAAAAGATTATCTTTGTGAAAGACTTTTTGAATTGGTATGGTTGTACCAAGAAACTTGGCTATTGGTAGAATTCAAAGATTTTGAATGGTCAAAATATCATAGGTGGCTTGTCTAGATGAAAAATACAAAGATTTTCTCAAAGTAGTCTCATTGTAATGGGTGACTTACTCGGGTGAAAAATGCAAAGATTTTCAAAGTGGTCTTATTGTAATGAGCGACTTCTCCATGAAGAAAATGTGACTTACCTGATGAAAGGATTTGGCAAGAGATGTCTTGAAGGGACGATGAGTTAGGGCTCGACGATGCACTATTTAAGTGATGAGAGCTTATAAGAGGGCTCAAAGGGGGACGAAAAGAGATATGTCATAGAAAATGTAATATCTGGTATACAAAGGCTGGAAAGCACTCTCAGAATGATATAGGGTTAGAAAATACACTATTCGAGAGACAGGGGCTAGAAAGCACACTCGAAAAAGGAAGATGAGATGGGGTTAGAAAGCGCACTATCTGATATACGAGAGTTAGAAGACACACTCGGAATGAGATAAGGTTTAACAAAAAAAGCATACTCGAAAAAGGAAGATGAGATGGGGTTAGAAAGCGCACTATCTGATATGCGAGAGTTAGAAGACACACTCGGAATGAGACAAGGTTAAAAAATACACTATGAAATAGACGGGGGCTAGAAAGCGCACCTAAAAGAGAAAGATGAGATAGGGCTATAAACGCACTATCTGATATATAAGGGCTAGAAAGCACACTCGGAATGATATAGGGCTAGAAAGTGCACTATCGAGATATGGGGGCTAGAAAGCGCACCCAGAAGAGGAAGATGAGATTGGGCTAGAAAGCACACTATGAAGGAAAATAAGATAGGGCTAGAAAACGCACTATCAGGGTTGAGGGCTCGAAAACACTCTCAAAAGGGCAAGAAGTTGGGCTAGAAAACACATTATATGAGATGGTTGAAAGCTCAAAGACGCACTAAAAAAGATAGGGTTGGTAAACTATTAAACCATCAAGGATTATTTTCCTTATTTTCTTAATAAGGACTTAAGTGCAATGCATTATGATGCATGTATACTTATTTGAGAAATATAGGTCTCCTTTTCTTTACAGACTTTCTTTTTTTAGAGTCGGATCTCTATTAATCAGCTTCAGTGGCTTTCTACTTTCACTTACTCGAGCTATCACTTGTGTCCTTGACCTCTGGAAATAACAGATCTTTAGATTGTATCTGCATGCCCCCTTACTTAAAGACCTTGCTCAACATCCTCTTTCCTTTCAGAAAGGGAATTTTGGAGCCAGTTCTATTAGATTGATCCAGCCTAATCATGTCCTTAACTGTTTTGGGATGATGTCATGTAAGATAGAGTTGGCTATTTACTAGGATTGCTTTCTCAGAAAATTTTGGAACTTCAAAGCCATTCCCAACACAAAAACTATTTTTGATGTTGGTTTAAAGCAAATCTTTTTTAGAAAGAATTCAAGTGATTCCTTTTGTCAGTCCTTAAGAAATTTCTTGTTCTTTTGGTGAAAATATGAAGTAACATTTGTTTCATGTCATGTTAGTCAAGAGGGTTCACGCTTTAACTTGAGGGTTTTAGAGAACCATTCTTCAAAGCATTTATTTTATAAGTAATGGTGCTTGTTTCATATGGGAAAGCATTGCCTATCGATCCAAATTACTTGCCTTTGATTAGAAAGGGTTTGATTAAGCACATAACATAGGCCTTGGTTCTTGATTATAAAGAAAAAAGGTATTTGCAAGCTACAAAATTGTTTAAGGGATTTCAATACTAAGGATCACTAGTGTTTGTTTCTCGATCTCTTTTTGGTCCATGGATTTCTGGACCTTGGAATTGATTTGTGAAATGGTTTGTCATGCCCTATAATGTCAGGTTTGGGATTTATGTTTTGAGTACTATCATCATATTTGCTATTTTGTTATAATATTCTTATCATCATCCATGAGTTCCAATACTTCAACTTTTATATCTAAAGAAACTTCAAGATAATCTTTCATGATATCCTTAGAAAAATTATAAGAAACTAGCATGTTTTCCATGTCATTGTGTGCAAGATGCTTAGAATCACTACAAGATACTAATTTAGGAGCTTTCTTGATTTCTTCCTCACCATTTGTAGATGAAACACCGACAAGTATAATAGTATTTATAATGTTTAAAGTTGTTGTTATCACTATTGTGATGTTGAAATAATCTACTTTGAAGTGACAAAACCTCCTTTATAATTTTTTTCCTTGCTATTTTAGTAGGTTGAACAAAAGATAAATAATAATAATTTAATTTTTTATCTACCTAATATAAAATTTCTTTATAAATCATTTTGTATAAACTCCAAAATCAATAATTGTCTCAAATCTTGCCAAGATCGATTTAAAGACATACCAATACGAGTTCTAAAGTCTAGAAATTCAAACCATCATTCTTTAGCACCATAAAAAGTTTTTGTATGGTAGATCCTAATTTTTTTTTTTATGATAAGGAGCCTTGTTGAAATAAAAGTAAGATTTTAGCTCTGCCAACCACTTAATAAATCTAATGTGAATCTCTTGATCACGTGGTGAAACTAATATTTGTCCCTACATAGAAATGTTGTTTTACCACAAACAAACAAAATAAAAACTCATGTTTATTCTCTGACTTGTTGTTATAATGTGTAGCTAAAAAACACATAATATAGTCTCCTCTAACTAACAATAATAGACACCTTTTGGGTTACAAGCTAATGGACCTAAATTTGTAATTGACTAACATAAGTCCAATAATAAAATAAACTCTTAAACAATGTCTAATAGGCCAGAACAAACCCAAATTAAAAATAATTATTAAAAATTCAATAAATAAAAAAATACAATAATAAAAAAAATCTTTAAGCAAAAATTCATCCATATAGTCCAAATCTTCAATTTTCACATATTTTTGGTAGATTTTTAGTCCTTACTTCAAACACATTGTTCTCTCTTTTCTAAATGAATTATTGGTCCTACTATATATAATTGAAAAGCTTATGATGTCTAGTTCCTAGAACAACTTGAATCACAATAAACTCTGACCTGTATCTCCAAATCTGTCTAAGTAGTACACAAAGGTCTAGTTTGATAGATTTGACAAGATTTGTCTCATAACTTTGACCATTTGAAATAATATGTTCCTGAATCTTATTGAATCTAAAAATGTTTTAAAATATATTTCCATGTGTCTAGTATCTCCCTGTATAATTTTAGCTTGTTCTGATGTACGGTTTGAAAGATATGCCTAATCTTGTAAAACTGGTCTTTAAACATTTTAAGATCAAATTTGAACCTGACTTGGTTCGTATCATAATCCTTACTTCAAAAATCTCCCATCATAGAATGGAATCTCATCAAATTAAGGAATAGATCCTTGTTGGTTTAGTATAACTAACTAGAAGACTATTTTGTATTTTAATCATAACTGGAGTTTTTTTAACTTGGTTTTAAGCATAGTTTGTTTGTTTAGAAAAATAAGACATAAAGCTACAACTTTAATAAAATAAAAAAACACGATAAACTTACTTATATGTCCTCAATTTATTAAATTGTGTTGTTTTATAATTGATGAGTTTGTATTTTATTTTACATGTATTTTAGTGTATTGTTATAATTGTTTTAGCTTGGTCAGGTTGAAATTGTAATATTGTTGAATATATTATGAATTTTCCAATTTGTTTTGTAGTAGAATTTTAAATAAAATATTTACAAGTGAACATGTGAACGAAGACAATAGGGTTTAATGTAGTTATAATATTAAATATTGTTGTAGGACTTCATGTTTGGAAAATTATTAATTTTCATAAATTTTTCAATTTTCTTAGTTAGGTTATTTAGACTTTCAAATCAGGTACTTAGAGGTGAACAAATTTCAAATAAGTCATTTACAAGTCAATGAAGGCAACAATATTATGTTGCCTTATTGCCAACACCAATTACTATTATATAGGTTACAACATAACAATTTACTTCAATATGTGTGAAAAGAAAAGAAAATAAAGATTAGTTCAAAATAGAGAAAATACCATAGTTATAAAAATTCAGGTTTTTAAAGAATATTGAATGTAAGTTTTTCATATTTATTGACATTATTACTTTATCATCAACACGCAAAGAAAATAACTATACATTGTTGATTTGTTGCTAGGTAAGGAAATGTACATTTTTGTTGGATAATTAAACTTGTATAAAATTACATTTATCTCTCTACTAGACCAAATATTATATAGGTTTGGCTTTAAATTTTAATTATAAGCTGCTTGAGTTTTCAAAGCAATTCATAGTAGGCTTTAATTGTATGTTGGCAAGAGATTTGAGAATAACAAATTAGGAATTTAGGGTTAGTGTTTATTGTTTAAATTTTGGATTCGAATTAGGGTTTTGAGGTTATGATTAATGTTAGGGTTCTGAGTTTGCATTATGGTTAGTGTTTAGGGTTTGAGTTATGGCTAGTGTTTAGGGTTATTTTTTAGAGATTGTATTTAAGGTTTGGGTTAGTTAGGGTTAGTGTTTAAAGTGTTAATGTTGAGGGTTTGATTTTGGGTTTTGGGGTTAATTAGGTTCAGGGTTTTGGTTAGGGTAGTTTAGGGTTAGTTTTGGGTTTGGATTAGGGTTAGTGTATTGTGTTTGAATTAATGCTAGTGTTTAAGGTTTGATTTTAAGGATTGGGGTTAAGGTTAGTTTGGGGTTTAGCCAATGTCATGATTCCGAGTAGTAACATTTGGAAAATATCATATTTTTCACCTACAACAATTTTAAATGTCGCAATTATAAACCATGACATGCAGTAAACTGTGTTGTTTTGCTAATGGTTTTGGCAAATTATGTTAATAAACAAAAATACCTAGAAAAGTGCGATCTTTGTGGTTGGAATTATTTTAGTGGTTTTCCATATTTATATTCTAAACAAGTAAAATATGATTCATGGATAGTTTTTATCTTAAGCAGACATTTAAAAAGATTTTGTATCTTCTACTCGAAAAAAATGAGTAAATAATTAAATAGCTACATCCAACTTTATGACAATAAATTCAAAACTCCAAGTCATAACCTAATTTTTAACTCCATCTATTTTATTAAAAAAATGTGTGAAATGATAAAAAATAAGAAATAAATTAAAATTTAGGTGAAGACAACATAAATTGGAAGTTTTGGGATTTAATTAAACTAGAAATGTTTAGTTAATGAAATCAAGGACCTAATTGTTAAATATCAGAAGTTCAGGGGGGAAGTTGAAAATGGCCATTTCAAGAAAACGACGTCATTTCTGAATCCCTTATTCTTCGCCTTCTTCCTCACCCAAAAGAGACCGTTTCAATAGGAAATATGTAATTGCAGATCGTGGGACATGATGCAATCCACGTCTCCTGTTTTGTTTCTCTCAAGCATGCATAGACGAATGTGGCTCACTCCCAAGATGAATATCCATGTTCTCTGGTCTTATAAAAGCCAGGGAAAGAAACAGAAAGGGAGGGTGGAGGACCAAGAACCGAAACAAAAAAACAAACACAGGGGACAAAGAAAAAAGAGGGACGAACAGGGGAGAGAAAAAAAGCATACACATAGACAAGGATTGTCCCTGCCATTGCTTTTATCCCTGTAAAAACAAGAAAAAAAAGACCACAAAATTAGTATCCACAGAAGCCGACATCTTCATTCTTGGTTCCTTCATCATCTTAAAATCTGCTGGAAAACGAAAGCAGACCATGGGCACAAGAGAAAAAGGGAAAACAGAAGGAAAGGTCTCAAGCAGGCGAGAGGCACCACAACATTGCAGCCATCTTCACCATCTCTAGAAGCAGGTATGCCCTCTCTTCATCTCTCTATATTCTTTGAAATTGTTCAAATTGATTTGGTTACAAGAACCATGTAAAGGTAATTTAATTACCTTCGCACAGTTCATGCATGCGTGAATTTGCTTCACGCTTGCATCCGACTTAGCCCAGTCGGGCCACTGGCTTGGGCTAGTGGCCAAGCCGGGCTGGCTGGGTCTAGCCTAGCCCGTATGGGCTAAGCTTGGCCTAGCCCTAAAAAAATTAAAAAATAAAAAAATAAAAATTGTGTATGCATAAATAAAAAAATATAAATGTGAATTTATTTATTTTATTAATTGACGCTAGAGTCAGGAATAAAAATATTGATTCAAATTTATTTCTTTGTATTTTGTTCAGCTACATAAATATACAAACATTGTGTATGCATAAAACTAAATTTTTTTTATTTTTTTTTATTTCATTGGCACCAGAGTCAGGAATAAAAAATACTAGTTTAAATTTATTTTGTTTTTATAACTACGTAATATTTACCAACATCAAAGCTGGAAGTATCTGTAGTTGAATATTCACTGATGCCAGAGTCAAGAATATTACACATAAACCATCGTAGCATAAACCAATAAAATGTTAGCAATTTATGACAAAACCAGCAATGCAGCCTGCCTCAAGCAAAACATTTAAGGGGTGATAATATCTTTCCTTTTGCGTAACCAATTCCGTATCATAGAATCTCTGCTGACCAATCAGGGTTCCTAGTAACCATAATACTAGGTGACCACTTCTTAAACAAGACCATTCCCCATCAAAGAATAGGATGCCAGAAATCCGTTCTTTTCCATGAAAATTTTTTAAGGTCGCCACGATGTTCAGATGCGACACTCCTCATCTCCAATGCATCCAGATTAACAAGAAAATAAAATTAACAAGTAATTGGTGTAGGAATATGGCAGTCATGTATAGATAGGGTTATGGATGTTGATAGAAAACAAGTCATTTTTATAGTGCCACTGCTTGGATCACGCGTGGGGCAAATGATGAGACCCGGGTTTCGTGGTTCAATGGGAATAAAAATTGGTTGGGTATATATGTATGTGGGTATTGTGACCAAACAAAATCCCATGAAAGAGAAGAGGCTGCAATGTGGAGTTAGACAAAAAAAAAAATAGTAGTTTGCTAAAATGTATAAACCTTCACTAGGTATTTTACCTATATAATAAAATCGATATTTAGTGTATTTACCTTTCTAATATAGTTTGCTAAAAGTTTTGGAAAAATAGCATAGGTTAAAAAAGTATTTAAGAAATAGCACAGTTTGAATATAACCATGTTTTTAAATATTGGTTTTGTAAACAAATTGGTTTTAGGAATAACAATTGTTTAATTGAAGCCAGAATGCTTGTTTGATGCAAATTAATTAACTTGTAAAAAAGTCATGCCAAAAGTTTATGAAGATTCAGTAACCAAAAGATGAGATTCAAGATCTAATAGACAATAAAGAGAGAGGGGATAAGCTGATATTGTAGGAGAGAGAAATGGGGAAAAATGGAAAAGAAAGAATGGATAACCGATAACACATCGGACTCTGTGTTTTACACTTCTGGTAACACTATAAAGAAAAAAAAGAAAAAAAAAAGAATGGGTCATCGAGAGTACATCGGACTCCATTTTTACACTCTTGGTACCATTATGAAGACCTCGATGAGACAATTCTAACCACACATTGCAAGACTACCAAACAAGGTCATTATTATTAGAGGCTTTGTTTAAGGTTAATTGAGCATTAATTACGACCTCGTTTACTATTCTTCCAAGGTGTAAACAACATCGTTTCGTTAAGATATTTCTATGTAACATCCCCAACATTTAGGTACAAATTCCTTATAGATAAATCCAAAAACAATGTAATTCTTTTTTCATTAAAACAGCTAACTAAATCAATCGAAATGTATCTATATCTCTAACTTATTAAGATTCTATCAAAATTTCGGTAGGGTCTCCTTTGTATTTGGGGCGTACCAAGTGTCAACATTAAAATCATATGACAAATAAGAACACTTTATAATCACAAACATCACAAACTCTTCACCTCAACTTCCGATCCAATGGTCCTGGATCTTATTCCATTATATTCATCATTCCTTAATTAATTCTCATCACTTGATGCCACTAAGACATTAATTACTTTCACATTCATCATAATACTTAAAACATCAAAGCATTTACACTAACTTCATGATAACCAACACTTGAATAAATACAAGTGTGTGTGTGTGTGTAAAAGTTCAACCAATTATATAGTTACTAAATTTACAATGCCAAATATGCCAATCATGCTATTAGCATTATTAGGTTTTAAAACAACAATTGCATTATATTATTAATCTTAATTAGTCAATGATAATTATTCATTTAATTTGAGAATATTTAAATTACATTTCAAAATAAAGTGTTCAAAATTACAATCCACAAGTTTAATATTACAACTTAATAATCCATAATTTTCTAAATCTACATAAAAGCAACAACTACTAATAACTCCTAGCGAGCTTGTGAGTTACTTGTAACAAAGTCAATAATATTTAATAAGTCACAAGTTAATAAATCATTTTACACTGACAATATTTTAATATATTCTGTACAATTATCCAAATTTTCTCTTTACATTCATTTGTTCAACCCTAAACAAGTCTCATAATATCCATAACTCAAATAATTGTTCTAGCATTTCCATGTCAAAAGCTAACAATCTAATACTCTTTCATGAGTACTCATTATTTCGGCATACTCGTCTTAATTTCCAATTGATCCAGTACTCACATTTGGAAACCAATAATCCGGCATTCATCACAAATACTAATTTCTTCGACCAACTCACCTTATTTGCCAATCAATCTATCATTCTCATTCAGAAGCCCATAATCCAGTATTTCTTAATAAAAACCAATCAATCCAGCCAATCCATTTTAATTGTCAATCAATCTAACATTCTCATTGGGAAGCCAAAATAATCTAGTATTCCTTAACGAATGTCAATCAATCTAGCTAACTCATCTTGGTTGTCAATCAATCTGTTATTCACATTAAGAAGCTAATAATTTGGTATTCCTTATGAATACCAATTTCTCCAGCTTATCCACTTTGGTTGCTAATTGTTGTTACTTATTTTTGGACCTCATGTGCTAGAGATGGTGTATATCTTATTTAAACTGAGTGTAGGAGTTTAGCTCATGTTTGCTAGAAAAATTGACAAAAAAAAAAAGTAGAGAAAGAACTTTTTTTTTTCGAAACCTTGTTTGAGCTATTTTCTGCTCTTTTTATCCTTCCTCTTTTGCTACCAAAATCGTCAGGTTTTCTTAGGTTGATCATGAGTCTTCATGATGTTAATTTTGTTCCTTCTTTATTTGGTCTTTAAGGTTGAATAAATCCCTCAGAATTTAGATTAAAAAAAATTGGTTTTGTTGCTGTCGTAATTTTTTTATTCCAACTTAGGCTTTGATTTTGACTCGGTTTTGTACAATATCTGACCATCGTAGGTATATTATGTCACTCATGACATGTTAAAAAATGGGCATACACCTTTATTAGGTCCTAGGGATCATTGTTCATAGGGCAGATTCTCAGTCAGATTTGGATGCTCAGCATTGTCAGATAAAGAACCTTTTTGACCAACCAAATTACTGCTAGATTCTGTTCTGTAAAAAGATTTTATCTCACTTTGACTCCTTCATGAAAGTTATAGTCCTAGATGCATAGATGAATTTGAGCTTTTGAATCACTTGATTTCGATATCAGAGGCTCAAGATATTCCCGTTTGAATATCTAACATGAAGGTAGAGAATTCTGCCGCGAGAAGGATATTGACCCGAGTCTGCACTAAAAAAACTTTATTTCGACCTAGTTTTTGTGATTTTTGTTCTTAGTTCATACTCTCAGTCATATTAGGATTCTTGATATTTGTCAGTTTTTGAGTTAGACTCGGAGATCCCTTTTGACCAACAAGATTACTGCCAGATTCTGTTATCTAAAACAATTTTATCTCACTTCGACTCTTGCATCAAAGTTGTAGTCCTAGATGCGTAAATGAATTTGGGCTTTTGAATCGCTTGATTCCAATATCAGAAGCTCAAGATATTCCCATTTGAATATCTAACATGAAGGTAGAAAATTCTGCTGTGAGAAGGATATAGCCCAAGTTCGCGGAACTGATTCAAAGGATTTTTTTGGACCAAGGACTGAATCGAAAAGTGCTAAAATGAGGGATTGAATTGAAGAAGGATATTGAAAGCTGGAGAGGGTGGTTGGATCATCATAAATGAAATGATTTTTACCACACCGAATAAAGAAAATAAGACTTTACAATTGCACCCTCCATCTGATTTCTTTCCTTTTTTTTCTCTGTTGTTTTCCTTTCTCATCACGCATGATTTTTTCTCGGCATTTTTTTTTAAATGACAACATTTGTTACTATTCAATTGAATTATAATTCACTTGAATAGTGACAAAGTTTAATTTTTGGGGTTTAAGAATGAACCAAATTTTATTTGAGAAAAGTTAGTTTTGAGGGGCCATCTTTGTTTTGTTATATTTTATTCATTTTTGCAGAATTTTGAGAATATATATATATACATATATATATATATATGTGTGTGTGTGTGTGTGTGTGTGTGCGCGCGCGCGCCCAGTTTGTGGTCTTTAATTGTGATTGACTGTGATGTTTATGTTTCGATGAAAAAAAAGTTTTCTTGTGTATTGCATACGGCCATTACCCTAACATGTTTTGAATTTTTTTTTATATACAAAAAATATTGGAAGTTTTGAAAAATATGTTTTCGTATGGATTTCTTAAACACAACAAAAATTATTTTCTTGCATTTCTGGATTTTATAACATGTTTGTAAAACTCTAAAGGGTATTGGCCAATATTCCAAAAAATATAAAAATCTTATTTTGGGGGGAATTCATCTATTATTCATCGCTAATGTTCGGATAAAGAAATCCTTAAAGGACGAATATCCAAAATATTATTGGAAATAATAAATCCACACACATCTTTGAAAGAAGCCTTGATTATGATCGAGGACATTTCAAAAAAATTTTACTCTACGGTTTACGAGCTGTGACAGTATAAATCACTAAAAAAAAATAGGTTTTTTTTAGCACCCTAGATTTCTAAATTTTTGTCCCTCCTCCTTGCGATTTACGAGTCGCAAACTCTTGAAATACTAAAGGGAAAAATGAGCTTTTAAAGCACATGGAATCTCCTTGGATTTCTATCTTAATAAATTTAGTTTCAATCAAACCGAGAAAAACTGATGGGATTAGAAAACACCAATACCATAGCAATTATAGAGCAAACCAAACACCAAGCAGCTTACCTTAGGTAGGGCATACTAGGGGTGCTAAGACCTTCCTTTTATGCAACCAGTCCCTTACTTTAGAATCTTTGAAAGACCAGTTAGGGTTCCTAGTGACCAAAATACTAGGTGGCGACTCCTTTACACAAAACAAAAAAAAAAACCTGAAATCAATCGATAAGTCGCCTCGACGCCGCTGTTCGCCGCGAGGGTGCGACAGGATAGCGACTCCACTAGGGAATTAGGACTAGGCTTGATAATTTGTTTGTTTATGCTATGTGTTATTGGTTTTTGTTTTCTTATATGAATGATACTTTGTTTAAAAGCTTTAGCATGCATCTTTACATTCTATCATAGATAGTATAGTTATGCATCACTTTAATATTATTATCTTTTAGAGGGCACAAACATGTAACTATAAGTTAAGTGGGGAACTAGTAGCTTGCCTTATGACTTGAGTCAAGGTTTAAGTTTGTGTAAACCCCGACTCTTTGCTGAGTGTTTAGACTGATTGTGATTGAAACACGTGTCATCCCACTATCTGCTAGACCCCTATATTGCCTTTACGAGGGTGATCACTGGAGATGCAAAAGACCCTTTTTTAGAGACCAAGTAGTAAACCTACCCTATGTCTCAGGTAAAGGAATTAGAACCTATCCTTAGGGTGTATGCTCTATAATGTCTTTTGCATCAAAACAAGTCTAACCCTAATGCATCTTGAATTGCCTGAAGGAGACTGCCTTAGAAGTGATGCTAAGAAGATGTCACCAATTAAGAACCTGAATTGCATTATGAATGAGGTGAACAAGTTAATGACTCATTTTCAGAATGTAGATAAAGATGCATTTTTTAGGAAATACGGATGTTTGGTGGAAATTGCAAGGGTGGAAGTTTTAAGCTCAGCTATGCGAGCTTTAGTTCATTTTTGGGATCCAGACTACCGGTGTTTTTCTTTTGGAAGCATAGACCTATGTCCCACTGTTGAGGAATATAGGATGTTGACTGAGTTTCCAAACAATCTGTATCAGATTTCTTTGCCTTTGAGATCTGACAAGATTATCCCCGAACTGTCAAAACTGCTCAGAATTTCCAACTTGGAAAAGTTTTTGGAAAAGAATGCTACCGGTTTGAAATGAAGGATGCTAGAAATGGAATTGGAAAAGAAGTCAAGATTAGAAAAGGTGAGACTGATTGCCTTGGGCATATTTGGCCTTGTGTTGTTCCTAAGCCAGATGGGTGTAGTGAGTTTGAAGGCTGCCGCTGCTTATGTAGAGTATGAGAATACACAAATCAATCTAGTGGCTACTATTTTAGCCGAAACAATCTTGACACTTAATCATTGTAGGAGGACCGGAAAAGGGGCAATGAGATGCTGCATGCAATTGTTGTATATCTAGATGGTTAGCCATATCGAAACAAAAAAGCCTGTCTTCAATAATTTTTGGTGGTTCACCCAAAGACCCCTGAAGTTAGTAGAAGAAGAAGAAGAATAGGGAGATCTAGACAACCAAGGTTGGGTTGACAAATTAGAAGGTTTGCCTAATAGTGATTTTAAGTGGAGAGCCCCATAGGTAACGACAATGAAAGTCCTAATGTAACAACCCGGCTTTCCAAGCCCAAAACACGATAATTTTTTTTTTTTTTTTTTTTATGCATTCAATCCACATGGTGCCGGCAATCAATGAATCTAAATCCTCACATCATCGAAATACAATCCATACAATCAACATTTCATTTCAAAGTGAATCTTCCACAAACACGTAATATTAAGGTTGCTTGATTTGAAGTTCATTTTAAAAAATATATACATACACACGAGTTTACAGTCTTCTCCTACTAATAGTCATCACAATTTTAAACAAAAAGGATCTAATAAAAGTTATACATTCAGTACATTGATCCATACAAAATACATTGTGATTTAAGATACATCTACATAATTCCTTGCAAAATAGGTTCCCGTGTATCGGGTTTCCTAGACATCTCGTTGGTGTGAAGTCCCTGCAGCAGTACAAACATTTAAGAGAATGCAAATATTTAATAATAATAAGAATGGTAACTCACGGTTTAGCAATTAAATAAAACATTAACAATTTTAATTTCTTCATGTATTTGCTACAACAACTAGTAGTACATATAGATACACAAGTTTTCGGATACCATTCGCCAAAACTAGTCATTCATTTGTGTCGGCCATCCATGGCGAAGGCTGCGTCGCTGCCGATCCAAAATCGGCAGCAGAAACTGCATTGCTGCCGATCCAGAATCGGCAGCGGAATCTGCGTCGCTGCTGATTTCTGTATCGGCAGCAGCATCTGCGTTGCTGCCGATTCAGAATCGGCAGCGGAATCTGGGTCGCTGCCGATCCAGAATCGGCAGCAGAAATCTGCGTCGCTGCCGATCCAGAATCGGCAGCGGAGATCTGCGTCGCTGCCGATCCAGAATCGGCAGCGCAATCTGCGTCGCTGCCGATCCAGAATCGGCAGCGAAATCTGCGTCGCTGCCGATTTCTGCATCGGCAGCGAAGTCACTCTTTTATCCCGGCCATCCATCCATTTGGATGCCATTAGCCGAAGCTAATCAGCCCTTCATCCCGGCCATCCATTCGGACGCCATTAGCCAAAGCTAATCATTCTTTGTCCCGGCCATCCGTTTGGATGCCATTAGCCGAAGCTAATCACTCCTTTGTCCCGGCCATCCTTTCGGATGCCATTAGCCGAAGCTAATCATTCTTTGTCCCGGCCATCCCTTCGGACGCCATTAGCCGAAGCTAATCACTCTTTTGTCCCGGCCATCCGTTTGGATGCCATTAGCCGAAGCTAATCACTCTTTTGTCCCGGCCATCCATTCGGATGCCATTAGCCGAAGCTAATCAATCTTTAATCATCATTTAAGCGTTCAACAATCTAATATCAGTTCTAACAATATGATAGTACTCAAGTTAAAATATTTCAAGATTCAACGTAAGAAAAAGGAAGGTGCAAGTCACCTACCTGCTCCACCTGTGTGTCGTTCCTGTCTTGATGATGGTCCACTCCCGACCGCACCACCTTCTGAATTTAACTAAGTTTGAGGAAGGTTTGACACTATTCTTTTCTCTTCAGCTGCTGGTTCTCTTCCTTCTTCTTCCTCTCACGTTTTCCAGCTCTCTTTTTCCTCTCCTCTATGCAGCTGCCCACTCCTCTCTCAAGGTCTCATCTCTCCCTCACAAGCTCACAAGACACTCTACTAGTTTGATTCACGTTTTTGATGTGAAAGGGGAAGGGAAGAATGACATGCAGCTGCTGGTTTGGGAAGAAGATGAGTCATTCTCTCTCCCCTCTTTGTATTTATACTACCCATCAAATGAATTGGGTTGTTTGGGGGTTGGTTTAGGTGTGTCCTTATCCTTGTTTGGTTTATCTAAAACCAGTTTTACCCCTCCCTCCCAGCTGTGCGTCACTGTTGATTGAGAAATCGGCAGCCGAAATCTGCGTCGCTGCCGATTTCTGCATCGGCAGCGAAAACTGCGTCGCTGCCCAATCCAGAATCGGCAGCGAAAACTGCGTCGCTGCCAATTTCTGCATCGGCAGCGAAATCTGCGTCGCTGCCAAATCCAGAATCGGCAGCGAAAACTGCGTCGCTGCCGATTTCTGCATCGGCAGCGAAATCTGCGTCGCTGCCAAAACCAGAATCGGCAGCGAAAACTGCGTCGCTGCCGATTTCTGCATCGGCAGCGAAATCTGCGTCGCTGCCGATTTCTGCATCGGCAGCGAAAACTGCGTCGCTGCCGATTTCTGCATCGGCAGCGAAAACTGCGTCGCTGCCGATTTCTGCATCGGCAGCGAAAACTGCATTCATCACCATCTTTCTCTCTCTCTTTCTCTTTAAATATATATATATATATAGACATATATATATTTTTGTTTGGGTGTTTACATTCTCCCCTCCTAAATATGAATTTCGTCCTCGAAATTTAAAAAGTTTTACACTCCATACCTGGTAGTTCAAATAAATTGGGGTACTTTTTCCTCATCTCAGCCTCCCTCTCCCAAGTTTCCTCTTCTACTTGAGCATTTCGCCATAAGATTCTGACGATGGGGATCTTTTTGCTCCGTAACTCCTTCACTTCTTGATCTAGTATCCTTATGGGTCTCAATTCCAGTGTTAAGTCTTCCTTGACTTCTACTGGAACCTGGGGTAGAACTCGGGCGGGGTCTACGTCAGCCTTCCTTAACAAGGAGACATGGAACACATCATGGACCCTGGCTAACTGTGGGGGCAAATCCACCTTGTAGGCTACTGGTCCAACTCGTTGTAAGATTTTGAAGGGTCCGATGAAACGGGGAGTTAACTTCCCTTTCAACCCAAACCGTAACATGTTCTTCCATGGGGCTACCTTCAGGAACACCTGGTCCCCCATACTGAACTCGAGAGGTCTTCTCCTCACATCGGCATACTTCTTCTGTCTATCCTGCGCGGCTTTGATGCGATCCCTGATAGTTCTCACTTTCTCCGTGGTGACTTGGACCAACTCTGCGCCATATAACTTCCGGTCCCCAATTTCCTCCCAACACAAAGGAGTTCTGCACCTCCTACCATACAAGGCTTCATACGGGGCCATTCCTATTGTGGCTTGATGACTATTGTTATACGTGAACTCCACCAATGCCATGTGTTCCTCCCAGTTTCCTCCAAATTCTAGCACACAGGCCCGTAATAGGTCTTCCAAGACTTGGATGACTCTTTCTGATTGGCCATCCGTTTGAGGGTGAAACGCAGTGCTCATGTCCAACCTTGTCCCCAAGGCATGTTGTATGCTCGGCCAAAGTCGAGAGGTGAACCTGGGATCTCGATCCGATACAATGGACACCGGAATCCCATGAAGTCGTACCACCTCATTTATGTAGATCTTGGCAAGCTTGTCCACCGAGTCGGTCATTTTTACGGGCAAGAATAGTGCGGATTTCGTCAACCGATCTACAATGACCCATATCGCATCATTTCCTTTTCTCCCTTTGGGAAATCCTGACACGAAATCCATGGTGATCATCTCCCACTTCCATTCTGGAATTTGTAATGGTTGTAATGGTCCCGCAGGCCTTTGGTGTTCAACCTTGACTTGTTGACATATCCCACACTTTGACACATACTCAGCTATGCCCCTTTTCATATTAGGCCACCAATAAAGGTGTTTCAGGTCTCGATACATCTTAGTGCTGCCAGGATGTATGGAGAATTTGGACTCATGAGCTTCTTGTAGAATCATTCGTTTGACTGTTTCGTCATCAGGCACGTACAACCGTTGTCCCATCATCAAGGATCCATCATCCGCTACTCGGAATTTCATTTCTACCCCGGCCTCCACATTCTTCCTAATCTTGGACCCCACCTTGTCATGGAATTGGGCATGTAGTATATGTTCTCGATACGTTGGTCGCACCAATAATTGGGCTACTAACCCACCTCTTGCATCAATTCCCAAATCTGTACCCAACTCTTTTAATTCTGCCAATTGCCGCTCCTTTCCCACTGTTAAGCTTCCCAAGGAGGCTTTATATTTTCGACTGAGGGCATCTGCCACCACATTTGCTTTCCCCGGGTGGTATTCTATGGTGCAATCATAATCTTTAATGAGCTCTATCCACCTTCTTTGCCGCATGTTCAACTCCTTTTGCGACATCAGATACTTCAGGCTCTTATGATCAGTAAAAATTTGGGTTCGAGACCCATACAAATAGTGTCTCCATATCCTCAAGGCAAATACTACAGCTGCCAACTCCAGGTCGTGCACCGGGTAGTTCACCTCATGAGTCTTTAATTGTCTTGATGCATAGGCGATCACCTTCCCATGTTGCATCAAAACACACCCCAATCCCTTCCCCGAGGCATCACTATATACCACAAAACCCTCGGTCCCTGAGGGCAGAGTTAAGACTGGAGCAGTGGTGAGCCTCCTCTTCAATTCTTGGAAGCTTGCCTCACATTCTTCCGACCACACCCATTTCTTATCCTTCCTAGTTAGCTGGGTCAAAGGGGTTGCAATCAGGGAAAAACCTTCGATAAATCTCCGATAGTATCCTGCAAGTCCCAGGAAACTACGTATTTCAGTGACTGAAGTCGGTCTTTCCCATTTCACGACTGCTTCGACTTTTTGAGGGTCGACAAAAACACCTTCGGCTGAAATGACATGTCCCAAAAACATCACTCTCTTCAGCCAAAATTCACATTTACTCAGTTTTGCATATAGCTGGTGATCTCTCAAGGTTTGTAAGGTTTGTCTCAAGTGTTCTTCGTGCTCCATGAAAGAATTTGAGTACACCAGTATATCATCAATGAATACCACCACAAACTTATCCAGGTATGGTTGGAAAACCCGATTCATCAAATCCATGAAGAGGGCTGGGGCGTTCGTCAACCCGAACGGTAAATACCAAAAATTCATAGTGTCCATAACGAGTTCTAAATGCGGTCTTTGCTACATCCGCTTCTTTAATCTTCATCTGATAGTACCCTGATCTCAAATCTATCTTCGAGAATGCCCTTGCTCCTTTTAATTGGTCGAACAAATCATCTATCCGAGGCAACGGATACTTGTTTTTCATTGTCATTTTGTTCAACTGTCGATAGTCAATACAAAGCCTATGGGTTCCATCTTTCTTTCTTACAAATAGGACCGGTGCTCCCCAAGGAGAATTACTGGGCCGTATGAACCCTTTGTCTAATAATTCCTGTAATTGAGTCTTTAACTCGTTCAGTTCTGCTGGAGCCATCCGATACGGTTGTTGGGCTATAGGTGGAACTCCAGGAAAAGTGTCTATCGACACCTCTACCTCTCGCTCCGGGGGTAGTCCTGGTAGTTCTTCTGGAAACACATCTGGGAAATCCTTCACCACAGGAATATCCTTCAATCGTGGACCTTCATCATTAGAGTTTAAGAGGTATGCGAGGTAACCCATACATCCCTTTCTTAAAAGTTTTTGGGCTGTTACCACCGATATTAAAGCATTCAGTTTAGGGAGTCTCTCTCCTTCAAAAGTTATTTTCTCGCCCTTAGGTGTTTGGAAAGTGACAGTTTTCGCATAACAATCTATTAGTGCTTTGTATTTACTCAACCAATCCATGCCTAGTATTATGTCAAAATCATGCAGCTCTAAGGGAATCAAATCTACTTCTGTTTCATACCCGGATAAACTAACCACCACATCCACATATACAATATTTGTTTCAACCATGTTTCCCATTGGAGTTCCAATAACAAACCCCTTCTCTACCATTTTTACTTCCTTTCTCAATTTAGTGACAATTCTCTTAGCAATGAATGAGTGGGTGGCACCCGGATCAAACAACACATGCACATTAAAACCATTCAATAGAAGTGTACCTGCCACCACATCTGATGCAGCCCTGGCCTCCTCCTGTGTCAGGTGGAAGACCCTCCCCGAGGTCCGATCATTTTGTGCCCTCGGCTTCCCTCGACTGGAGTTTGCCCCTGATTGAGAAGATCTCACTGGCCTATTAACGGTGACTGACTGCTGGTGGCTCTGACTCGGCTGTCTGTAGCTCTGTACTTGTCCGGTGTTCCTCTTGGGGCAGTCCCTCTTGTAATGACCTCTTCCACCACAGTAATGACACCCCTGATTAAGATACTGACAATTCCTCCACCTATGGCCCTCTCCTCTGCACACAAAACATCGCCCGGGGGAAACTGAGCAATCCCCAGGGTGTTTTTGTCCACACTTTACACAAAAAGGATAGTCAACACCCTTGCGGTCACCGGTCCCAGTAGAAGAGTTTGCCCTCGAGTGCGACTGTCCAACCATTACTCTCCCACTTGATTGCTGGTGAGGCGGTAATATCAAACTCCCCTTTTTTCCGTGCTGCTCAAACACTCCACTTTTTCCTTTCTTCGGATGCGGTGGTCTGCTGCTGAAATAGTCCCCATCTCTCTTTTTGCTTATACTCTGATACCCCCCTTGGCTTTCTCCAATACATGCCTCCAGAGCTTGTGCAGCCTCAATCAACTCCCTCACCGATTTAAATCGCAAGGCGATCAATCCTTGTCTCAAATCCTGTCGTAACCCATCTCTCAACTTTTCAATCATATGTTCCTCTGTCGGCACATAATGTGGGGCGAACAATGAAAGGTCATGGAATCTCCTTTCGTACTCCAATACTGACATATCACCCTGTCTCAATGCCAAGAACTCTTGTTCTTTCACCTTGCGATGATACTTGGAATAAAAATGATTCTCAAACTCTGTCTTGAAATCACTCCAAGTTAGTGTCTCAGTCGCACGCCTCAGCTGAACTGTTTCCCACCATGTCATGGCCCTATCAGACAGTAACTGGGATGCACAATTTACCCTCAAACCCTCGGGTATGCTTATTTGAATCATTGTCTTTTCTACCTTCCTGATCCATCTTCCAGCTATCTCTGCATCTTGTTCCCCCATGTACGGTTCACAGCCCATTTCCCTCATACTCTTAACTAGCCGCACCAGTGGTACCACATTATCCATGGTCATGCTAGTCGTAGGGGCTGCTGGTGGAATCTGCGTGGTGGGAGTTGTTTGTGCCGCTGAACTAGCCATGCCTTCCATCACTGCTTTAACTATTTGTACAAGGAGTCCTGCATCTACATATTGTGGGGGCACACCAGTTGGAATAGTAGATGGTTGTGCTTCTGATCTTTCTCGCTGCTCCGTTGCGACTGGGGGTGTTCCCTCTGTCTGATGAGGCCTCGGGCCTTCCCCTGCCACCGTATCTTCCCCCTGCAAGGTTTCGGGTGGTATTATCGGAGCATGAGATGCCGTATCATCTAAGGGATCTTCATCTTGCCAACCTTGGGCACCTCGGTTCATGCCCCTCCTTTCTAAGGAGGGCGGCTCAGTTCGTGTCCCTTGTCGGGTGCGTACCATCCTGAAATTCATCACAACAACACATTTATTAATGATCCTCAGGATCCATACCAAGTGCTCTGATACCAACTGTAACAACCCGGCTTTCCAAGCCCAAAACACGATAATTTTTTTTTTTTTTTTTTTTTTATGCATTCAATCCACATGGTGCCGGCAATCAATGAATCTAAATCCTCACATCATCGAAATACAATCCATACAATCAACATTTCATTTCAAAGTGAATCTTCCACAAACACGTAATATTAAGGTTGCTTGATTTGAAGTTCATTTTAAAAAATATATACATACACACGAGTTTACAGTCTTCTCCTACTAATAGTCATCACAATTTTAAACAAAAAGGATCTAATAAAAGTTATACATTCAGTACATTGATCCATACAAAATACATTGTGATTTAAGATACATCTACATAATTCCTTGCAAAATAGGTTCCCGTGTATCGGGTTTCCTAGACATCTCGTTGGTGTGAAGTCCCTGCAGCAGTACAAACATTTAAGAGAATGCAAATATTTAATAATAATAAGAATGGTAACTCACGGTTTAGCAATTAAATAAAACATTAACAATTTTAATTTCTTCATGTATTTGCTACAACAACTAGTAGTACATATAGATACACAAGTTTTCGGATACCATTCGCCAAAACTAGTCATTCATTTGTGTCGGCCATCCATGGCGAAGGCTGCGTCGCTGCCGATCCAAAATCGGCAGCAGAAACTGCATTGCTGCCGATCCAGAATCGGCAGCGGAATCTGCGTCGCTGCTGATTTCTGTATCGGCAGCAGCATCTGCGTTGCTGCCGATTCAGAATCGGCAGCGGAATCTGGGTCGCTGCCGATCCAGAATCGGCAGCAGAAATCTGCGTCGCTGCCGATCCAGAATCGGCAGCGAAATCTGCGTCGCTGCCGATCCAGAATCGGCAGCGGAGATCTGCGTCGCTGCCGATCCAGAATCGGCAGCGCAATCTGCGTCGCTGCCGATCCAGAATCGGCAGCGAAATCTGCGTCGCTGCCGATTTCTGCATCGGCAGCGAAGTCACTCTTTTATCCCGGCCATCCATCCATTTGGATGCCATTAGCCGAAGCTAATCAGCCCTTCATCCCGGCCATCCATTCGGACGCCATTAGCCAAAGCTAATCATTCTTTGTCCCGGCCATCCGTTTGGATGCCATTAGCCGAAGCTAATCACTCCTTTGTCCCGGCCATCCTTTCGGATGCCATTAGCCGAAGCTAATCATTCTTTGTCCCGGCCATCCCTTCGGACGCCATTAGCCGAAGCTAATCACTCTTTTGTCCCGGCCATCCGTTTGGATGCCATTAGCCGAAGCTAATCACTCTTTTGTCCCGGCCATCCATTCGGATGCCATTAGCCGAAGCTAATCAATCTTTAATCATCATTTAAGCGTTCAACAATCTAATATCAGTTCTAACAATATGACAGTACTCAAGTTAAAATATTTCAAGATTCAACGTAAGAAAAAGGAAGGTGCAAGTCACCTACCTGCTCCACCTGTGGGTCGATCCTGTCTTGATGATGGTCCAATCCCGACCGCACCACCTTCTGAATTTAACTAAGTTTGAGGAAGGTTTGACACTATTCTTTTCTCTTCAGCTGCTGGTTCTCTTCCTTCTTCTTCCTCTCACGTTTTCCAGCTCTCTTTTTCCTCTCCTCTATGCAGCTGCCCACTCCTCTCTCAAGGTCTCATCTCTCCCTCACAAGCTCACAAGACACTCTACTAGTTTGATTCACGTTTTTGATGTGAAAGGGGAAGGGAAGAATGACATGCAGCTGCTGGTTTGGGAAGAAGATGAGTCATTCTCTCTCCCCTCTTTGTATTTATACTACCCATCAAATGAATTGGGTTGTTTGGGGGTTGGTTTAGGTGTGTCCTTATCCTTGTTTGGTTTATCTAAAACCAGTTTTACCCCTCCCTCCCAGCTGTGCGTCACTGTTGATTGAGAAATCGGCAGCCGAAATCTGCGTCGCTGCCGATTTCTGCATCGGCAGCGAAAACTGCGTCGCTGCCCAATCCAGAATCGGCAGCGAAAACTGCGTCGCTGCCAATTTCTGCATCGGCAGCGAAATCTGCGTCGCTGCCAAAACCAGAATCGGCAGCGAAAACTGCGTCGCTGCCAAATCCAGAATCGGCAGCGAAAACTGCGTCGCTGCCGATTTCTGCATCGGCAGCGAAATCTGCGTCGCTGCCAAAACCAGAATCGGCAGCGAAAACTGCGTCGCTGCCGATTTCTGCATCGGCAGCGAAATCTGCGTCGCTGCCGATTTCTGCATCGGCAGCGAAAACTGCGTCGCTGCCGATTTCTGCATCGGCAGCGAAATCTGCGTCGCTGCCGATTTCTGCATCGGCAGCGAAAACTGCGTCGCTGCCGATTTCTGCATCGGCAGCGAAAACTGCATTCATCACCATCTTTCTCTCTCTCTTTCTCTTTAAATATATATATATATATAGACATATATATATTTTTGTTTGGGTGTTTACACCTAATGAGTTATGGACAAAGACGTTGGGTGCCATTAGTAGGGATTACAGGTTATGTGAGTTATGCTCTTGCCCTAGTGGTAAGACAACTTGGGGGCATGCAGTTTATTCCAAGGACTATAGGAATTGCTCAATTCTTTGGTTTGTTCAGAGATCCCATTTCAAAAGAGGTTTTGGAGATCATCAAACAAGATTGTAAGCATCTGGTTTTGGTTGAGATAGAAGGTTTAAAAGATCCAAGTGCAAGCGAAGGATATGCAAAATGCAGAGACTTAGCTACTTCAGCCATGCCTTGTGTAAGAGCCAAATCTCCCCAAGCTATAGAAGAGCCTATTAAGAGAAAAAGGGTAAACAATGAAGATGAGTTGAGAAGATAAGTGGAAAAACTTCGGATAGAGTTGAGCAAAAGCAGAAAAGACAAGGCAATGTTGGAAGAAATGATGCTGGAAGAGGATAAAAGGAGAGCATTTCTAGATGAGCAAATACAGTTTAGAGATGCGAGAATAACAAAGCTTGAGTTAAAGCTAGACGAGGAGATGATTGCTAGGAAAGAAAGTGAGAAGGAGCTAGGAGGAATGAGTTTGGATTGGATGCAAAGTTGCTCTGAACTTGAAGCAATGGAGATTGACTTTAATGATTGCCAAGGAAGTGCAGAATATTACCAAGAAAAATTTGCACAAGTGCAATTCGAACTGATGGATAGGAATGGGAAGTATGAGGATTTGAACAAGAAATATATGGTGTTAGAAAGCCGTTCGACGAGGATTGCAAAAGAAGAAAGTAAAAGGAGATGTTTCGAGGATGTTGAAGCATACTTAGCGATTAAGAAGAATGAGATAAAAGTTATGAGGATAAAACTTGACAAAGAATGTGAAAAGGTGAAGTATTTAGACGAGAAGCTAGTAGCAATGGAAAAACACAAGGATCAAATCGACGCCAACAACACTGCTTTGAACATAACCAATATGTTGCTCATAGAAAAGATGACCAAGACAGATGAGCAAATGGACAAAGTTGCTGCACATGCTTGAATTATTAGAATTAATGCACGGAATGTGGGAGGGGACATCATTCGCTATCGCTGAAGCCTAGCTGAAACCGATGCCTTTTTAGGGAAGATTGAGAACCGTGACTTTGCCTTCTTACCTTTGGCTAGAGAGTTTGTGGAGGAAAGGGATTAACATGTTGTATTTCCTTTTTTTATTTCTAAATGTAATAAACCTATCAAGCATTAATGAAAAGGGCATTGACCCATCTTCTTATGCAAAATCTGTCTCTTGGTAAATATGATTCAAGCAAACGACTCAAAAGGCAGTACTCTTATCAAATCAATATGACAAGAGAGCCTATGTTTATAATGTGGTGGCTATTATTCGTTCACAAGAAGGCTGCATCCATACCCAATGAACAAAGCATTCTTATCACAATCATGCTTTTTTCTCATACATCTATGCACGCATCTGCAGATTAAGAAACATAGGTCCCGTTTATAGAATCCACAACACTTGACAAAGAAAAAGAATGGAAACGAAGAAAGGTCACAACCAGAAGCTCAGTACCAAAGAGAGCTTGAAGGAGTTCAAAATGATGTGGCGTACCTAACCAATATGTTAGAGCAAATGTTGAGAGCCAGAGATGGAGAGGGAACGTCTACTCAACCTGATGAAGCACCACTAGCAGCTCAAATCCTTGTCGCACCTATAAACATGGGGGCAAATACACCAAATAAGCAACATCCTAATCCCACTCAGCCCATCCAAATCCCTATTAAAATGGATTTAACAAACAAGGATCCACATGACGTTAGATTCTCTAATCATGAAGGTTATGATAAGTGGACTGCACTAGAAGAGAGGGTAAGGGCAATTGAAGGAAATGATTTATTTGACCTAGTTAGGGCCGCTGAAGTATGTTTGGTGCCTAACATTGTTATTCCAAAGAAGTTCAGAGTGCCAGAGTTTGTTAAGTATACCGGGATGGAATGCCCAAAGACCCATCTTCGTTCCTACTATAACAAAATGACAAAAGTTATCCACAATGATAAAATGTTAATTTACTTCTTCCAGGATAGCCTGACAGGATCGGCCCTCAGTTGGTACATAAGGCTGGACAACATTAGGATCAAGAAGTGGACGGACCTGGCAGATGCTTTCTTAAAGCAATAAAAGTTTAATATTGAGATTACTTCTAATAGGACCAGTCTAATTACCATAGAGAAAGGAACTCAAAAGTCTGTGAGGGTTTATGCTTAAAGGTGGCGTGACCAAGCTATCAATGTACAACCTCCACTAATAGAGACGAAGAAGGTGACATTGTTTGCTAATACTTTTAGGGCTCCATACTATGAACACCTTATGGGTAGTTCAGCATAACATTTCTATGATGTTGTGCGGATTGCTGAGAGGATTGAACAAGGAATCCAAAGTGGGAGAATTGCAGAACCTATAGAGAAGAGAAGAATGAAAATGAGGTGAATAACCCAGAAGGCGAATACAAAGAGAGAAGCAAAAACTACCGTACACCTACTACCCAAGTCACCAGTATCAACTTTGCCAAACCCTTCATCCCAAACCAACCCAATCAAACAAAATTCCTAGCAAATAACCAAATCAATTACCAAAGAAGAGACAACCGACCATCGGAAGAACAATTACCACCTTTACCAATAACCTGAAAGAGTTGTATGTCAAGCTGTTGAGTATTGGGCAGATAGCTTCCCTACCCGTACCACCTATGCAACCACCTTTCCCTACCTGGTACAACCCCAAGGTGACTTGTGAATACCATGCTGGTCACGCGAGTCATAGCATGGAGGCTTGCTTTGCTTTTAAAAGGAAGGTGTTGCAACTGATCAAAGTTGGATGGGTCACTTTCGAGGATTCGCCTGATGTGAATCAAACCCTTTACCCAAACATGTCGCTAGTAGTGGTGGAGTGAATACCAGGGAGATTGGTAGCAAAGAGAGGGTGTTAAAAGTGACCATGACAAAGCTATACTTTATGTTGGTGCAGTCTGGACATTTGGAAAAATCGACTGAATGCTGCATATAGGAAAGTAACTTTTACCCCTTCCATAAAAAGAAAGGGCATCACATTGATGAATGCATTGAATTTCATCAAAGGTTGCAAGAATGATAACTCTAAGAAGGCTAAGGATTAAGGCCGTAAATGACAATGAAGAGATAGAGATGATAGAGAA
This sequence comes from Populus tomentosa, assembly GCA_018804465.1. Taxonomy (NCBI): domain Eukaryota; kingdom Viridiplantae; phylum Streptophyta; class Magnoliopsida; order Malpighiales; family Salicaceae; genus Populus; species Populus tomentosa. The sequence goes on along the minus strand of CM031989.1, from coordinate 7,698,608 downwards.
TCAAGAGAAATGTAGAATCCAATCAACAGCTAATAGGCTCTTGAAATTGGTATTAACTAAGCCCCCGATGGCAAACAAAGCAAACTATGGAGCGATGCTTGGAGATTATGGTCATACCTCGAATATCAAAACTCCTTTGCTGTTGTTCCAAACTGAGATAAGTGGGCTAACTTGAAGTGGTCATTGTTTCACACTTGAAGAACTAGAGAAGCAAAGAAAGGCTAAGGGCAAGGAGGTGTTGGACCTTGATAAAGAGTTTGAGGTTAATAAACCTATGACTGAGGAAGAAACAAATGAGTTCCTAAAATTGATGAAGCATAGTGAGTACTATATAGTGGATTAGTTGAAGAAGACCCATGCCAAGATCTCCATCATGTCATTAATACTCAGCTCTGAGCCGCATCGTAATGCTTTGCAAAAAGTACTTAATGAGGCCTACATACCCCAAGATATTGAACAAAAGACTATAGAGCATCTAGTAGGGAGGATCCATGCTACCAATTACTTATATTCCATGAAAGATGAACTTGACGCTGAAGGAACTAGATATAACAAGCCCTTGTATGTCATGGTCCGATGCAAAGGTTGTCTCATTGGTAAAGTTCTCATCGATAACGACTTGGCTTTTAATGTGTTACCAAGGCATATGCTAGATGAAATGCATGTAGATCCCTCACACATGCAACCCAGTGTGATGACGGCTAGAGCATACGATGGCTCACCAAGGCAAGTGATAGGGACAATTTAGGTCGAACTAGCTGTGGGTCCACAAGTCTTTCTAGTAACCCTCAAGTGATGGATATCCACCCTTTCTATAGTATGTTGTTAGGAAGGCCATGGATACATTCTGCGCGAGCTGTCACCTCCTCGCTACATTAATGTTTGAAGTACATTGCCAATGGTGTTCTGGTTATTGTTAAGGCTGAGGAAACTATATCAATGGTAAGAAATGTGGTGGTTCCATTCATTGAAGCTGAAGATTGTAAGGATGGAAACCTTCATGCATTTGAGGTTGTGAATACCGAGTGGGTGCCCGAGAACACTATAGTGAGGAAGCCAGAAATCACGAAGGCCACCAAAAAGGCTGCTAAAAGCTTTTTGAAACACAAGATTCCTTTCCCATATGACATTGAGAAAGGAAGGCTTGAATGGATGGATATAATCAAACTGAAAGCTGTAGAACAGAGGTGTGGGCTTGGATATAAGCCCAAGAAGGAGGATTACAAGCGAGCTGCTAGTGTAAGAAGGGAGAAGAGAATGGCTAGGATTAAAGGAAGGAAGCCTGAAGAAGAAAGCTTAGCCATCCCTCCAATCAGGATTTCAGTTCCAAAGGCCGCATATATGATGTAGCCTGATAAGGGACATGGAAACCTCCTTCAAAAGCTTTCTTCAATGAACATAAACACTCTAGAGGAAGATCATGTCAAGGACATTGCTGAGAAAATTGAATTCGAAAGAAGGGATGAAGAGCTGCCACAATTAACCATCCACACTTTGGAAGAAGTCACCGTTAGGACTTTCATTCGAAAGCTAGCCGAAGGAGAGAAGTTCCAGAATTGGGAGACCCAAGAAGCTCTATTGGTTTTCAAAATGTAATCAACAATGATTGTTGGATTATAATTTTATCTATGTTGTTTGCCTTTTTCTGTTTGTTTTGTTTTTATTCATTGACAATTGAGACTCAAGATGTCAATTGGATTTTATTTTGTTTTTGAGCCAATCTTTTCCTTTTAATGAGATCATGCATTTTCAAAATTCATCTTGATGTCTTACTATGCATTTACACATCACTTTCCACTTTTAGGAACCCTGAAAGCGAATCCTCCACAACAACACTTGCACTTTACATTGAGAATGAATGGCCAAACTTTAAAGAATACATAGTAGTTGTAGAAGATGAGGAATGGGAGGAGAAAAACATATGGGAATTCACAAAATTAATAGAACAGTATGAACAGGCTTGGAGGCCCGCTAAAGAGTGACTTGAAACCATAAATGTAGGCAATGAAGAAATCAAGCGAGAGCTGAAAATAGGGACTTTGATCACCCCTGAAGCGAAGGAAAAGTTGATTGCATTGCTCCGAGATTACGTAGATGTCTTTGCTTGGTCCTAGGAGGATATGCCTGGTTTGGATACGGATATTGTAGTACATAGGATACCACTGGTGGAAGGATGCAAGCCGATTAAGCAGAAGTTAAGGAGAACTCATCTAGAGATCTTAATCAAAGTAAAGGCAGAAATTGAAAAACAATGGAACGCTGGTTTTTTGGAAGTAGTCAAGTATCCACAATGGGTGTCAAACATAGTGGTGGTACCAAAAAAAAAAGGTAAAATCAGAGTTTGTGTGGACTATAGGGACTTAAACCGGGCGAGCCCTAAAGATAATTTCCATTTACCACACATAGATATGTTAGTTGAGAATACAACACGCAGCTCCATATATTCCTTCATGGATGGGTTTTCAGGCTACAATCAGATAAAAATGGTGCAAAAGGATAAGGAGAAGACAACCTTTGTAACACCATGGGGAACCTTTTGCTACAAAGTCATGCCATTTGGTTTAAAGAATGTCGGGGCCACCTACCAAAGTGCTATGGTGACTTTGTTTCATGACATGATGCACAAAGAGATTGAAGTATACGTGGATGACATGATTGCTAAATCTAAAAAGGGAGAGAATCATGTCCAAGTATTGAAGAAATTATTTGAAAGGCTAAGGAAATATAAGTTGACGCTTAAACCAACAAAGTGTTCATTCGGGGTGAAATCCGGTAAGTTGTTGGGATTTGTGGTGAGTGACAAAGGGATATAAATGGATCCTAACAAAGTAAAGGCTATTCAATCTATGCGACCTCCCAAGACTAACAAGGATGTGAGAGGTTTCTTAGGAAGATTGAATTATATTGCTCGATTTATATCCCAATTAACCTCGCCTTGTGACCTGATCTTTCGTTTGTTAAGGAAGAAGAACCCTAAAATATGGAATGAAGAGTGTTGATGTAACCATTTTATTTGATAGTTTCACCCATATCTACCTAATGTTTTGTCCATGTTTTATATGTAAAATGCCTTGAAGTTCTTTGTTTTATGTTTTGAAGGCACTTTTAGATGAAAGATGCAAAAAGGAGTAAATTGGAGGTAATTGGTAGATTTGACGTTCAGTCGATGTTTTGTGCAGAGCGTGAGTTCCAGAGATCAAAATGAAGTGATTCTAATGGAATTAAAAAGATAACATCCATACCCTTCTGGAAATGTAATGCAAGAAAAATAAAAAGAGAAAGATCATGGAAATCACATCCTTCAAAGTCAAATCTTGCAGTCTGCCAATGTTGACCTTTGCCCATTAAAAATTCAATATCTGGAGCTTCAGAAGTCCAATTGATGCAAAATAAACTGTTTTGGATTCCTTACTTAAAGCTCTATAAACGCTCAAAATTTCAGCCAAAAATGATGTCATATGAGAGAGAATGCAAGGATTTACAAAAAAAAAAGATTAAGAATCTTCATGACCAAATGCTTACAAGAAAGGAGTTTCATGTTGGAGATAAAATCCTTCTTTATCATTCGCGTTTGAAAATTTTTCCTGGAAAATTCCGCTCTCGTTGGATTGGACCCTTTGTTGTTTCTAATATTTTTCCTTATGGTGCAGTTGAAATTACAAGTTTAGAAACCAACAAAGTACTCAAGGTTAATGGGCATCGTTTGAAACCTTTCTATGAAGGTTGGATGGCAAAACTCATCGCTTCTGTAGAATTAGCTGAACCAATCTATGAAGAATGAGCATGCCACATGTCAAGCCAATGACATAAAATAAAAGCGCTTACTGGGAGGCAACCCAGCACAAAAAGAAAAAAATCAGATTAGCTTTCTTTTTCCTTATCTTTTATTTTTTTTCACATTTTAATTTATTTTTTGTCATTCTCTTATGTTCCTTTGCTTTTATTTCAACATTGAGGACAATGTTGTGTTTTAAGTGTGGGGGTATTGGGAGCATTTTGGTATTCTTATTTTAGTTTTCTTTGTTGTTCTTTAAAAACAAAATAAAAAAAATTGTGTTTGATCTTTTTAACTCCCATTGGTTTTTGAGAATATTAGTATTATGTATGAGAATTAATTGAGATAGATGAAGATATAAATCAAATGAAGGAGTATGCATGCAAATTTTAAGGTTTAATTGGTTTAGGGATTGACTTTGAGAATATGCCATGTTGACTTTATAGTGTTATACCAATGCAAGCTTTTGAGCCTTCAACATTATATTCTTTGAGTGTGCATTCTTTCAATGATATGTATCTCTAGAACTTGCTTCATATCTTATTGAGATTATATTCCATTACAAATATACATGAAGATGATAAAGGCATTAGGAATTTTAACCCCTCAAGCCAAAAAGCCAACCTAAAGCATATTATCCTTAATGAGCCCGTTTTGAGCTTGTTTATCTTTTCTTTGCTTTATCCATGTATAAGCCTTAACTTTATATATGTTTTTCTTTTCCCCTGGCCAAGGATTAGTAGAGCATATACTTGTGATATCTCATGGAATTATGGTTGGAAATTATGTGAAAAGAAATAAGTGATGCTTAATGAAAAGATAGGCAAAGTTACCAAAGGCGAAAAAAAAAAGAAGAGAAAAGAATAATAATAAAAAAAGCATTCCTTTATGTTCTTAAGGTTTTATGTTGAAAGAGCTTGAAATCAAAAGGAGTTAAGCATTGGTGATTAAAGATGAAAAATTTATGAGCTTTGTTGGAATATCTTGTTTGAAGTATCATTTTTCAGAATGCTCTACTTTCTTTGGTTTGAACCTTTTCTTTTACTTTCTTTTACCTCACCTTAACCTCAGCCCCATTACAACTAGAAAATAAGACCTTTTGATTCATGTAGTACTTAATAGAGATGAGATTGAAAAACAAGCTTATGGTAGAACATACTCTTTGATTGAATTTGAGCGATTTAAACACATAAACCCTAAACACAAGAGTGTTGGAGTGTATATCAATGAGAGGACCTATCACTTTGGCATGACATAGATTTCATTTAAATCCCGATGATTGATTGAGTTTTGAAGTTTGCATGTAAACAACTTCATGAAAAAAAAAATTATCCTTTTTTATTATATTCTTATTTATAATGCTTGTACTCTTGGAAATTGATGGGAGATTAAGAGATTGATCATAGTTATTTTCAATTTAATTTTATTTATCCTTTCTCAAGGACGAGCAAGAGTTAAGTGTGGGGGTTTTTGATGTAACCATATTATTTGATAGTTTCACCCACATCTACCTAATGTTTTGTCCATGTTTTATATGTAAAATGCCTTGATATTCTTTGTTTTATGTTTTGAAGGAACTTTTAGATGAAAGATGCAAAAAGGAGTAAATTGGAGGTAATTGGCAGATTTGACCTTCAGTCGATGTTTTGTGCAGAGCGTGAGTTCCAAAGATCAAAATGAAGTGATTGCAGTGGCATTAAAAAGATAACATCCATACCTTTCTGGAAATGTAATGCAAGAAAAATAAAAAGAGAAAGATCATGGAAATGACATCCTTCAAAGTCAAATCTTGCAGTCCGCCAATGTTGACCTTTGCCTATTAAAAATTCAATATCTGGAGCTTCAGAAGTCCAATTGATGCAACTAAATATTTTTGGATTCCTTACTCAAAACTCTATAAACGCTCACAATTTCAGCCAAAAATGATGTCATATGAGGGAGATATGAATTTTCAAGGTGACAACTAAATTCTGCCAGCAAACAGGTTTCGTGAAGAAACGAGTCCGAATTACCTTTCGAAGCATCTAAACTGACATCCATGTTTTTATATCAGCAATCTAGCTCCTCTAAGTCAGAGCCTGAAGATTTCATGTAAGGCTATTTCTCCTTTTTAGGAAAAATAGTTATTGAAGTACTTAAATGTAAACTACCAACTTAAGGGAGAACTATTTTGTAAAATAGAGACCAAGGTTTCTTAGCATATAAAAAGAAAGAGAGAAGGGGCTAGCAGCCAGCAGAAAAGAGGGAGAGCAGAAGGATGCAGCAGCTAGCAGAGAATAAACACAAATTCTCTCCTCTACAAACCTAAAAATCATGCTCTCTTCGTTCTTTAGGAGTAGTTGTTCAATAGTTATGCAAGACTAAGCTCTTTTCTTGGTTGCAAGGACACAACAAACCTTCGAATTTCAAGAACCGTGAGATTTATTCTTCCTTTTATTTTCAATTTATGTTATGAATTATTATGATTGTTTTTCTATGCATATTTCCTATGATTGTTGTTGATGATTGCTAGAGCGGACTCTAAGTTATTGTTGTGAACAATCTATTGCTAAGTTTAATATCAAAACCGGAGTTGTGATATACGAACTTGTGAAGCAACTAAGCTTGATAATTGTGGCGGAACTACATTATTGATCTTGGGGAGAACATTTAAACAAAGTGACACAAGCTGCGGACAGCTTGTATGTTCATCTTGATGAAATTATCTAGTTCTTAAAGCTGCCATTAAATTGAATCATTAGTGCAGACACTTTGATTGTTTGTTGGTTAGGATTAGTTATACGGTATCAATGTTAAGAAAAGATAAAATTTCAAAACATAAACTGCAATTTTCGTTTCAAGGATCGGTTCTAATTTTCGTTGGTGGATGTGTGCTTGCAACCAAGGTTTGTTTTCTTGATAAATTTCGGTTCCAATTGATTTTGATTTCTTCTATATTTTAGATCATCACAAATCAAACCCCCCCCCCCAAATTGCATAACATATAGCATAAAAATCTAAATTAAATCTTCCTCGTGGGATCGACCCCTTGCTTGCTCTATACTATCTTGTGTGTTGTGTTTTAAGCTAGGGTAATTAATTTGTGCAACCGTGACATCGCAACAAATTTTGGCGTCGTTGTCGGGGAAGTAATTTTAGTTGATTCTTGTGCTTGTACTGTTATTTTTAGTTGTTGTGATTGTTATTTACATTTCTTTAAAAAAAAAAGAGAAACATAATTTTTGCTTGCGGCGTTACTGTTCACTTGCGGCAGCGGTACTGTTCAAAACAGAATTGTTTGTGGAATTACATTTCTACCTTTTGTTTCCTATCGAGGCCAAATTCCACCCTATCGAGGCCAAATTCCACTGTTTTCTAAGGTTTTTAGGCAATTTTAGTTTTCTAGCATAGGATTTTCATATAATTTGCATTATTTTTTTATCGCTTGTATGGTTGCTTTCTTTTGAGTTTTCTTAGCGATTGATGCCAGTAATTCGTTCTACTAATCAGAGTCTAGTGTAGATTGATCTTGAAATAGAAAGCACCTTACGTAGGTTAAGAAAGGAAGCTCACCTCAACACCATGGCGGTTGCACGACAACAAACACTCAAGGAGCTTGCTGCTCCTAACGTGGAAAATCAACCATTATGCATAAACATTGACAATAATATAAACTTTGAGCTTAAATCTGGTTTTATACATTTGTTACCAACATTCAGTGGTCTTGCAAGAGAAGATCCTCATACTCATCTCAAGGAGTTCCATATGGTTTGTGTTGGCATGAAACCGAATGGAGTTGATGAAGAACAGGTTAATTTGAAAGCTTTCCCTTTCTCTTTAAAAGGGGTAGCAAAGGCATGGCTTTTCTCCATTCTCCTAGGTTCAATTGGAACTTGGAATGGCATGAAGAAGATCTTCCTTGAGAAGTATTTCCCAGCATCTCGAGTTGCCAACATAAGGAAAGAAATATGTGGGATTTGGCAATCTCATGGAGAGACACTTTCAGAGTATTGGGAAAGATTTGAGCAACTGTGTATTCAATGCCCTCATCATCAAATACTCGATTAGCTGCTCATTCAATATTTCTATGAAGGATTGATGCCTACTGACCGTAGTATCATTGATGTTGCAAGTGGAGGCACATTGGTGGACAAGACACCCGAGGCTGCACGTTAAATGATCTCAAACATGGCAACCAACTCAAAACAGGTTGGCACTCGTGGAGACTTCTATAACAAACAAGTAAATGAGGTAAGTATTTCTAACCTTGAAAATAAAGTTAATGATCTTACTTCTCTTGTGCGTTCTTTGGCTTGTGGAAATGTGCAGCAGGTGAAAGTTTGTAACATATGCTCCTTACAAGGACATGCTTCGGATATGTGCCCAACAATGCAAGAAGATTACATTGAACAAGCTCATGCAATTGATGGAGCATTCAACGGACAACCCCAGTGTAAATATGATCCCTTTTCAAACACGTACAATCCCGGATGGAGAGATCATCCCAACTTACGCTACGGCGACCCATCCCAACAAGGCAATCAAGGCCGACAGTTCCATCCCCATGGATTTCAGCCCCAACAGAATTATCAAGCAAGACAACCCCCTCCATTCACAAACTCCAATGTTATGGGGTCGTCATCCAATGATGATCTTCATGAGATGATGAAAACTTTGGCTTCTAATACTGTTACCTTGCAACAAAATGTCATGTCTTTTCAACAGGAAACAAGGTCAAGTATTCACAACTTGGAAAAGCAAATGGGGCAAGTAGCTTCAAGTGTAGGGAAATTGGAAGCACAAATGAATGGAAAGTTGCCCTCACAAGCATTAAATCCAAAAGAGAATGTTCGTGCAATCATGCTGCGAAGTGGGAAAGAACTTGAAGAGCAAAGGTCAAAACAAATTAAGATGGAGAAAGAAGAGGAGATAAAAACCAAATTGAGTCTAAAGAAGATACATCATCCTTCTCCTTTCCAAACTAAAACAACGACCAACACTCCAAAGGTAACTCCTCACTCAATGAATTCTAGTTTTAAAACAATTCCACCCTTTCCTGTGAGTTCTAGTTCAAAGAAAGAGGACAAAGAAAAAGAGATTTTAGAGGTTTTCAAGAAAGTGGAACTGAACATTCCTTTGCTTGATGCTATCAAGCAAATTCCCAAGTATGCAAAATTCTTGAAGGAGTTATGTACTACCAAGAGATCTTTCAAACTGAAAGGTCATGAAACGGTAAGTATGGGTGAAGTTGTATCTGTCGTTGTTCAAAAGAATCTGCCTTTGAAACAAAAAGACCCAGATGCGTTTACTATCCCATGTGTTATTGGTAATGCTAGTTTTAAAAGAGCTTTATGCGATTTAGGTGCATCCATTAGTGTTATGCCTAAACATGTTTATGATTCTTTTAGTCTAGAGCCTTTGAATAAAACTAGTATTGTAATACAACTTGCGGATCATAGTTTTGTTTACCCACTTGGTGTGATAGAAGATGTCCTAGTCAAGATTGATAGTTTGGTTATTCCATGTGACTTTTATATTCTTGATATGGAACATGATTCTTGTGATTCACCAAGCAACACTCCTATATTGTTTGGGAGACCATTCTTGAAAACTGCCAACACAAAGATTGATTGTGGTAAGGATACCTTGTCTATGGAGGTAGGAGATGAAAAAATTGAATTCAATTTTCATGATGCAATGAAATATCCTTATAGCAATGTTTATTCTATCACATGCTATGACCAAATTGATAAGTGTGTGCAGTAAGTTTGTGATTTTGATTGCGAAGATGGATTAAGCATAGCTTTGAGCCATGGCTATGATTTCACCAAGATAGAGGAGATGGAGAGGCACGTGTGTGTTCCCCAAAACGTGCACGAATCAATATTGGCCTTACAAGCTTTACAAACCATTCCCCATGGTAATGTCTTTGTTGATTTAGTATTCTCACATAAAAAGCTTTTGCCATCTATTTTACAGGCCCCCGAGTTAGAATTAAAACCTTTGCTCAATAATTTGAAGTATGCATTCATTGGCGACAACAATACACTTCCTGTTATCATAGCAAAAGGTTTGACAAGTATACAAGAGGAAAAACTTGTGAAGTTGTTGTGTGATCACAAGACGGCCATTGGATGGACTTTAGCCAACATCAAGGGCATTAGTCCCTCAATGTGTATGCATCACATACTATTGGAGGACAACGCAAAACTAACAAGGGAAATGCAAAAGAGGTTGAACCCGCCTGTGATGGAGGTAGTGAAAGCTGAAATTTTGAAACTGTTAGATGCAGGAGTCATTTACCCCATCACTGACAGTATATGGGTCGCGCCAATCCATGGGTGCCCAAAAAGACCAGAATCACGTTGGTGAAAAACAAAAATGATGAGCTCATTCCTACTCGCATCTCGAGTGGATGGAGAATGTGTGTTGATTACAGAAAGCTCAATCTTTCTACACGCAAAGATCATTTCCCATTACCATTCATGGATCAAATGCTTGAACGCCTAGCAGGTAAGTCTTTTTATTGCTTTCTTGATGGATATAGTGGATACAATCAGATTGTTATTAATCTTGAGGATCAAGAAAAGACTACATTTACATGTCCATTTGGTACATATGTATATAGAAGAATGCCTTTTGGTCTCTGTAATGCTCCTGCAACTTTTCAAAGATGCATGATGAGTATTTTTTCTGACTATGTGGAAAGAATAATCGAGGTTTTTATGGATGATTTCACGATGTATGGTGATTCTTTTGATAAATGTCTAGAAAATTTATCTTTGATCCTGAAAAGGTGCATTGAACCTAACCTTACCTTGAACTATGAAAAGTGTTATTTTATGGTAGAACAAGGAATAGTTCTTGGGCATGTTGTGTCTTTACATGGATTAGAGGTTGATAAAGCTAAGATGGATGTTATTTCATCATTGCCTTACCCCTCATGCGTGAGGGAAGTTCGTTCTTTTCTAGGCCATGCAGGTTTCTATCGACGCTTTATCAAAGATTTCTCGAAGATTACAGCACCCTTATGCAAACTATTAACCAAAAAAGTGGATTTTGTGTTTGATCAAGCATGTAAAGATGCCCATGATAAGCTTAAGAGATGTGTCACATCTGCCCCTATCATCCAACCACCAAATTAGGATGAACCTTTTAAGATAATGTGTGATGCGAGTGACTATGCGGTAGGAGCTGTGCTTGGGCAAAGAATTGGGAAGAATTTGCATGTTATCTCTTATGCTTCTCGCATGTTGGATGGAGCACAATGCAATTACCATACAACTAAAAAGGAACTTTTTGCAGTGGTGTTTGCTCTTGAAAAATTCAGGTCATATCTACTTGGTAAAAAGTCATTGTTTTTACTGACCATGTAGCTCTCAAGTATCTTTTGAAGAAGAAAGAGTCCAAACCAAGACTAATTAGGTGGATCTTGCTTTCACAAGAATTTGATCTTGAGATCAAAGACAGAAAAGGTGCTGAAAAACCATGTGGCTGATCACTTGAGCCGATTGAGGACCGAGGATATACAGATCAAAACAATAAGAGAGACATTCCCCGATGAGCAGTTGTATATGTTGCATTCCTCTACAAGGCCATGGTATGCTGATTTGGTAAACTATTTAGTCACCAACAAATTCCCTCCAGGTTTGTCTAAACCCCAAAAAGATAAGTTACGAGCTGATGCTAAATATTATTTTTGGGATGATCCTTACCTTTGAAAATTTTATGTGGATCAAATAGTTAGGAGGTGTGTACCACAAGATGAATTTCATTCCATTCTCACTTTTTGTCATTCTCATTCTTGTGGTGGGCATTTTGGAGCAAAAAGAACAGCCCACAAGGTACTTGAAAGTGGTTTCTATTGGCCTTCTATTTTTAAAGATGCATATCACTTTTGCAAATCATGTGAAAAATGCCAAAGAACAGGTAATATCACTTATAAGAATCAAATGCCTTTAACGAATATTCTTATAAGTGAAATTTTTTATGTTTGGGGTATTGACTTTATGGGTCCATTTCCTTCTTCTTTTGGAAATCTTTATATTCTTCTTGCTGTTGATTGTGTCCAAATGGATTGAAGCAAAAGCCACACAAACTAACGATGCTAAGGTTGTTTTAGATTTTGTCAGGACTCACATATTTGACAGGTTTGGCATCCCTAAAGCTATCATTAGTGATCGTGGCACTTATTTCTGCAATCGTTCCATGGAAGCATTGCTACGCAAATATCATGTGACTCATCGAACTTCCACAGCATATTATCCTCAAATGAATGGCCAAGCTGAAATTTCAAATCGAGAAATCAAGTCCATTTTGGAGAAAACAGTGCAACCTAACCGGTGAGATTGGAGTCTACGTCTTGGAGATGCACTTTGGGCTTATCGGACTACTTATAAATCACCTATAGGAATGTCACCTTATAGAATGATTACGAGAAAGCATGTCATCTACCGGTGGAGCTTGAACACAAAGCTTTTTGGGCCATTAAACAATACAACATGTATTATGATGCTGCTGGGATTGCAAGAAAACTGCAACTGCAAGAGTTGGAAGAAATTCGAAATGATGCTTACGAGAATGCAAGGATTTACAAAGAAAAGACTAAGAATCTTTATGATTGAATGCTTACAAGAAAGGGGTTTCATGTTGGAGACAAAGTCCTTCTTTATCATTCGCGTTTGAAACTTTTTCCTGGAAAATTGCGCTCTCGTTGGATTGGAGCCTTTGTTGTTTCTAATATTTTTCCTTATGGTGCAGTTGAAATTACAAGTTTAGAAACCAACAAAGCACTCAAGGTTAATGGGCATCGTTTGAAACCTTCCTATGAAGGTTGGATGGTAGAACTCACCGCTTCTGTAGAATTAGTTGAACCAATCTATGAAGAATGAGCATGCCACATGTCAAGCCAATGACATAAAATAAAAGCGCTTACTGGGAGGCAACCCTGCACAAAAAGAAAAAAATCAGATTAGCTTTCTTTTTCCTTATCTTTTATTTTTTTTCGCATTTTAATTTATTTTTTGTCATTCTCTTATGTTCCTTTGCTTTTATTTCAACATTGAGGACAATGTTGTGTTTTAAGTGTGGGGGTATTGGGAGAATTTTGGTTTTCTTATTTTAGTTTTCTTTGTTGTTCTTTAAAAACAAAATAAAAAAAATTGTGTTTGATCTTTTTAACTCCCATTGGTTTTTGAGAATATTAGTATTATGTATGAGAATTAATTGAGATAGATGAAGATATAAATGAAATGAAGGAGTATGCATGCAATTTTTAAGGTTTAATTGGTTTAGGGATTGACTTTGAGAATATGTCATGTTGACTTTATAGTGTTATACCAATGCAAGCTTTTAAGCCTTCAACATTATATTCTTTGAGTGTGCATTCTTTTAATGATATGTATCTCTAGAACTTGCTTCATATCTTATTGAGATTATATTCCATTACAAATATACATGAAGATGATAAAGGCATTAGGAATTTTAACCCTTCGAGCCAAAAAGACAACCTAAAGCATATTATCCTTAGTGAGCCTGTTTTGAGCTTGTTTATCTTTTCTATGCTTTATCCATGTATAAGCCTTAACTTTATATATGTTTTTCTTTTCCACTGGCCCAGGATTAGTAGAGCATATACTTGTGATATCTCATGGAATTATGGTTGGAAATTATGTGAAAAAAAAAGAAGTGATGCTTGATGAAAAGATGGGCAAAGTTGCCAAAGGCGAAAAAAAAAAAAAGAGAAAAGAATAATAATAAAAAAAAAGCATTCCTTTATGTTCTTAAGGTTTTATGTTGAAAGAGCTTGAAATCAAAAGGAGTTAAGCATTGGTGATTAAAGATGAAAAATTTATGAGCTTTGTTGAAATATCTTGTTTGAAGTATCATTTTTCAGAATGCTCTACTTTCTTTGGTTTGAACCTTTTCTTTTACTTTCTTTTACCTCACCTTAACCTCAGCCCCATTACAACTAGAAAATAAGAGCTTTTGATTCATGTAGTACTTGTAATAAGTTGCTAATAGAGATGAGATTGAAAAACAAGCTTATGGTAGAACATACTCTTTGATTGAATTTGAGCGATTTAAACACATAAACCCTAAACACAAGAGTGTTGGAGTGTATATCAATGAGAGGACCTATCACTTTGGCATGACATAGATTTCATTTAAATCCCGATGATTGATTGAGTTTTGAAGTTTGCATGTAAACAACTTCATGAAAAAAAAAAATTATCCTTTTTTATTATATTCTTATTTATAATGCTTGTACTCTTGGAAATTGATGGGAGATTAAGAGATTGATCATAGTTATTTTCAATTTAATTTTATTTATCCTTTCTCAAAGACGAGCAAGAGTTAAGTGTGGGGGTTTTTGATGTAACCATATTATTTGATAGTTTCACCCACATCTACCTAATGTTTTGTCCATGTTTTATATGTAAAATGCCTTGATATTCTTTGTTTTATGTTTTGAAGGAACTTTTAGATCAAAGATGCAAAAAGGAGTAAATTGGAGGTAATTGGCAGATTTGACCTTCAGTCGATGTTTTGTGCAGAGCGTGAGTTCCAAAGATCAAAATGAAGTGATTGCAGTGGCATTAAAAAGATAACATCCATACCTTTCTGGAAATGTAATACAAGAAAAATAAAAAGAGAAAGATCATGGAAATGACATCCTTCAAAGTCAAATCTTGCAGTCTGCCAATGTTGACCTTTGCCCATTCAAAATTCAATATCTGGAGTTTCAGAAGTTCAATTGATGCAAACTAAAATTTTTTAGATTCCTTACTCAAAGATCAATAAACTCTAAAAATTTCAGCCAAAAAGAATGTCATATGAGGGAGATATGAATTTTCAAAGATGACAACTGAATTCTACCAGCAAAGAGGTTTCATGAAGAAACGAGTCCAAATTACGTTTCGAAGCATCTAAACCAACATCCAAGTTTTTATATCAGCAATCTAGCTCCTTTAAGTCAGAGCTTGAAGATTTCATACAAGGCTATTTCTTCTTTTTAGGAAAAATAGTTATTGAAGTACTTAAATGTAAACTACCAACTTAAGGGAGGACTATTTTGTAAAATAGAGACTAGGGTTTCTTAGCATATAAAAAGAAAGAGAGAAGCGGCTAGCAGCCACCAGAAAAGAGGGAGAGCAGAAAGAGGCAGGAGCTAGCAGAGAATAAACACAAATTCTCTCCTCTACAAACCCAAAAATCATGCTCTCTTCATTCTTTAGGAGTAGTTGTTCAACAGTTATGCAAGGCTAAGCTCTTTTCTTGGTTGCAAGGACACAACAAACTTTCAGATTTCAAGAACCGTGAGATTTATTCTTCCTTTTATTTTTAGTTTATGTTATGAATGATTATGATTGTTTTCCTATGCATATTTCCTATGATTGTTGTTGATGATTGCTAGAGCGGACTCTAAGTTATTGTTGTGAACAATAGATTGTTAAGTTTAATATCAAAACCGGAGTTGTGATGTACGAACTTGTGAAGCAACTAAGCTTGATAATTGTGGCAGAACTACATTATTGAACTTGGGGAGAACATTTAAACAAAGTGACACAAGCTGCGGACAACTTGTATGTTCATCTTGATGAAATTATCTAGTTCTTAAAGCTGCCATTAAATTGAATCATTAGTGCGGACACTTTGATTGTTTGTTGGTTAGGATTAGTTATACAGCGGATCCGTTAATTAATCAACGTTAAGAAAAGATAAAATTTCAGAACATAAACTGCAATTTTCGTTTCAAGGATCGGTTCTAATTTCCGTTGGTGGATGTCTGCTTGCGACCAAGGTTTGTTTTCTTGATAAATTTCGATTCCAATTGATTTTGATTTCTTCTATATTTTAGATCATCACAAATCAAACCCCCCCCCAAATTGCATAACGTATAGCATAAAAATCTGAATTAAATCTTCCTCGTGGGATCGACCCCTTGCTTGCTCTATACTATCTTATGTGTTGTGTTTTAAGCTAGGGTAATTAATTTGTGCGAACGTGACATCGCAACAAGTGTGATGAGGCTTTTGAGAAAATCAAGCAGTACTTGTTGAATCCACCTCTGCTTGTTCCTCCTGTACCAGAAAGGCTATTGATATTATAACTAACAGTAACCGAAACAGTAATGGGATGTGTGCTTGGCAATACGATGAAACCGGAATGAAGGAAAGTGATGTGGACCAGCCCAGAAACACCAGCAAGGACCCATTACATGTTCCAAATGGTCCAATAACTCAGTCAAAGACAAAGACATTGAAAGAGGCATTGAATGCATTGGTTTTGAAGGTTTCCACCAAGTCAGAATTGAAAGGTCCATTGGAGTATCAAGAGGAGACCCCTAGTACATCTTATCCATGTGCAAGAGGGGTCCAATACAACCTTATTTGGGCCATGAAGTGAGGACAGTAAAGGAAACAAAAGAATCCTACTACAACTTGGAAACAACATGGGTGGCTACCTTTTCGTTTTGTTTCTAGGATTAAGGGGCTGCATGGAAGGCTATAAATAAGCCTTGAATCAGTTATATAATATTTTACTTCATTCTCTTATTCTCATGGCAGAACAAGGATTTAATATTAGGGGCTTTATTTTTATTTTGATAGCTACAGCCCAAGGCTTGTTTGGGCTTAATTAATACTTTGTTTTCAGCTAGGATCCAAGGCTTGATTGGATTAAGTTATGGGCTTTTCAGTTTAGGGTGTTGGGACAATTTTGAGTGGACCTCATATAAGTCTACATAAGAGGTCCACTAGGGTTAATTTTTGAAGGACTATTTAAACTCATGTAACCAAAATTTCGGCAGCTTTGATGAATATTATTTTGAATTTTTCAGTTTTAATGTGTGAGAGTGATTCTTGCATTCTTCAGTTCTTGAACGAACTGAATCTGACTTATTGAAGATTAACTGGCTTCGTGGTGTCATTCTACTCATTCCAATAATGTTGGTGTCTTGGGGCAGGTTTCCATTGTGTCACACTCTTATCAGACCTCTTTTGGCTTTACAGGATCAGATCTCAATCTTGATTATGGGTTACGTGACCACGTGATCACGAGGTTCGCATCAGTTGGTATCAGAGCTAGGCTCCGAAACAAGGTCATATCATTATGTTATTTTTGTTTTTTTTAGTGTTCCCTTGAGTTTTTCAGTGTTAGTGTCCATGTTCTTGTTCTTCGTGTCTGCGTCATCTAAGCAAAAAAAAAATTATATTTCATCTTGTTACTATCTCTAATCATATCAGTACATATAAAAAAAAAACAAAAAGAGAGTTAAAGAGGGATTAGTTGAAATTTGATAGATCATTCAAGTTTTGCCGCAGAAACACAACTCTTGGTGAACCATAACCAAACCACCTCGGAATCAATTTAAACTTCATATTTAGTATATTTGGGGTGAGATCACATCATATGTCAAATTTGGACTTATTCTAATATTATTTGCTTGAGGTTTTAATTTGAGGTTCAATTCTGCCGCAGAAACACTACTATTAGTGAACCATAAGCAAACTACCTTAGAATCAATTGAAACTTCATATTCTGTGTATTGGGGATGATATCGCACCATATATTAAATTTTGGGCTTATTTTGATATCGGCTTTTGGAGTTTTTAATTGAAGGTTCAATTCTGCCGCAAACTGATCATACAAAGGGTCTGGGTACCTAGACATTATAGAATGACCTATAAATTGATTTTTGGTGTTTTCATAGTATTGTAATACTAAATATTGAATTTGAGGTCTTTTCGAGATCGTTTGGTCTTGGTTTCAATTCTATTACGTAAAAATTGCATAATAGTTAGATTTGCCTTAAGTTTCAAAACATGATCTTTGCTATTTAGTTTTGTCCAAGTATTTTTGTTTCAGCTATATTTGGGTTATCTAGGAGTCAAGTAATTGTTTTCCTTAACATGCACTTCTGTTTTATTTCGTGTCTTTGTTTTGTCCACAATTCATACGAATTTGCATTGCTACTCGTAAAATTGTAATCGTAGTTGTTTTGCTTTGTTTTCAGTATATTTATTGATTCTTTAGTCTAAAAATTATATTTAGAGTGCGCTGCGAAGGCTAGTGACTTTGATTTGTTGATTTCGGTTCCTAAAGAACCAAAAGAAAGCAAATTGTGAGGTAAAAGGCGTAGTGAGCTTATTAGAGTGAAAAGCCTTGATTTTTTTTTGTGTGATACACGAGAGGTGTGAGGATATATTTTGTGCTACTAACCAAATTTTACAGATTCAAAGAATGTCTGAAAAGAACGAATCAGCGACACAAAATGCTGATGTAGCTTTCCAATTGCGAGCCATAGTCCAACAACTTGAGATGTTGACTAGGACGTATAAGGATCTGAAAGATGAGGTGAATTCGATAAAGCAACAGAATAGTGCGGCTAATTGCCGTGGAAATACGGTCTGTATGGCCGCGCAGAATGTTAGATCAGATTTTGAAGAGTTTGTTGATGAAAACACAGATGGGGGTGAAGATAATTATGATTTTGCATCAGCTGGACAAGGAATCAGGTCTGGACCAAACAGGGCTAGGAGGAATGCGAATTTTCATGGCATGAGCACTTATGAAGATATGGATGGGGACTTGGACACCATTAAACTGAAAATTCCTAGCTTTCAAGGTAAAAATGATCCCGAGGCTTATTTAGAGTGGGAGAAAAAGGTAGATTGGATTTTTGATTGCCATAGCTATTCTGAACAAAAAAGGGTGAAATTGGTGATAATTGAGTTTACGGAGTATGCATTGATTTGGTGGGATCAGAATGTGATCAGTAGGAGGAGGAATGGGGAGCTACCCGTTCAGACTTATATCTGAAGCTCCAAAGTCTGAATCAAGGTTATAAAATAGTAGATGAATATCACAAAGAGATGGAGATAGCAATGATTCGGGCTAATGTTGTTAAGGATAGATAAGCCACCATGGCTAGATTTCTTAATGGGTTGAATCGGGACATTGCTAATGTGGTTGAGCTATAGCACTATGTGGAGCTAGAGGACATGGTTTACATGGCGACAAAGGTGGAGAGACAACTTAGGAAGGGGCATGCTCGGCCAGCGTTTAATTCGGGTTCGTCATCATCTTGGAAGCCGAATCTAAAGAGAGAGGGTACTGTTTAGCCAAGATCCTTTGGTCCTTCTAGAACCGAACCACCAAAGGCTAAAGTTGATCTCCCTACTGATGCCAAAGGTAAATCTGAAACTCAACCTAAACGTACTCGTGATGTTAAATGTTTCAAGTGTCAGGGACATGGACATTATGCTTCAGACTGTCCAAACAAGAGAATCTTGATGATTAGAGATAATGGTGATGTGGAATTTGAAAGTGACAGATCTGATTGTGAAGGCATGCCACCATTGGAGGATAGTGATGGGGATGAGTTAGCATTACCGGTTGAGGAGTCCCTGGTTATAAGGCGAACACTTCAGGTTCAGGTCAAAGAAGATGATACTAATGAACAAAGGGAGAACATCTTCCATTCGCATTGTTATGTACAAAGGAAGGTGTGTGGTTTAATTATAGATAGTGGAAGTTGTGTTAATGTTTGTAGTGCCACCCTTGTTAGTAAACTAAATTTGAGTACTGCTAAACATGCTAAACCATATAGATTACAATGGTTGAATGATAGTGGTGAAGTGAAAGTGTAACAACCCGGCTTTCCAAGCCCAAAACACAATAATTTTTTTTTTTTTTTTTATGCATTCAATCCACATGGTGCCGGCAATCAATGAATCTAAATCCTCACATCATCGAAATACAATCCATACAATCAACATTTCATTTCAAAGTGAATCTTACACAAACACGTAATATTAAGGTTGCTTGATTTGAAGTTCGTATTAAAAATATATACATAGACATGAGTTTACAGTCTTCTCCTACTAATAGTCATCACAATTTTAAACAAAAAGGATCTAATAAAAGTTATACATTCAGTACATTGATCCATACAAAATACATTGTGATTTAAGATACATCTACATAATTCCTTGCAAAATAGGTTCCCGTGTATCGGGTTTCCTAGACATCTCGTTGGTGTGAAGTCCCTGCAGCAGTACAAACATTTAAGAGAATGCAAATATTTAATAATAATAAGAATGGTAACTCACGGTTTGGCAATTAAATAAAACATTAACAATTATAATTTCTTCATGTATTTGCTACAACAACTAGTAGTACATATAGATACACAAGTTTTCGGATGCCATTCGCCAAAACTAGTCATTCATTTGTGTCGGCCTTCCATGGCGAAAGCTGCGTCGCTGCCGATCCAAAATCGGCAGCAGAAACTGCATTGCTGTTGGCGCCACAGTTTCGCTGTGCAACGCACAAATCGGCAGCGAATATCAATTCGCTGCAGGAGGTTCAGTTGCGGCAGCGAAACAGAATTTTGCTGCGCAATTGCGGCAGCGAAACAGAATTTCGCTGCGCAACACACAAATCGGCAGCGAATATCAATTCGCTGCAGCAGGTTCCGTTGCGGCAGCGAAACAGAATTTCGCTGCGCAACACACAAATCGGCAGCGAATATCAATTCGCTGCAGCAGGTTCCGTTGCGGCAGCGAAACAGAATTTCGCTGCGCAACACACAAATCGGCAGCGAATATCAATTCACTGCAGAAGGTTCCGTTGCGGCAGCGAAACAGAATTTCGCTGCGCAATACACAACTCGGAACCATCAATTTCAGCACATAGTTCTTCAACAAAATTCCAGCAATAACATCACAGCAGAACGCATTAAATTCCAGCAATAACATCACAGCAGAACGCATTAAATTCCAGCACTAACATCACAGCAGAACACATTAAATTCCAGCAAGAACATCACAGCAGAACACATTAATTGCAGCAACAATCATCACAACAGAACACATTAATTCCAGCAGCAACATCACAACAGAAACACATTTAATTTCAGCAGAACACACACACACATGCATGCTGGCCTACCCCATAGTTAAAGCCAGCTTCTACCATAATTGTTAGATGTTTTGAAATTGACTTTATTTCACTTCTGTTTGCTAGTTCTCCTAGTTAATTTCAGTTTCCCCCATAGTTGGCTTAGGTCTTAGATCAATTTTTCTTAGGGTTTTTCTTCTTCATTTTCGTTTTTGATTTTAAGGGGGAGAGGAAAGGGAGTTCCATGACTCATACCTTCTGAATTTAACTAAGTTTGAGGAAGGTTTGACACTATTCTTTTCTCTTCAGCTGCTGGTTCTCTTCCTTCTTCTTCCTCTCACGTTTTCCAGCTCTCTTTTTCCTCTCCTCTATGCAGCTGCCCACTCCTCTCTCAAGGTCTCATCTCTCCCTCACAAGCTCACAAGACACTCTACTAGTTTGATTCACGTTTTTGATGTGAAAGGGGAAGGGAAGAATGACATGCAGCTGCTGGTTTGGGAAGAAGATGAGTCATTCTCTCTCCCCTCTTTGTATTTATACTACCCATCAAATGAATTGGGTTGTTTGGGGGTTGGTTTAGGTGTGTCCTTATCCTTGTTTGGTTTATCTAAAACCAGTTTTTACCCCTCCCTCCCAGTTGTGCGTCACTGTTGATTGAGAAATCGGCAGCCGAAAACTGCGTCGCTGCCGATTTCTGCATCGGCAGCGAAATCTGCGTCGCTGCCGATTGCTGCATCGGCAGCGAAAACTGCGTCGCTGCCAAATCCAGAATCGGCAGCGAAAACTGCGTCGCTGCCGATTTCTGCATCGGCAGCGAAAACTGCGTCGCTGCCGATTTCTGCATCGGCAGCGAAATCTGCGTCGCTGCCCAATCCAGAATCGGCAGCGAAAACTGCGTCGCTGCCGATTTCTGCATCGGCAGCGAAATCTGCATTCACCACCATCTTTCTCTCTCTCTTTCTCTTTAAATATATATATATATATAGACATAGATATATATTTTCATTTGGGTGTTTACAGAAAGTGACTAAACAGGTTGTGGTTCCATTTTTGATTGGGAAATATGTTGATGAAGTTATGTGCGACGTGGTACCAATGCAAGCAAGTCACATCTTGTTAGGGAGAGCATGGCAATATGATAGGAAAGCAATTCATGATGGGGTTAAAAATAGGTATACCATTGTAAAAGATGGTAAAACCATCACTCTTATACCTTTTACACCCAAACAAGTGTATGATCATCAAATAAAGCTAAAAAGTGAGCATGAGGCGATGGGGAGAGAAAATCAAGGTAAGGAACAATGGGAGAGAAGACCTTCAGATTCGGCTAGAACCCAAACCACTACAACCCATTCGGCCACCCATCCAAACACAAGCAAATATTCGGCCAACACTCCAAACAAATCAAACCATTCGACCATAACTTAAAAACACCCAAATCTGGCCGAGAGTGGAGGTAAGACAAGAGGAGTGAGAAAGTTAGCGAGGGTGATGAGAATTGTGTGGAAAAACTAAAGAAACAACCCAATTTTTATGCTAGAGAGGGTGAGGTCAGATCTGCATTTGTCACTAACAAGCCAGTGATTTTACTTGCGTACAAAGAGACTTACTTTAATACTAATGATCTTGATCATATTGTGCCTAGTGTTGGAATTTCTTTGTTATAGGAGTTTGATGATGTGTTCCCCGACAATACTCCTAGCGGATTACCACCATTAAGGGGGATAGAGCATCAGATTAATTTCATACCTGGAGCTTCAATTCCTAACTGACCAGCCTATAGAAGTAATCCCGAGGAGTCGAAGGAGCTTCAAAGGCAAGTTGATGAGCTGATGGAAAAGGGCTACATCCATGAGAGTATGAGCCTGTGTGCTGTACCCGTGCTACTTGTGCCAAAGAAGGATGGAACATGGAGGATGTGTGTTGATTGTCGGGCCATCAACAACTTAATGGTAAAGTATAGACATCTCATTCCTAGGCTTGATGACATATTAGATGAGTTACATGGATCCTGTATTTTCTCTAAAATTGACTTGAAAAGTGGATACCATCAAATTAGGATGAAAGAAGGTGATGAGTGGAAAACAACATTTAAGATTAAGCATGGTTTGTATGAATGGTTAGTAATGCCATTTGGACTTACAAATGCACCTAGTACGTTTATGCGTTTAATGAATCATGTGTTGCATGCATTCATAGGTAAGTTTATGGTTATGTATTTTGATGACATTTTAATATATAACAAGAACTTAACTGAGCATCTTGATCATTTGCGTAATGTACTTAGTGTGTTGCGTAGTGAGAAATTGTATGCTAATCTTAAAAAGTGTGCCTTTTGCATGGAGAAAATTGTGTTTCTTGGCTATGTTGTAGCTGCACAGGGTATTGAGATAGATGAGGAGAAAGTTAAGGCCATCCGGGATTGGCCTTCACCCAAATTGGTAAGTGAGGTAAGGAGTTTTCATGGGTTAACTAGTTTTTACAGGCGTTTTGTGAAAGATTTCAGTACAATAGCTGCACCCTTGAATGAAGTTGTTAAAAAGTCAGTTGAGTTTAAATGAGGGGAGGAACAAGAATTGGCATTTGTTCTTTTGAAAGAGAAATTATGTTCTGCACCTGTTTTGGCTTTACCTGACTTTACGAAAGCATTTGAAATAGAATGTGATGTGTCTGGAATAGGAATAGGTGTTGTTTTGATGCAGGATCGGGAGACCTATTGCGTATTTTAGTGAGAAGTTAAGTGGAGCGACCTTGAATTATCCCACTTACGACAAAGAACTCCATGCATTGGTAAAAGCACTTAAGACATGGCAGCATTACTTGTGGCCAAAAGAGTTCGTAATCCATTCGGATCATGAGTCCTTGAAACATCTAAAAGGACAAGGTAAGTTGAATAGGAGGCATGCAAAATGAGTTGAATTCATTGAAACTTTTCCTTGCGTAATTAAGTATAAGCAAGGCAAGGAGAACATCATAGCTGATGCACTTTCACGCAGGTATGTTCTTTTACATACCATGAATACTAGATTGTTAAGTTTTGAATATGTGAAGGAATTGTATGATAATGATTCTGACTTTGCCGAGATTTAATGCATGTGGACATTCGGCTTTTGGTAAGTTTTATTTGATGGATGGTTATTTGTTCAAAGAGAATAGATTGTGTGTTCCTGCTAGTTCTTTGCGTGCATTGCTTGTTTGTGAAGCACATGGGGGTGGTTTAATGGGTCATTTTGGGGTTGCGAAAACCTTGGATATATTGCATGAGCATTTCTATTGGCCAAAGATGAAAAGAGATGTGCAACGAATTTGTGAACAGTGCATTGCTTATAAAAAGGCAAAATCTAGAGTACAACCGCATGGACTATATACACCATTACCTGTGCCTATTGAACCTCGGGTAGATATCTCTATAGACTTTGCTTTAGGTTTACCTAGGTCAAAGAAAGGTAGAGACTTTATTTTTGTTGTGGTTGATAAGTTTTCTAAAATGGTGCATTTCATTGCATGCCATAAAACAGATGATGCAACTCATATCGCAAACTTGTTCTTTAGGGAGATTGTATGTTTGCATGGCATTCCTAAGAGTATAGTGTCAGATCGTGATGTTAGTTTCTTAGCTACTTTTGGAAGACCTTATGGGGAAAGTTGGGAACTAAACTCTTATTTTCGACAACATGCCATCCTCAAACAGATGGACAAATTGAGGTAGTGAATAGAACATTATCTTAACTTTTACATGTTGTAATTCAAAAGAATTTGAAAAGTTGGGAAGAATGTTTGCCTTTTGTTGAGTTTGCTTATAATAGAACTGTACATTCGACCACTGATTTTTCTCCTTTTGAAATTGTTTATGGTTTTAATCCACTAACTCCTATGGACTTAATTCCTTTACCTTTTGAAGAAAGGGTAAGTTTAGATGGTGAAAAGAAGGCAAAGATTGTGAGAGAACTCCATGAGGGAGTTCCACTACAAATAGAGAAAAAGAATAGAATTTACGCTTTTAAAGCAAATAAGGGATGTAAACTGGTTGTTTTCCAACCCGGTGATTGGGTTTGGGTGCACATGCGTAAGGAATGATTTCCCAACCAAAGGAAATCAAAATTATAGCCTCATGGTGATGGTTCATTTTGGGTTATAGAGAGAATCAATGACAACGCATACAAAATTGACCTTCCAGGTGAGTATAGTGTTAGTGCTCCTTTTAATGTTGCTGATCTTACATTATTTGACACAGATTTTGATTCGAGGTCGAATGCTTTCAAGGATAGAGGAGATGATGTGGACCAGCCCAGAAACACCAACAAAGACCCATTACATGTTCCAAATGGTCCAATAACTCGGTCCAAGACAAAGACATTGAAAGAGGCATTGAATGCATTGGTTTTGAAGGTTTCCACCAAGTTAGAATTGAAAGGTCCATTGAAGTATCAATAGGAGACCCTAGTACATCTTATCCATGTGCAAGAGGGGTCTAATACAACCTTATTTGGACCATGAAGTGAGGACAACAAAGGAAACAAAAGAATCCTACTACAACTTGGAAACAACATGGGTGGCTACCTTTTCCTTTTGTTTCTAGGATTAAAGGGCTGCATGGAAGGCTATAAATAAGCCTCGAATCAGTTCTGTAATATTTTACTTCATTCTCTTATTCTCATGGAAGAACAAGGATTTAATATTAGGGCCTTTATTTTTATTTTGATAGCTACAGCCCAAGGCTTGTTTGGGCTTAATTAATACTTTGTTTTCAGCTAGGATCCAAGGCTTGATTGGATTAAGTTATGGGCTTTACAGTTTAGGGTGTTGGGCTAGTTTTGAGTGGACCTCATATAAGTCCACAAAAGGGTCCATTAGGGTTAATTTTTCAAGGACTATTTAAACTCATGTAAGTCAAAATTTTGGCAGTTTTGATGAATATTATTCTGAATTTTTTAGTTTTAATGTTTGAGAGTGATTCTTGCATTCTTCAGTTCTTGAATGAATTGAATCTGACTTATCGAAGATTAACTGGCTTCGTGGCGTTATTCTACTCATTCTAATAGTGTTGGTGCCTTGGGGCAGGTTTCTATTGTGTCACACTCTTATCAGACCTCTTTCAACTTTCCAGGATCAAATCTCAATCTTGATTGTGAGTTGCGTGACCACGTGATCACGAGGTTCGCATTAGAAAGGGTCATTTATTACCTAAGCAAGAAGTTCATGAAGTGTGAGTCTAAGTACACTGTGATTGAGAAGATGTGTTGCGCACTGACATGGGCTACAAAGAAATTATGTCAGTATATGTTGTTTCACACTACATGGTTAATTTCCAAATTAGACTCGTTGAGGTACATTTGTGAAAATCCTTATCTATCTAGTTGAATTGCAAGATGGCAAGTTCTATTAGCTGAGTATGACATAGTATATATGACAAGGAAAGCCGTGAAAGGAAGTGTTATTGCCGATCACCTGGCTGACCATGCTATGGAAGATTATAAGTCATTAAACTTTGACTTTCCTGATGAAGATGTGCTTGCAATTAAGGAAGAGAAATTAGATTGGTGGGTTATGTACTTTGATGGTGCTGTAAATGTATGTGGTAATGGAGCGGGTGCAGTGATAATCTCTCCTGATAAGAAGCAGTATCCGGTTTCAATTAAGCTGCAGTTCGGGTGCACCAACAACACGGCTGAGTATGAAGCTTGCATTCTCGGTTTAGAGGCTGCATTAGAGATGAACATCAAAAAGACATGTGTATGGAGACTCAATGCTGATCATTTGCCAAGTAAAAGGAGAATGGCAAACCAAGGAAGAGAAGTTAAGGCCTTACCAAGAATACCTGTCTAAGCTAGCTAGAGAATTTGAGGAAATAGAGTTCACCCATCTAGGAAGGGAAGGAAACTAGTTTGCAGATGCTTTGGCCACACTAGCATCTATGGCCAAGATAGACTTTAGGCACAAGGTACAACCGGTACATATCAATATCATAAATAACCCAGCTCATTGCTGCTTAGTTGAAAAAGAAGTGGATGGAAACCCTTGGTGCTATAATATTAAGAATTTCATCCAAAACCAGGCATATCCCATGGGGGCATCCAAAATCAACAAAAAGACCTTGAGGAGGTTGGCAATGGATTTTTATCTTGATGGGGAGATTTTGTATAAGAAAGCATCTAACGGGACTTTGTTAAGATGTTTGGATGAATTTGAGGCAAAAAGCGTGTTACGGGAAGTCCATGAAGGGATTTGCTCAACCCATGCTAGTGGACATGTGATGGTTAGGAAGATGCAAAGAGTTGGGTACTTCTGGATGATATTAGAGAAGGATTGCATCGACTATGTCCGAAAATGTCATGAGTGCCAATTATACAGTGACAAAATCAACGCCCCTCCAGCTCCTCTGTTTAACTTGACATCTCTATGGCCCTTCGCGATGTGGGGAATTGATGTGATTGGACATGTAAACCCAAAAGCCAGCAATGGTCATAGGTTTATTCTCGGGGCTATCGACTACTTCACAAAATGGGTAGAAGCCAGGTCATTTGCTCATGTGACGCAAAAAGTGGTGAAGAAATTTATTAAGAGAGATTTGATATGTCGGTATGGTCCACTAGAAAAGATTATAACTAATAATGCCTAGAATTTCAATGGCAAGATGATAATAGAACTCTGTGCTGAATGGAAAATCAAGCATTCCAATTCTTCACCATATAGACCAAAGATGAATGGTGTGGTAGAAGCTAGTAACAAGAATGTCAAAAAGATTATTTAGAAGATGGTAGTCACCTATAAGGATTGGCATGAGATGTTGCCATTTTCCCTTCATGCATATCGCACCGCAGTCCGAACCTCAACAGGAGCCACCCCGTACATATTGGTATATGGAATGGAGGCGGTGATGCCTTTAGAAGTGGAAATCCCATCATTGAGAGTATTGTTAGACTCTAAGCTGGAAGAGGTAGAATGGGCAAAAGTTAGATATGAACAGCTGAATCTGATCAGTGAAAAGAGGATAGCCGCAATCTGTCGTCATGAACTCTACCAAAGAAGGATGGCCAAATCATATGACAAGAAGGTTCGACCTCGAGGATTCCACCAAGGAGATCTTGTACTTAAGAAAATATTGCCTTTACTTGGAGAAGATCAGAGTAAATGGGCGCCTAACTATGAGGGGCCTTATGTGGTGAAGAAAGCATTCTCGGGAGGACCTTTGTTGTTATCTAGAATGGATGGAGAAGATCTAGTTAGGCCCGTGAATTCTGACTCTGTAAGGAAATATTATGCTTGATGTATTTCGTAATTTCCCAATCAATAAAACAAAGTTTGGCCATGAATTCTCTATGTAAGAAACCTTTTTTCTTCGTAAAGCGCATGATCTCATAGCATTTGAAATATTTTACTTAAACAAACTCTTTTCTTACGCATAACTAAGGAAATGACTCCATTAATTGGAGGGAACCAAACCAATTTTAAAACTAACAGGTATTACACACCACAATGGGGGCAAGAAAAATGCATATAGAGGTTCATAGTGAACCAAAGCCTAAAAAGGTATCATCATAAAAACTTTTGAATGTTTTATGAATATTGCTAATTGCATTGAACGTTGCAGTTTTTATGAACAAAAACAAAACTTTTAAGTTTTCCTTTTAAAAATAATAATAAAGGACAATACTCAATGGAGCAAGAAAGGGCCCCATAAGGAACCAGATATCTCTTCACCAAGAGGATATGAAGTATAGTGTGTGGAGCATATTCTGGTTCAAGAGAAAAGGTTGGACAAACAAATGGAAACAAGACCTCGAAGAAGTTTACAACGAAAGGGGGACCTATGTTTCCAAGATAGGTAACAAAAACATGCATGCTATATTGTCATAACACTAACCTGGCAGGAAAGGCGGGACGAAAGCCAAATTAGTTCCAAGTTTTTGGGAATCATTAAGAGACAGAATCTCAAGATAACATAGCTACGAAAAAGAATATTAATTGTGAACCAAAACTGTTTCATTTCCTCGAGGTAAGATGTTTTCTTTTGAAGTTTGAGATGGGCAGGGCACCCGATATTGAGATCATTTCTTAGAAAAACGTGAAGTTTTCTAAGAATTTTAGGATGGGCAGGTCACTCGATATTGAGATCATTTCTTAGAAAAGCGTGGAGTTTTCTAAGAATTTTAAGATGGGACGGTCATCCAATATTGAGACCATTTCCTAGAAAAAACATGGAGTTGTTCTTACAAAAAAAAAAACGAGCAGGTCTCTAGATATTGAGACCCCTTTCTAAAATCCTTTGCTCTTACATTTGGGTAGGTCACCCATCATAATGAGACCATCATCTTCCACTTGGGTAGGTCACCCATCATAATGAGACCATCCTTTTTTTTCTCTCCCTGGGTAGATCACCCATTAGAATGAGACCATTCTCTTTTCATATTTTTTACTTGGGTAGGTCACCTATTATAATAAGGCCATTCTCCCCCTAGGTAGGTCACCCATAAGAATGAGACCACTCTTCCCCTTTTCCACTCAGGTAGGTCACCCATCACAACGAGATCATTTTTTTTTTTGTAGGTCACCCATTACAATGAGACCATTCTCCATCCTTTTTTATCTGGATAGGTCACTCATTATAATGAGGTCATTCTCTCCCTGGGTAGGTCACCCATAAGAATGAGACCACTCTTCCCTTTTTCCACTTGGGTAGGTCACCCATCACAATGAGACCATTTTTTTTTCTGGGTAGGTCACCCATTACAATGAGACCATTCTCCATCTTTTTTTTCCTGGGTAGGTCACCCATTATAATGAGGTCATTCTCCCCCTGGATAGGTCACCCATAAGAATGAGACCACTCTTCCCTTTTTCCACTTGGGTAGGTCACCCATCACAATGAGACCATCTTTTTTTTTTGTTCTGGGTAGGTCACCCATTAGAATGATACCATTCTCCATATTTTTTACCTGGGTAGGTCACCCATTAGAATGAGGTCATTCTTCCTCCTGGGTAGGTCACCCATCACAATAAGACCCCTCTTCCCTCTTCCCACGTGGGTGGTCGCCCCTGAAAATAGATCAAATTGAGTATGTGTGGGCAGGTCACCCCTGAAAATAAACCAATTTCCTACACAAATAAATAAATAAAAATTAAAACATAATAAATAAAAAAAATAAAGTCCTTGGATGAGTAGATCACTCAGGAAGCCAAGAAGACCTTTTGGTTCTTTACAAAGCTTACTATGCAAAACATTAAGGAGTTTTGCTTCATAAGCATTGTAAATAGGGGGCATGTAACGGCCCAGATTTTTCTACATTCTTTTTCGCAATATATTAGAAAATTTCAGGTAAATTTTTTATATATATATACATACAGGTTCCACCAAAATTTCCACCAAAATTTCGGCAGAGTCTCCCCTGTACCGGTAGGTCCCAAGTTATCGACATATACCCTTTTTACACTTCTAATAACTCAAAATCACGACCCAATCATCCTGGGCCTCAACCCAACTCATTCTCATCAACACAACACATCTTATTCAATAACATCATATAATGCAATTCAAATAAAAGATTCAATTTCAACTATAAACATGCATGGTCAAAAAGGTACTAAGAGTTTCAACCATTAGATTAAAGACATACATTCAAATTTACGGATTTATATTACATCTCAAGTTTTAGGAGATAAGTCTTTTAATTTACAATTAATTTACATGGTCAAAAGCAAAAGATAACTAAACTAGTATTACCCTTGACGCGACCCTGGTGGACCTGATAATATAAATTAACATGTACACATAAATATAAAAGATAGTAACAAGCAATAACAATAGCAGACAATAATCTCTACGGAATTTCTTTTTTTATATATAAAATTAGGCATAAACCTCTTTTACAACATATTTTCCATCTATTACCAATATCCATCTAATATCCTATCTCATTTGCCAAGAATAATTCCATCTTGGAAATCTAAACACAACTCAACGGTTTGCGAACACCATCTCCTTATAAATCAATTTTCACTTGATACCAAGATATTCCTCTCTTGATATCATTAGCTTATCTCATTCTTTTGGAATAATTAATCAATATTTTTTTTTCCTTTTCTAAATTTGTTGCTAGAAGGTAATCGCTAAAACTAATAAATCTCATTAATATCATTAGTCTTCTAATATTGGGCTAGACTAATCAATTAAAAATATACCAGCACCGATGAAACCTCTTCGATACCATTAGCAATCCAAACCTGGTAGCTAATCCATGCCATTTGATTCTTCCATTCGTATTGAATCCCTTTCATTTTCTTATTAACATCATATGCATTGTAACCACGGTTGCCAAGTATCATTTGTACACAATCTTAGTTATCGACACTACGGTCACTAAGCATCCTTCACATAACTTTGGTCACCCTCATTACAGTGCCAAGTATCAATTTATGCCCTTAGCCACCATCATTATGGTGTTAAGTATCATTGTAATGTATCCTTAGCCACCAACACTATGATAATTAATTATCTATCAATTCCCCTCCAATCTCCAAATCATTGTGTCTACCCAATAACCACATTAATTAATTTACTCAAAATCTTAGTCATATATTAATTATTTTACTCATAACATTTAGAATTTACTACTTCTAACTTCAATCAATTAATTCACATAATCTTTTCAAAACTTAACTATCTGGCTAACTCATCTCAATTGCCAATAATTCTGGTAATTTCATATAATTACCCACATATTTGGTTAACCTTCCTTGGTTACCAGTACATCTAGTAATTCCATACGAATTACAGAGCCTCCAGTTATACATTCAGTACATTGATTCATACAAAATACATTATGATTTAGAATGCATCTACATGATTCCTTGCAAAAGTAGGTTCCCGTGTATCGGGTTTCCTAGACATCTCGTTGGTGTGATATCCCTGCAGCAGTACAAAACATTTAAGAGAATGCAAATACTTAAGAATACTAATAATGGTAACTAACGGTCTGGCAGTTAAATGAAGCATTAACATTTATAATATCATCATGCACTTGGTATAAACAGCTAGTAGTACATATAGATGCACCAATTTTATTTTATTTATTTTGCAATCAACCATAATCTTAAACCCGGCTATCCTCTTAAGGCATTATTTGCTGAGGTTAACCGTTCACTCACCCCGATCATCCATTTCGGATGCCATTAGCCGAAGCTAATCAATCGTTCGTCCCGGTTAGCCGAAGCTAATCATTCATTTGTCCTGGTCATCCATCTGGATGCCATTAGCCGAAGCTGATCAGTCCTTCATCCCGGCCATCCCTTCGGATGCCATTAGCCGAAGCTAATCAACCTTTAGTCAACATTTAAGCGTTCGACAATCTAATATCGGTTCTAACAATACGATAATAATCATATTAAAGTATTTCAATATTCAACGTATGAAAAAAAAGAAAGGTGCAAGTCACCTACCTAGAAGAGGTGCACGTGCTGCCACTCCATGCAATTGTCCAATCCCCACAGCTTTCCCTGTACCATCAGGGATTCAATTTTTATCAACAATACAACCAACATCACATCTTCATTTAATTCTCATTCAACTAGTATTCTCAAACCAATCACAAGGAATTTTCTTTAAGATCTCATACTCTTACTCATTTTCATGTTTATATTCATTCTTATTATTTTGTTATCAAAACCATCACTCAACAGCAAATTCCAAGCAAAGATTAAAAATTGTTTGATTCCAATCAATTTAGCTTAACCAACCCAGAACACTATCTAGTGTCTTAATCTTAACTAAAGCTGTAAAAACTCAGTTTTGGGCGTGATGTATCTCTATGAAAGGCTAAAACATGGAAATACAACTTTTATGAAGAAACCAACTCCAAATTATTTTGTTTTAAGGCTCAAAATCAACAATCATAATAGCCCCTCCTTTATAGCTAAAATTTTGGGCAACGAGGATTTTCATTTCTTGGGAATCCTTTTCAACTTCCAACTTATTTTTATTGCAAAAACAATATCATCCAAGGTCATTTGGCATCATTAAATCACAAATTCAAACCAATTCTAAAGCAAAACATTCAAACAATTTCCCTACCTTTACAATATAGCAAAGATTAGACCAAAAATAAGGAAACTCATTCCTTTTGGGATTTCTCCTAATATTATTATTAATACAACAAAATGATGAACTATTCATTTTCTTTCACTCTCTCCTCGTGCGATTAAACATATGCGGCAAACCTTAACAATTAATATTCTTAGATCATTATCATAACAACAATGCCACCCTACTAGTTGGAATCCATTACAATCTTCATTAACTAATCAATTTGACAAAAGTACTTATTGCTAGCTTTAAATATGTTTTATTTTCCATATTTCTTTCATTTTGATTTCTTCATGGTTCCACCCCATTTATATCCACACAACCAACAAGTTAGCTTTGTATTCAATCAACATGTTCATATAGCGATGTTCCTTACTATTCCTACATAATAATCATACTTCACCTCATATAAAGAATACACAATTAATCTATAATAATACTAATAACAAGAATATATTTTACCATTACATCTTCCATAAAACCTACACCCACACAATTCTAATTTCATCAAAACATGTATTTAATCAAGCTTGCTACATTTTGCCAAAACTAGTAATAGATTCAAAAGGCAATAAGTCATCAAATTCTGATTATTGCTCTAAACCCAATGGTCAGACCACATATCATAGAGTTCTGCATACTATATCTCAACATCATAATGATCAAACGGTTAGATCTCCCTACATCTGCATAAAACCGAGCTTACCTAAAACTGGACGAGCTACTGTTCAACATGCACGAAACCTTTCCGGAGAATGCGTTTTCGATCTGCACCGTTCAGAATGAAGGACACATCTAGGCGCACGACATATCCAAAACTGAGCATGATCCAACGGTTGAAGAGAGAGAAATAGGCCGGCGACCAAACTGACCTGCAGGTGCATTTCCTTTTTGTTTTTCAGGAAATGTCCGATGCGGATTTCTGTCAAATGGAGTGTGTTCTTTCCAATCCCTCCGGTCAGTTAGTCGATACGTGTAATAAAAACAACATATCCAAACCTTAGCTTGATCCAACGGTGGAAGAGAGAGAAATCGTCCGGCGACCAAACTGCCCTGCAGGTGCATTTCCTTTTTGTTTTTCAGGAAATTGCCGATGATAATTTCTGTCAAATGGAGTGTGTTCCTTTCAATCCCTCCGGTCAGTTAGTCGATACGTGTAATAAGAACAACATATCCAAAACGTAGCTTGATCCAACGGTGTAAGAGAGAGAAATAGGCCAGCGACCAAACTGCCCTGCAGGTGCATTTCCTTTTTGTTTTTCAGGAACGTTCCGATGATGATTTCTGTCAAATGGGGTGTTTTCCTTTCAATCCCTCGTTCATGCCTTTATGTATTTTATTTTATTTTTCATGTAAACTATCTAGTTTATTTCTGCTTAAATCGTTAGTCTTTACCAAACTCCAATTGGGATGAGATATTTAACCAAGGTAGGAAAACATATTAATAGACTTCATGCAAAATTTCATCCTGATCCTATCATTAGATTGAGAATTCTGCTTCCTAATATAAACTTGTTCAGTTCATGACTTTTCATAAACAATCTAGATTTTTCTTGTTCAATCTTCACAAAAAAAAATCATATCAATTATCCTTCTAAACTTTTACGGTCATTTTATTATTTTGAAATGTATTCATTTTAGGATTTCCACCTTTATTTATTTATCGGGCTTATTACCATTTCAAAATAACATCACTGATTTTTAATCGGTGCTTACACCTTCAGTCCTATCCTTTTTCATTGCACTATCATTTATTATAATGCATTCTTTATTACCTCACTTATTTCCTAAAAATATTTTGTTATTTTTCTCATTATTTTATCCATCAAAACACGTTACCAGTTTCTCTATCCTTATGAATTCTAAACCAAAATTCATTTTGTAGAGGTCATCTCTTTCATTATATATCATTATTTATCTATTATTTCAAATCTTGGTTTTTCATCACTCATTGAAATATTACCACTTTCAGCCTTACGTTTACATGAGGGTTTACACATCTACATATTTAAATTATGAATTTCCAGTGTTTCACAGGGCATCTGTTGTTACTCATTTTTGGACCCCACGTGCTAGAGACGGTGTATACCTCGTTTGAACTGAGTGTAGGAGTTTAGCTCATGTTTGCCAGAAAAATTGACAGAAAAAAAAAGTAGAGAAAGAAGTCTTTTTTTTTTCAAAACCTTGTTTAAGCTGTTTTCTGCTCTTTTTATCCTTCCCCTTTTGCTAAGAAAATCATCAGGTTTTCTTAGGTTGATCATGAGTCTTCATGATGTTAATTTCGTTCCTTCTTTATCTAGTCTTTAAGGTTGAATAAATCCCTCAGAATTTGCATTAAAAAAAAAATTGGTTTTATTGCTGTCATAATTTTTTTGTTCCAACTTAGGCTTTGATTCTGACTCGGTTTTGTACGATATCTGACCATCCTAGGTATATTCTATCACTCATGATGTGTTAAAAAATGGACATACACCTTTATTAGGTCTTAGGGATCATTGTTCATAGGGTAGATTCTCAGTCAAATTTGGATGCTCAGCATTGTCAGATCAAGAACCTTTTTTACTGCCTAGATTACTGCCAGTTTCTGTTTTCTAAAATGATTTTATCTCACTTCAACTCCTTCATCAAAGTTGTAGTCCTAGACGCATAGATGAATTTGAGCTTCTGAATCACTTTATTTTGATATCAGAGGCTCAAGATATTCCCGTTTGAATATTTAATGTGAAGGTAAAGAATTCTGTCGTGAGAAGGATATTGACCCGAGTCTACACTAAAAAAAACTCTATTTTCGACCTAGTTTTTGTGATTTTTGTTCTTAGTTCATACTCTTAGTCATATTAGGATTCTCGGCATTTGTCAGTTTTTGAGTTAGACCCGAAGATCCCTTTTGACCAACAAGATTACTGCCAGATTCTGTTCTCTAATACGATTTTATCTCACTTCGACTCTTTTATCAAAGTTGTAGTCCTAGACACGTAGATGCATTTGGGCTTCTGAATTGCTTGATTATGATATCAGAAGCTCAAGATATTCCCATTTGGATATCTAACGTGAAGGCAGAAAATTCTGCCGCGGGAAGGATATAGCCCAAGTTCGCGGGACTGATTCGAAGGATTTTTTTTGGACCAAGGACTGAATCGAAAAGTGCTAAAATGAGGGATTGAATTGAAGAAGGATATTGAAAGCTGGAGAGGGGGGTTGGATCATCATAAATGACAAGATTTTTACCACACCAAATAAGGAAAATAAGACTTTGCAGCTGCACCCTCCATCTGATTTCTTTCCTTTTTTTTCTTTGTTGTTTTCCTTTCTCATCAAGCCTGATTTTTGGAGCTGAAGACAACATTTTTGTTGCCTCATTTGAAAGGGAGCAGCTGGCCCTATGGAAGGAAAGAAAAGAGCCACATCATCCTCTTAAACTGGAAAGAAATCAAACGTAAAGCACCAACACAAAATCAAAATATTGCAGTTTCTTTTTTGCGTTTTTTTTACTGCAAATCAGTAGGGATTTGTGTCCTAGGATTAATGCATTGAATCCTTCCTAAATAGAGATATATTTAGACTATATGTAAGCCCTTCTAATGACCTAACGGGGGCAGTAAAGAGAGTAGAAAAATAAGAGAAAAACGGAGAGAAAAGAGCAGAGAAAGAAACAGCCAAAGACAAAAAAGAAAAATGCAAGAGAGGCAGAGTAAAAAAAATGCAGTAAATAGAGGGAGTTTCTTGCTTGCATTCTGGTGTCACCATGAGGAAAGAGGATAAAAAAGAGAAGACGGAGAGGGTGTTTTGCTCTAAACCTTGACAGCAACGTGCGCTTGGTTTTTATTCCAGTTGTTGCAGTAAACCATTTCAGCGAGACCTATAGGTATTTGTTTTGATGTTTAAAAAACTGTTTTGTCTTCTGGCTTTTCACTTTTGTTTTCTATTTCCTTTTTGCCATACAATGAATGCCTGTCTTCTGTTTCTTCCCGTGGCTGTGAGTTTAGATGGGTTTTTTTTGTGTTAGAGTTGCGGGTGCCTTGTTTTGTTTTTTTCTTTCTAGTGCATGAGGAACCGGGAGAGGGGGGTTGTCATCAGCCCACTCTTTAGTTCAGATGTTTTCCTTTTCTGCTTCATAATCTAGGATGGGGTATCTTTGATAAGTTTAGGCCGGGGAAGGAAATTGAAATTGCGGGGAAACCCCTTCTGTAATTGCAGTAAGGTTTTTGAGCAGATTTCAAGGGGGGAAGCGTTATCCTTTGTGCTGTTAAATGATAGCATTTGTTACTGTTCAAGTGAATTATAATTCACTTGAACAGTGACAGATTATAATTTTTGGGGTTTAAGAATGAATTGAATTTTATTTGAGAAAAGTTAGTTTTGAGGGGTCATCTTTGTTTTTATATTTTATTCATTTTTGCAGAATTTTGAGAATATATATGTGTGTGTGTGTGTGTGTGTGTGTGTGTGTGCACGATTTGTGGTCTTTAATTGTGATTAACTGTGATGTTTATGTTTCGATGAAAAAAAAAACGTTTTCTTGTGTGTTGCATACGACCATTACCCTAACATGTTTTGAACGTTCTTTTTATAT
This sequence comes from Populus tomentosa, assembly GCA_018804465.1. NCBI lineage: Eukaryota > Viridiplantae > Streptophyta > Magnoliopsida > Malpighiales > Salicaceae > Populus > Populus tomentosa. Next base: position 7,661,297 of record CM031989.1, on the reverse strand, counting down.
ACAAAAAATATTGGAAGTTTTGAAAATGAGTTTTCACATGGATTTCTTAAACACAACAAAAATTATTTTCTTGCATTTATGGATTTTACAACATGTTTGTAAAACTCCAAAGGGTATTGGCCAATATTCCAAAAAATATAAAAATCTTATTTTAAGGGGAATTCATCTATTATTCACCGTTAATGTTCGGATAAAGAAATCCTTAAAGGATGAAAATCCAAAATATTATTGGGAATAATAAATCCGCACACATCTTTGAAAGAAACCTTAATTATGATCGAAGACATTTCAAAAAAATTTTACTCCACGGTTTACGAGCCGTATAGTATAAAACACTAAAAAAATATAGGTTTTTTTTGGCGCCCTAGATTTCTAAATTTTTGTCCCTCCTCCTTGCAATTTATGAGTCGCAAACTCTTGAAATACTAAAAGGAAAAATGAGCTTTTAAAGCACATGGAATTTCCTTGGATTTCTATCTTAATAAATTTAGTTTGAATCAAACCTAGAAAAACTGATGGGATTAGAAAACACCAATACCATAGCAATTATAGAGCAAACCAAACATCAAGCAGCTTACCTTAGATAGGGCGTGCTAAAGGTGCTAATATCTTCCCTTTACGCAACCAATCCCTTACTTTAGAATCTCTGAAAGACCAGTTAGAGTTCCTAGTGACAAAAATACTAGGTGACGACTCCTTTACACAAAAAACAAATCTGAAATCAATCGATAAGTTGTCGCGACGCCACGCTCCTCCGCGAGGGTGCGACACTTATCATTCTAACATTCTCAATTAAAAGCCAATAATACGGTATTTCTTATGAATACTAATTTCTCTGGCAAACCCACCTTGATTTCCAATTATTCTGGCATTCCCAATCAGAAGTCATTAATTCGGTATTGCATAACGAATACCAATTATTCCTTAGAAATTCACATATTCATATTCTTCTTACATATATAATGTTAATATTCCATTCATACTTTCATGAACTAACAATTTCACAAAAATTATAGGAAACATTTAAAGAAAATCACAAAGAAGGTATAGAGTACCTACCTATTGTCTGGCTATGAACAACTCCACTAGTTCGTTGAATCGCCTCAATGGTGTCCATAGCATCGACAAGTTTTAAATCAATTATTATTATCGCTTAACAACATACTCCTTTTTTATCGTAATATTCATTATAATTCTATCCAGATTTTTCATCAATACATTCATATCATCAACTTAATAAGAAAATCAACTTAATTACAAACAAATTCATGATTCCTTTAACTCTGATTAATTTTACACAATTCTATATAATTTACAATTCTCTAAAATTTTGCAATTTCATCCCTTTAGACCCAACCAATCATTATTTAATATTTCATCATTTCATTCATTCAACTCAATCAAAATCATTATTCATATGATTATACACACATTTATAACACAATTAATGGAAGATATCATAAATGCATAATTTCCCCTTTTTGTTCTCTTTATGGTTGATCCTATAGTTCTTCCTTACCTATCAATTTTCTTCATCATTCTTCCACGATATCACTCCTATAACAACCTACAAAGGTCTTAGAAACTCAATTTTAAAAAAATTTACTTCCCCCTACCCCAATTTCATCTCAAGAACCCTAATTCAATTTTGCTATATTTTTCTCAAAACCAATTAACTCTTGTTCAAGTTGATATAGCAGGGTTCCAAACATCATACCTGGTTACAAAATTTATTTTGAAAATCAACCAGTTGAAATTTTCCAAGGCTCCCCCCTTTTTTCCTTTTCTTTCTTCACTTTCTCTAACTCAATCCCCCTCCCCTCTTTGATCTTTCTTGATTTCTAGTGTAAATGTGTTTTTTTCTCTTAAAATCCTCTCTTTTCACTCACAACCCTTACTCTTTAGCCCTTCAAGGTGAAAGGATCCTAGAAATGAAAATATTGTTTCCTTTCTTATTGCACTATCGGATTTTAACAGGGATAATGTCCAAAACAGTTCGACTATTTTGAGAAACAGTGCATCTATTTTATTAAATTGGCCTAGCGGTTTTACAAAATGGCTAGATCATTTTCAATTTTGAAAAAATAGACATTTTCAGCCATAAATCATTATTCTTTTATCTTTTGAACTCCTTTTCTTTGCTTTTTCTTAAATCATTTCATTACACCATAATTTTTATTATAATATTATTTTCAATTTATCTTAGAGTTTACATTGTACTGGGTGTGTCAGAAACAAAGTCATGATATGTATTCGTTGACACATTCTTTATTTTCCTTGTTTTATTCTTCCCTTATTTCTCTATTGTGCCATATTAGTTTATCTCTTTTTTCTTTATTGACCATTGGATCTTGAATCTTATTTTTTATTCGTTGGATCGTTATAAAATTATATGTTGGTTTTTATTCAAGTTAATTAATTTACATATGATATGAATTTTGGTTTTGACTAAACAATTGCTATTCTCAATAGCAATTGAGTATAAAATTAATACTAAAAAACATGATTATGTTCAAACATGATATTTTCTAAATACTTTCCCAATTTATGTCATTCTCCTAAAAACTTCACCAAACTATGCTATTTTTCAAAAACTAATCTAATTTAGTTCACATATCTTCAAAACAGATTATTAGAAAAATCTTAAACATTACAAAAAAATAAAATTATAGGTTGATATAATGAAATGATTCCTTAGCCCTTCCTAGAAAAATTAATGAACTGGCTATAAAGGGTAATATGGTCTTTTCATTAAGGGTCATGGGTCATTATCATATTAATTGTGGACAAATCAATATTCTCACTTTTTTTAGCACAGTAAAATGATTTATTTATCCTTAAAAGTGAACAATATTAAGCTGACATTCTAGATTTTTTTTTCTCTTTTTACTTTTTAAGAAAACAATAAAATACATGTGTCAAGGTGGGGGTTGTAGCTGGGCCATTTGGGTGGCGCTTGAGGAGGCTTTCAATGACCAAACAGTGGCTTCATGAGCAATGTTCGAATCATCTTGGAGTCCCCTCTATAATTTAGTATTATGTGTGGCAAATAAACCTCCAATTTGATGCTGATGACCTTTTATTTTATTTTCCTTCTTTTCTCTCTTCTACACGCTTTTCATGTGTAACCCTCTAAAATTTCAAAGCAGCCTTTTAATTTGTTTTTCCTTCAGATTTAGTTCATGTTCTTTTGATTAAAGTTTGTTTTATTTGGAATAATTAATAGGATTATAATTTTTTTTCAATTTTACCCTCATTCATTTTTTTTTATCATATGTGGTCCTCATTCTTTAGATTGCTATTTTTTTAGTTAATTTTTAAAATTGATTTCTTTTGATGATTTTATTATCCTTTAATTTTATTTCCTATTAAATTTGATACTTATTCTTTTTATTGCTATTTTTTTTACCTCGACAAATTTTTAAAACAAATTTTTTTTTATTTCAACATTGAATTGGTTGGGAATTAAGTCTTTTTATTGAGCTCGAATCTAGAATTTTATGGGTTACGAGTTTGAAAGATTAATCCAGGTGTAGGAGATTCACCTGAGTTTTCTTGGTTTTTTTTCCTTTTTATAAGTTTTATCATTTAGCAATTATTTAACTAGAGATTGGACCCTTTTTTTTTTTGACACGACCAAAAGATTGATGTCTTCTCCCAAGTGCAAGAGTGTTGAAGTAATAAATAACCCGGCAAGATGGGGGTCGAACCACAGGGAGGTTAATTGTATAAATTATAGACAACAACAACAATAATAATATGTTGATGAAAACTTTGAGATGGAAGATTAATGTAAAGATTAAACAATGATAAAGATAAATGTCAAGGTTAAAGGATCCACTAATGCTATTTCAAATAAGTATAGTATAAACTCTTATTATTCAACTGGAAACCACACACAAAGGAGGCTCCGATCGGATGATTTGTCATTAATACCTCATTATAAATTATTAACATAATCATATTAATTATCTTATTTATGTAATACCAAACTTTTAAATGTTGTCAGGAATTTATGATGCTAACTTATATTAACAACAAATCAAGTTTCTTTCATAGCACAGGTGTAGGTTATACCATACTGTTAGGCTATGAGAGTGCCAAGCATTTGTTGTACCAAGTGTTATACAACACAAATCTAGATTAACCATTTAACAAGCAAGGTATTAAGAATTAGTAAGATAAAAAGATAAGACATGTTAAGTTTAAACATTAAGGTCCATATTGAGTTTACACTATACTTATTTTTACACCATTAGTGTGACCTTTTCACCTTGACATAATAAACTTGGCTAAACATAATGAAGAAGAGAAACATAAATAAACAAAATAAGAACATAAATAAAATACAAGTTAACTAAGTAAAGGAAAGGAAATAAAAAGCATAAACAAGATATTAATGAAAGCAAAATTTAAGAGTTATAAAAAATATAAAGAGAGAGAGCAAGAGCAAGAGCAAGTTCTTAATCTGAACAATCAAGCTCCTAAATGCATGGCAAAGGCCTCCTTTTATAGGCCAAAATTTGAAACTATTGATTTGATGACTAATTGTTGAGTGGATGGTCAACTCTTGACTTTGTGAAATCTTTATCTTCTTATTTGAATAAAACGTCATTGCTAGCATCAGAACTGGAACCACTTATACTCATGAAAGTTATAGGAAATTGTCTTATCTTTCCAGGAAGAAAAATTGAGGTCATTTGGACTTCTATAACTCGATATATGGGTTGAACACTGAATAGTATCTGAGCTACAGGACAGATTCAGACTTCCCCGTTGTTGCTATAATTTGGACTTGAAAATAGACTTTTTAAATCTTGGACTCCACATGAAAGTTGTAGGCCTATGTCTTACCGAATCTGTCCAAAACATTGAGGTCATTTGAATATCTAGAACTCGAGATATGACCTAATTACCAAACAGTGTTTCAGATTGGACTACACCAACATCTCTTTTCTAAGTTTGGCCCTCTCTTTGTCATTTCAATTTCAATACTTAAACTTATCAATCAATCCTTTTATTTATGTGATAGGCTTGCATTTAAGATGAACATTTACCATAAATTAAAGGTATCTTATATTATTAGGTATGTTATTATAAAGCATACTTTAGTTAAGGAGTTATTGATACTTCAAGTGCAAAATGATAATATAAAACCTTGATAAAAATGCACTTTTAAATACTAATCAGTTTTCTATAGGATTTTTCACTAATTTTAAAAATAACATCGGGTATTTTAGGGTTTTTTTTAATCGTTCTTTGTTAAATTTCACTTTTTTAAAGAAATTTTATTTTTGAATTAAATTAAATTAAATTAATTGATTAAACTCAGTTCATAATATTTTATTAGGTTTGATTTTCGGGTCGTTGCTCATACGGCGTGTGTGATCTCTTTTAGTATTGTTGTACATCCTTTCAAATGGACATTAGAACCATTTTGAAGAGCTTTTTTTTATGGTAAGATGATGTCCATAATGGAGCGACAATAAATTTATATTAGGTTTTTTTTTCTTCTCATCCTAAATATAATATTAGTAACTCATTTTTATAATTAATTATTGATAATCTTTGTCGATAATTTTTAATTATATTATTAAATTTACATATCTTCTTAAAATTAATTAAGTTGTAGGTTTTAACTTTTTTCTCCTTCTTTGAAAATACTGTTATTATCTAAATATTTTTTTATATTAAAAAAAAATTAACTCAACCCACGAATAGGTTGAATAGGTCGATCCACTATCTAGTCTAATTCTTCGCAAAATCAATGCGTTTCTATATGCTGCTTTGTTTGGGGGTGCCCCACGCCCCTTGGACGTTTTTTTTTTTTCCTGTGTTTAGACTTCATTCTAATAAATCTTAGATTTGTGATGTTTGAATGTCAATTTTCAAGTGCCCTTCCTACAAATCCACCACGTGGGCTTCCCTTACATGTCTGAGATGGACCTCCATGCAAACAAAACGCTCCTCCACTCTTTTTCCATTTGTATTTATACACCATTTTGCTCTCCCTTTCTGTCCAAAACACATCAGACCCCTCCCTCCTGACCTTTCTCCGTCCTCTGTTTCTCAAAAGAAACGAAATTAAAGACTCTTTCTCTTGGCTTCAATCTCAGAAAACATACATCGCATGGCTGCTTCTAATACACCCTCCTCCGGTGTTAGGGCCAAAACACAAATCCCTCATCATCTCTCCTCTTCAATCGTGGATTTGGGCACCATCTCCTTCAACATATTAAGGATGATTCCTTGAATCATGCTACAGATTCTATAAGCCATAAATCTACCGACAATCAAGCATGTAACGGCTAGGAAATAAAAGGAAAATTGTCTGTGTATGTTAACTTGTCTTGTAACCATTAGGCAGCATATCCCTAATTTTAGTTTCCCTTGTTAAGAATAGATTACGCAGAGTTTGTATATATATAAAATACTAATCTCTATATTATAACATTGCGAGAAATACAATATTCTTCTTGTAAGCAAAAGCCAAAACAAAACTATGCACCAGTCTATATTCAATATGGTATCAGAGCATCACTCCACCGAGAACTTGATCCCCAATTCTGAAAGTTTTCTTCCACCCATCACAAGCCTGCATTCCACCACGGCAGCTCCACTCATTGCCTTGAATATTGCAACCCAAATCAATGAGAAACTTACACCCTCAACCTTCCCTCAATGGCGTGCACAGTTTGAAGCTCTTTTAATTGGCTACAATCTCATTGATTATGTTACTGGTGATAAACCATGCCCTTCCCAAGATAACCCCGCTGTTTCTTCTCTTCAAAAGTCTCATTGGGTCAGACAAGACGAGTTGATTCTAAGTGCTATCTTAGCCTCCACTACACCCACCATAACTCCATTTATCTCTGCTGCAGCAACGTCTCAAGCCGCTTGGTGTAAATTAAACACCATGTATGCCAGCAAATCACGCAGTCGTGCTATGCAATTAAAAGAGGAACTTACCTTACTCAAGAAAGCCAATCGGTTGATTCCAGACTATATGCACACTGTCAAGGCTTTTGCTGATGAGATTGCACTCATTGATCATCCCATTTCAGAGGATGATCTTACTCTTTACATTCTAAATGGATTGGGACCTGATTACAGAGAAATTGCAGCACCAATCCAGGCACGGGAGCGCCCACTGTCTTTTGAAGAACTTCATGACTTACTTGTCAGTCATGAAAGTTATCTGCGTCGTCTTGATGCCAGCACGCAGCAGCTCATTGCTACAGCAAATTTCTCTCATCGTCGCTCGTCCTCCAGCTCTTCAAATGGAGGTAATGTTTACAGGAGTTTTAACAAACCAGTCAAAGAAGGCTACTTTAAATATGATGGCCCTCCTGCTCAGCCTTGTTATAATGGTAACTCACGTGACCATAAGAAGCACAACCAATTTAATGGTCAATGCCGATATTCACCAAAATGCCAAATATGTGATCAATTTGGTCACACTGCTAAGCATTGCCCGCAATTTAACTCCTGTAATGCCACAGTTAATTGTGCCTCCACATCATAAGTCAAGGATACCAAATGGCTTATTGATTCTGCTGCTTCTCACAATATCACCGGTGATCTTACAAAATTATCTGTTCATTCTAAATATGATGGTACTAACGAGGTTGTCATTGGTGATGGATCAGGTTTGCGTGTCTCACATACTGGATCATTAGCATTTCATTCACCCACTCGTACCTTTCATATCACTGATACTCTTTGTGTTCCAAGTATACACAAAAATTTTATTTATGTTCATCATTTTACTCTCTGAAACAATGTTTTCATAGAATTTCACCCTTTTTTCTTTCTTGTCAAGGATTAGATCACGGGAACGGTTCTATTCAAAGGTGTATGTGAAAATGGCGTTTACACACTCCCAGACGCACTGGTGTCTTCTCCAAAAATGGTTGCCAATGTGCATGAACAAACGTCACTTGATGGGTGGCACAAACGTCTAGGACATCCGTCTCAAAAACTTGTTACACAAATTATCAAGTCTTTTTCCCTTCCAACAAAAAACAAAGATCAACTGCCTTATCTTTGTACCTCTTGCTCCATCAATAAAGCTCATAAGCAACCATTTCGTCAAACTAGTCTTGTAAGTCATGCACCACTTGATCTTATTTATACAGATGTTTGAGGGCCCTCCAATATAGTTGGTCTTGATGGTTCACAATTTTACTTGATTTTGGTTGATCACTTTACCAAATATATATGGTTTTATCCTATGACAAATAAATCTTGTGTTAGCCGTATTTTTCCTCAATTTAAACACCTTGTTGAAAAAAAAATTCACACCAAAATCAAAAGCATTTATTCGGATAATGGTGGTGAATTTGTTGCACTCAAACAATATTTTACACCTTAACAAAATGGTGTATCAGAACGTCGTCATCGTAACTTAGTAGAAACTAGTCTTACTCTGCTACATGATACCGCCCTCCCTCTATCCTTCCACAGCTGCAAATCTTATTAATAGGCATCCAACTCCCCTGCTCCAAAACAAAACCCTATTCGAAATCTTATTTCGTCAACCCCACAATTACCTCAAATTAAAAAAATTTGGATGCCGCTGGATGATTCCTTGAATCATGCTACAGATTCTATAAGCCATAAATCTGCCAACAATCAAGCATGTAACGGCTAGGAAATAAAAGGAAAATTGTCTGTGTATGCTAACTTGTTTTGTAACCGTTAGGCAGCTTATCCCTAATTTTAGTTTCCCTTGTTAAGAATAGATTACGCAGGGTTTGTATATATATAGAATACTAATCTCTGTATTGTAACATTGTGAGAAATGCAATATTCTTCTTGTAAGCAGAAGCCAAAACAAAACTGTGCATCAGTCTATATTCAATACAACAAGAGCAAGTCCAGTAGTAAAAAAACGAAAATCCACTCTACTCTACACTCCCCTTCTGTTCTCCATTTCCCAACACAACCAGTAACTCCCAAAGAAGACTCCTCGGTAACTGTAAATCCAAAAACCAAAGATTGATCCGGTTTCTAAAGAGCTCTTTGCTTTGAGCTACGATGTTGTTCAGAAGCCGTATCTAAAGTACTTTCGCTTCTTTCCGGACGGTAAGAAATCACCAGACATTGATATACCTCTACCAGTCCCAACCATGATGCATGATTTTGCTATCACTGAGAATTTCGTGGTGATCCCTGACCAACAAGTGGTATTCAAGCTTCAAGAAATGCTAAGAGGTGGCTCTCCTGTTATTTACGATAAGAACAAGAAATCTCGGTTTGGAATTCTTAACAAGAATGCTACTGATGCCAAGGACATAATTTGGGTGGAATCGCCGGGTACTTTCTGCTTCCATTTATGGAATGCATGGGAAGAGCCAGAATCCAACGAAGTTGTGGTTATTGGGTCTTGCATGACTCCACCGGACTCCATTTTCAACGATTACGACGAGAGTTTAAAGAGTGTGTTATCAGAAATCAGGCTGAATTTAAAGACAGGTAAGTCCACTCGCCGCCCCATTATCCAGGAATCATCAAATCATGTTAATTTAAAGGCTGGGATGGTGAACCGGAATCGGCTTGGAAGACAGACAAATTACGCTTACCTAGCAATCGCCGAGCCTTGGCCTAAGGTTTCAGGTTTTGCCAAGGTCGATCTTTTCACTGGGGAGGTAAAAAAGTACATATATAGTAATAAAAGATATGGTGGTGAGCCGTTTTTCTTGCCAACAAATCAAAATTGCGAAACAGAAGATGACGGTTACATTCTTGCTTTTGTTCATGATGAGAAGACATGGAAGTCGGAGCTTCAGATAGTGAATGCTAAGAATTTACAGTTAGAAGCTTCAGTTAGGCTGCCATCGAGGGTTCCGTACGGTTTTCATGGCACTTTTATTGTCAGAAGGGGGTTGGTGAATCAGGCATAGCTGCTGGATGGTCCAATATGATTTACCCAGGTGGGGTCGGTAGGGGAGGATTTTACTAGAGGGATTGCCTCTTTAGAGGACAGGTCCCCAGGATCTCCTGGACATTTAAAAACCTCAGAACCATTTTGGTTTTGCTAGGTTAATTTTATGGGTTTTCGTCTTTTACTTCCTTATAATTAGTTCGTTTTATAGGAACCAGCTTGTAGCTAATGGACAGTGGAGAGAGAATTGGAGCTCAGCTGGTTTCTGCTTCTTTTCATTTGTCCCTTTTCTGGTCAGTTTACTTTTGCGTTGTGGAAAAAAAAAAAAAAAGTTGGATTCCTCTTGTCCTTGGATGGTCTTCTTCTCTTTCACCATATGTAGCTTGCGCGTATTAAATTTTACAGCTTTTCTTGCATGCTTAAATTTAATTCACAGTTTATATCCTTAAATTTCCATACCCTATGCTACCTTCCATTTTTATTTTTTTGTATAGGTTATAAAAAAAATATAAAATAATTTTTTTTGGTTAGGATTAATGCAAAATCGTTGTTGGATTACTTGACACTTAAATCATTTTGCATCATTGCAAGTAATTTTTATTTTATCAAAGTATTGTTTTTAAATTGATTAAAATTAAATATTAATTGGAGTAGTTGAGATTAATATATATTAATTTTTTTATTTTATAAAAAAAATATTCTTATAGTATAGGGTATAAAGAATACTTGAAACTAATATGTAAATGTTTATTTAACAATAAATAACAAGGATTTGAGATTACTAAGTTATCTTATATATATAGACTACTATGCTCTAATCTTAACTACATGTTGCTTTGATTAGAGATGACAAATAGATGTTGTATATATTAGACATAATATCAAAGTGTTTGAGTGATCAAGAAATGATTTATTGTCCAAAATAGATTAGAAAAAATTCTCCACTTGTTATCAAATTGTATTAATTATGAAATCCTTACATAAGATGGAATAGAGAAATTCTCATTCATATAATCAATGACTATCATATTAACAACTAATATAATTTGACAGAGCATACACATTTTGTTATTAAATATTTATGTCAAAATATTATTAATAATAGGATATTAATTACATTGAGAAATTGTTTGTTGAAAGGTTAGTCAAACCATAAATGACTTAATTAATATTTAAGAGGTTATGACACTTTGCTAGATGTTGCACTTGATTTTTAAATATAAATTAATCGATTATTAAATTAATGATAAATTAAATAATTTAATTTATCTAATATTATTTTAATTAGGATTATAGTTTATATTTGGATCAACATATTAGAAATTTAATGTGTCATACATATTAAGAATTATTGGTAAGAAATTAAACTCGAAAAAAAGAGAGTCAAGTATAGCTTAATTATAAAATAAGTTTTAAGAATTTAGGCACTAAAATGTAACTTATACAAGGGATTAGAATTATAGACCTAGAAAAATAAAGCAGAGACTTTACTATATATATTTCTAATAATTGTTTAAAATTTGAATATGTGATGGGTTTGTTTTGGAAGCAAAAAGATATTTTGCTATGATAAAAGAAATTAGATTTTTTTTATAAATACAAAGTTATAGGACTAGTTTTTTTTATAAATACAAAGCTATGACTGAATTTTTTCTCTTGAAAATAGAGAGAAGTTAGAAGTAATAAAGTGTTAGAAGAAAATAAAGTGTTAACACTTAAGGTTTAGGTTAGAAATTGCTCTTTCCTAAAAGATTTTAGAGATTTCTGAATGAGTAGATTGTATGAATTACTATAAGAGATCATACAATTAGATTATTATCAATTTGTGTCAACCTAGTAATGAATAGTTAATCAATTCCTAGAGGAAGAATTGCTCCTTAGATAAAGTTCAACCAAATTCTAAATAAACCTTAACTATTTAACAAGATCCATTCAACATTAAAAAAAAAAAAATCAAACTATCATTTCTACTATGTTTTTATTTTCCAAAACCCCTATGTTTAAATTTGATTTCATTAATTACATAAATTATTGAACTGTTGTTGAAATATAACTTCAATATTTAGTTTATAGAAATATTTTAGCATAGAGTGTTTATGCTCTATCAAATCATACTAGTTATTAACATGATAGTTATTGATTTTTTTAATAATATTTTAAATCCTTTTCAGACTCATTACACCTTACACAAGGATTTTATAATCACTATTGTTAGAGAACACATGGAATTGCCCAATTTACCTAAGGTAATGATTCATTTTTTGATTACTCAAATACTTTCATATACTTTCTATTATATCCATTTTCTTCTCATTTGTTACTTTTAATTAAAGAAAAAACATAATCAATACTTTCATATAACATTTCTATATATGATAGCTTAATGCTCTTGAGTTAAGAATTACTTATATAATTGTCATATGAGTATTTTCATAGACACGTATAATTTTTTCATGTAGAATTATCGTGCAAGTTAATTAAGTATACTTGTCATTAAACAATAAGCTACATATTAGTTTCAAATATTTCTTATACTTTTATTTATGAGAACAATTGATTCTTTTCTCGGATGAAAGAGCTTAAACTTTAATTAATGCCTAGTTTTAATAAATCATTGACTAAGATATTTAAGAACAATTATTTGATGTAATAAGAATCCTTATAATTATAACAACTATATAATTTTCTTTACAAAACAATTTTGTTTCAACAACTTTATCTTTGCTATAAATTTATTAATCTAGCTCAAATGATATATATATATATATATATATATATATATATATATATATATAAGGTTAACATTGCTTAGTTTGATAGAGGATAAGAGCGTTTTATTCCTTTTTTATCCTTGATTTACATCTTAGCTTCAACAAGAGGTTCTTGTCGTGCTTGTGTATCTTGGTGATAATTTTCTAGTTCATACTCTATTAACCTTGTATCTTTGGTTGTGTTAAGGCTTATTATGTATTTATCTTAGCTGATAGATTTTGAGATTTTAATTATTCCAAATGAATAATTTGTAATGTTGAGATTTCCTATACCTTAAATGGATTTTTCTTCTCCATTATGCCATAATCCTAGGCATTTTGTGTTTAAATATCTTTTTTAGCTCAGTCATTTTTGCAATTAGATATAAGGATATAATTTTACGTGTTAGGACACATTTATTACTTTTGTCATTTCTTTTTAATTTAATGTAAGTTTTCATTAAAAAAAAATAGATTTACATTGGATAGACGTCAAGAATTGATATAGTAATAGCCAAGAAAGCATATTTAGCATGAGATAACAATAAAATAATATACCCAACATTTGAATTCCATTAAAAGATAGTATCTTAAATTGTGTAGAGACTTGAAAATTCAAAGGATGAGATATGATAGGTATTTTCATTGTAGACCGTGACTAAAAACATTGTTCACTAGAATAATATTTTCACGCTTTGTCCTACCCATCAAAAACCTTAAAACTAGCTATTAAGGGCATTAAGATCTTTTCACAAGGTTCATTAGTCATTACCAAATTAATTAAGGATAACTAAGACCTTTTGCATTTCAAAAGTATAGTGAAATGACTAAAATATCATTAGAAGAAAAAAAAAATTGGCCTCAAGGGGCTTTTGTATTTTTTTACAATGGTTTTCTCATTATTATCGGATCTAATGAGGGGTAATTTGGCATTTGCATAAATATAGAAGATAATAAAGAACAAAAAGCATGATGAAATCACCAAAATGTCGTTGAAAGCAAAACAGAGTTAAAACTGGCCTCAAGAGGCATTTTCATATTTTCACATTGGTTTTTTCATTATTTAAATGTCAGCTAAGGGCAATTTGGTATTTGAATAATTATATAAAATATTAAGAAACAAAAAGTGATTGGTGCTTGCACTCTTTGGACAACATGTGCGGCGCTCCAAGCAGCCAAAATCCCCCTTTTGTCATGTCATTGGAAGTGCAATGATGTCCTTTTCCTTTTAGAATTGCAGAAGTGGTCATTAGTGGCATGGTTTGTTGTTGATGATGCTTTCTATTTTTCCCTAATCTTCTCTCTCCTCACCTTGAAATTCATGTTAGACATGTAGAACTTTAGAGTTATCCTCTAATTTATAAGGATTTCCACTTCAATCCTTAATTCTTTTGATTTTTAAATTTTTTTTCTTGGTCCCTTTGTAAAACTTTGATTTTTTTCAATTTCATCCTTCAACTTTAATTTGTAAGCTGTTATTTTTCTTAATTTGATCCTCATTCTTTTGATTGTTTTTTATTTCTTTTGTTAGATTGATTTTTCTTTCCAATTTCATCCTTCAATTATAAATTTATTTGTACTTTTAATTTCAATTTTGATCCTCATTCTTTTAATTGTTTGTTTTTTGCTCCATTTATTATATTATTTTTTCTTTTCAATTCCACCCTTCAATCAAAGATAAATTTTATTTTTTATTTTTATTTTAATCTTCATTCTCTTAATTGCTATTTTTTTCTTTTAATCCTTTAGTAGAATTGAAATTCTTTTTTTTAATTTCATCCTTCAACATTTGATTGATTGAGAATTAGGTCTCATAATTTTTTCATACTGGGTGCTTTGGGTCTAATGACCTGGGTTACATGTTTGAAAAGTTAACACAAGGAGACATTGATATTTTTTAAAAAATATGCTTTGTAATTTTTTTTTGTTTTCTTTTCTATCAAGTTATCTCAATCTCATGATCTAAATCGCGGGTTTGATGAGACAACTCGATTGGGCTCAACCTTGATTATCAGGGTTACATATTTGTCATACTAACTTAAGTTAACTCTGTATGATTTTTGTGGGTACTTTTTTACCTAACTTTGTCATTATGTATTTAATTGGTTAGGAATTGAGCTACATCATTTATCATCTTCTGGAAAACAAATTCTTAGGCTATCATGAGCTATTTTTAAAAACATTTGGTCCATCTACTATCGTTACCTATTACTTTTATCATCCAATTTAAATAAAACCAACTTAATTTATCCAATGAAGTCTATGACCTGAGTCATAGAAAAAAAAAATTTGAGCTTGCGGCATAGCATGGGTCCACAACTAGTATGATGGTAAACAAAAAAGCTACCTTTTCTTTTTAATCATAAAACAAGAAACTTTTTTCAAGGAGTGCTATTAATTTAGCAGAAAACAACTACATGTTGATATCAACAAATAATAGACATTAAGTCCTAAAGGTTTAAAGCCATTTTTCTAGTTATTTCTTATTTTTCACTACTAGAAAATCAAAAAATGCCAACAAAATATTCTATTGGTGTTTACAAGAAAATCCATTGATATTTGAATTGTTGATGGAATTTTAAGAAACTTGTCATTGGTTGCTCATCAAGGATTGTTGTTCCATTAACATTTCCATTAGCAATTTAAATACTAATGAAGATTTTTATGAAATATCACTAAATTAGTTTTCTATGCTTCAAAAAATCAAATAAAATTTTACAGGCCATTTTCCATTGACAAGTCTTTTGGAAATTCATTTTCAATGGATTTTTCAGTCACTGATTTAGTCGAAAATGCCTAAACCTTTTGTAATGTTTTGGAAAATGGGTGCAAAATTGTCAATAAAAGTGTCAATGGAATGAACCTATTCATTGATGATTCCATAAGTGTTTTAATTATTTTTTGTTATAATCAGATTAAAATTGTCGAGCAAGATAATGAGAAGACTATATTTATCACCCTGTGGGGAACTTTCTGCTATAAAGTGATGTCATTTAGGTTAAAGAATGTTGGAGCAACTTATCGAAGAGCAATGGTGACACTCTTTCATGACATGATGCATAAAGAGATTAAGGTGTACGTAGATGATAAGATTGTTAAGTATAAAGAAGAAGAAATCATATCCCAACTCTGAAGAAATTGTTTGAGAGGTTGAGGAAACATCGGTTGAAGTTGAACCCTATGACATGCACATTTGGCGTGAAATCGGGGAAGCTACTAGGGTTTGTTGTAACTAATAATGGTATAGAAGTAGACTTGATAAAATAAAGGCCATATAAGTCATGCCACCTCCTAAGACTTAAAAAGAAGTTTGAAGCTTTTTAGGGCATTTAAACTATATTGTTCGATTCATTTAACAACTTACATCTACTTGTGAACAAATCTTCCTACTACTCTGAAAGAATAATCATGGGGTATGAGATGAAGACTACCAAGAAGGCTTTGATAAGATTAAACAGTATTTGTAAAAGTCACCTCTATTGATACCACCCATACTTAGAAAGCCTCTTATTTTGTATTTAACAGTGACTGAATCAGCTATGAGTTGTGTGTTTGGACAGCATGATGAGTATGGAAAAAAGGAGCAAGCCATCTATTACCTCAATATGAAATTCATTGAGTGTGAATCTCATTATAGTATGATAGAAAAGTTGTGTTGTAGTTTAGTATGGAGCGTAAAGAGGCTTCAACAGTACATATTATATTACACCACTTGGTTGATCTCAAAAATAGATCCTCTAAAATATATCTTTGAAAAGTCTTACAAGTCAAATAGAATAGCTAGGTGGCAAGTGTTGTTAGATGGATATGATATCATCTATACGACAAGAAAATTTGTGAAGGGTAGTGCAATTATTGATCACTTAACTAATAATGGAAAACTTGACTAATGTTGTTAGCCTCGTGTTGTAACATCCCCCATTCTGGGATAAAACAACAATCTCATGTCAATAATAATAAAAAAAAAACATAATAATTATATGTGTGTGTGTGTGTGTGTTCATGGTCTTCGTATTAAAATCTACCAGAATTTCGATGGAGTTCCCCCATATAACGGAAAGTCCCAGGTTATTGAGATGAATTTATTTACACTTCTAATAGCTCGCATCTCATAACTCAATTCCCGACCCAATCATCCTGGGTTTTCAATTTCCACACTTATACTCACACCTATCAACCACAATATTTACGATGCATTATATAACAAAATATCATTATGGATAGATAAAAATAAATAAGTATAATTACATAGTCATGAAGTATGGTTATATGAACTACATGGTTAAATTCATTCAGTCAAGTTTAAACATTAATTGTACAAATTAAGTTATACAAATATTTTCATGTTTACAAAATACAAGGGTATACTCCCTAGAAACTAAATTACAAGAAGGGAACATAAGCTAGGATCTACTCCTATCGTGCATGTGATGATCCTGAAACAAAATACATATTATTGAAAGGTGAATATTACAATAAATATGACAACACGAACATCTAACAATTTTAACAAGGTAACATGTATTCATAGTTCATTTACTTCTCCCTTCTAGTTTTTATTAGAATCCCTTCTTTATCCAACTATTATTAATTGTTCCCTCTGCCACTTTCAACCTTCATTCCAGACTTTATGAGATCAAACATGATTATTTTTGTTTATCACATTAGCGATACCAATTTCACTGGTACCATCATTGTAACATTCAAAAAAAAAAAAAACAAGAAGTGGAATTGAAATGACTCCACCATCGCTACGGATTTCTGAATCGGCAGCGACGCAGTTTCAGGCTGCCGATTTCTGAATCGGCAGCGACGCAGTTTGGCTGCCGATTTCTGAATCGGCAGCGACGCAGTTTCGGCTGCCGATATCTGAATCGGCAGCGAGGCAGTTTCAGGCTGTCGATTTCTGAATCGGGAGCGACGCAGTTTCCGGCTGCCGATTTCTGAATCGGCAGCGACGCAGTTTCGGCTACCGATTTCTGAATCGGCAGCGACACAGTTTGAGGCTGCCGATCTCTGAATCGGCAGCGATATAAAAAAAATAATAATAATAAGAAAATAAAAGGTTTTAATGTGGGACCCACCTATCCTAGGGAGGAGAAGGGAAACTAAAATCAGCTTAAGGATAACCCAAAAGGAGGGTTAGGACAGCCTTGTCCAACATCCAAACACCCCCCTTTTTGCTTTTAGGAGGGGTATAAATGCAGCAAGGAGAGAGAGAGGGAGACACCCTCCCCAAAAACGTGCTGGTCCCCTTCCCTCTCCCCAAAGTGAGCTGCATGCTCTTGTCCCCTTCCTTTCCCCCAAAATGAGATGCTTGTCCCCTTCCCTCTTTCCCTCTCCAAAGAAAGAGCTTAACCAAACCCCAGCTGCTAGTGCCTCCTTAGACGTGAGAGAAAGGAGGGAGAGCTTGACAGGAGGCTGGACAGCTGCAAACATGAAGGGAGGAGAGGCCCAAAATCGATGGGGAACTACTAACAAGAGGAGGTGAAAAACCGTAAGAGAGGAAGAGGAAGAAACAATCGGGAGCAGAAGGGGAGAAATGTTGTCAAACCCCTCCCAAAAATGCTAAATCCGTGAGGTATGAACCATGTCTTTCTCCACCTGTTCTTAAGGTCTTGAAATCGGAAGGAAGAAGAATAAAAATCTGGATGCATGGCCTAGGAACTTTACTCCAACTGTTATGGAAAAGAACTAAGCTAAAAGGAGGGACAAAACAGGGCTGGATGGGGGACTTGATTTCAGAATAATTAACAAAAGATTTTATGCTGAAATTGATGGGTTTAATGTGTGTATGCTACTGGAATTTATTGAAAAAAAAATTATATGCTGAAATTGATGGTTTCAATGTGTGTGTTCTGCTGGAACTTAGTGACAGTTTATGTACTGGAGTTGTTGCAACGTGTGGTGTGTGTGTGTTCATGCCAAAATGTGGGTTGGGCAGCGAATCTGTGATTCGCTGCCGAAACTGAGTTTTCTGCAGCGAATTAGTTTTCGCTGCTGAAATTTGTATTCTGCCGCGAATCTGTGATTCGCTGCCGAAACTGAGTTTTCAGCAGCGAATTAGTTTTCGCTGCCGAAATGTGCCTTCTGCAGCGAATTTGTGATTCGCTGCCGAAACTGAGTTTTCAGCAGCGAATTAGTTTTCGCTGCCGAAATGTGCCTTCTGCAGCGAATTTGTGATTCGCTGCCGAAGTGAAGTTGGCTGCAGTGAATTTGTGATTCGCTGCCGAAATTTGTATTCTGCCGCGAATCTGTGATTCGCTGCCGAAACTGAGTTTTCTGCAGCGAATTAGTTTTCGCTGCCGAAATGTGCCTTCTGCAGCGAATTTGTGATTCGCTGCCGAAGTGGAGTTGGCTCCAGCGAATTTGTGATTCGCTGCCAAAATTTGTATTCTGCCGCGAATCTGTGATTCGCTGCCGAAACTGAGTTTTCTGCAGCGAATTAGTTTTCGCTGCTGAAATTTGTATTCTACCGCGAATCTGTGATTCGCTGCCGAAACTGAGTTTTCTGCAGCGAATTAGTTTTCGCTGCTGAAATGTGTCTTCTGCAGCGAATCTGTGATTCGCTGCCGAAATTTGTCTTCTGCCGCGAATCTGTGATTCGCTGCCGAAATTTGTGTTCTGCCGCGAATTTGTGATTCTCTGCCAAAGTGGAGTTGGCTGCAGCGAATTTGAGATTTGCTGCCGAAATTGGTGTTCTGCCGCGAATGTGTGATTCGCTGCCGCAATTGGTGTCCTGCCGCGA